>CM056721.1:42101790-42617659 GCA_029844215.1 Przewalskia tangutica | reverse complement strand
AAAAATCGGATATCCGTAATATTCGGATAATTTCAGATCGGATTCAGATAAAATTCGGATCGGATTCGGATCCGAATATTAGGATATACAAAAAATGGATATCCGTAATATTCGGATAATTTCGGATCGGATTCAGATAAAATTCGGATCGGATTCGGATCCGAATATTTCGGATAAAATTCGGATCCGAATATTTCGGATATACAAAAAATCGGATATCCGTAATTTTCGGATAATTTCGGATCGGATCTGAATATTTCACATATACAAAAAATCGAATATTCGTAATTTTCGGATAATTTCTGATCGGATTCGGAACCGAATATTTCAGATATACAAAAAATCGGATATCCGTAATTTTTGGATAATTTCGGATCGAATTCAGATCCGATTATTTCAGATAAAACTCGGATCGGATTCGTATCCGAATAATTCGAATATCATAAAATCGGATATCCGAAGAATCCCCTTTAATTGATTTATAGTTTAATTTCGAAGAATCCCCTTTAATGGATCCTCCTGGTTTTTTCTTGTCACGACCCGAATCCGGGGCCCGCTATTGTTGCCCTACCTGGGCACCATTCTACCCATACAACACAAGTAACTCGCGGAAGCTAAATAACACTCTTTGTTTAAGCAGGCAAAGGAAAAGCCGGCAAGGCTGCCATAATATATAACAACCGAATGAGACTACAACTGTACAACTTACGCAAGTACAGTCCACATATGAATACATACCTCTAAGAGTTTGATAACAACATGTGACGGGACAAGGCCCCGCCGTACTCTGAATATACACAAGTCTAAAATCAAGACTGTACCAAAATGACAACTCCGGAACAATGGAGCTATCCCAAAAGTGGATCAATGACCCTAAGCACGCGGATCACCAAACTGAGTACCTACTCCTGCGGACATGAACACACACGAAAGAAGTCGGTCAGTACAACAAGGTACCAAATATGTAAACATGAAGTACAATAAATAAGATCATGATTGTACAAATGATGACAGGGACAAGTATAGTAATCAAAATACCAGATCCAACTGTGTCATTTAAAATAAGAGCCAACTGTACCTTGTGTCACTGTACCACTGTACTACTGTACCACTGTACCACTGTATCACTGTACCACTGTACTTGTTACACCCCGTAGTTCCAGGGTATCTATGTGAGGACGTACGTACGAGAATACGACATTAAGATTGGAAGGAAAGAAAGATGTGATTTTTCGACGGAAAAGTTTCCGGACTTTGTGAAGGAAAAAAGTTCGTTAATGGGAATTGGATTCCCAGATTTGGTATTTGGACTTCTTGGATTATATTAGAATTATGGAATTTTATTTCCGGAATTGGTCACGTGGGGCCCACGGGAGAAATTTACGGTTTTGTGGGGCCCACTTTGTTTTAGAGATTTTTGGCATTACGGATATTTTAGGAAGATGAAATATTTTGGACGAGTAGGGGGGCGACACGTGTCACCCCCATGTGGCCAAGGGTGGCCGAATGGTGTTGACAAGTGGCCTTGTGGCCGTTTTTGTGTGCCATGTGGCTAGCCACTTGTCTTGCTTAGACAAGTGGCTTGTGGCACCCACACTTGTCCCAAGATCTCACCACACACTTGCCTTGATCTTGGCCATTGATTTGTCTATAAATACCCCTTGAGTGCAAGACTTATTCTTCATCCACACTTGAGATTTCCAAGGAAAAATATACTCCCTCCCTTTAGTTGTTTTCGTCCAACCCCCCCACTTTGTGTAGAAAATACTTCAAGCGTTGTTGTATAATCCCAAATACCTTAGCCTAGTATCCCTAGTTGTATTCCAAAGTTATTTCAATACTAGGAGCCCGAAAATACTACTTTATTCCTTTAGTCGCAAAATGAAACCCTAGAAAAATCTTCATAGCTTGGATGAAGTGTTAGAGAAGTTGTTTAGAAACTTCTAAGGGTTGCTTGGAGCGGGTTGGAGCATGAGGAATTGGAGCTAAACGTTGCTCAGGATCGACTTATAAATCTTAGATAATTTTGGGCTTATCGAGGTAATGATCTATGTCCTTCTATTGTAATTGGATATTACATATGGTAGTAGTTTATAATTGAGTATAAGATATATTGGAAGGATGTTTATAAAGAATTGAACTGTATTTACAGTAGACTTGTAGTATTATTGTGGGGCAGTGTTGTACACGTCCGGTTAGACGTGTAACCCATTTGGAGTTGTTGGCTTGGTAGCGGGCCTTGATAGAGGAGGAGATTTGTGTGGTTACGGGGGGGGGGGGGGAGGTGCTGCCAAAATTTCCGTAGAATAAGGAACCTTGTACTTTGAAATGTGCTACATAGAGATCGAGAAGTTGATAGACGTTTTGTGGCCTTTATAGGTTGAAATACTGCGAGTAGCGTATTCTACTTGAAGGGTGGAAAAGGCTAGCAGGGTTATAGTACTTTGGAGCGTTTTGCTAATTGTCGATAATCGTCGCGCGGTATGTGAACCTCTTCCTATCCTTTCTAGCATGATTGTTGTGAACTATGTAGTACGGTAGACGTATGTGTGCTAAACAAATTTGGTCGGTTTAAAACCTAAAGTGTTATAATAGCTTTATGGGAAGTTAGTTATAACGACTTTATGTAGGTAAAGAAATGGTTTGTGGTTTTTAAAAGATAAGAGACTTGACTTATAAATGACTTGATGTGAAATATTAAGGACTTGGTTTGTGTTAAAAAGTTGTGAAACCGCATTTATGAGAAATGGGTAATTGGGTTTCAAAAGGAATAAGTTATATTGATTTCGGAAATGAGAATAAGTATCGAACAAACCACTGCAGCGTTAATAAAGGAAAATGTATTGACTAATTGATTATTATTAAAACCAGTAGAAACCTCCATCTGCATAGAAGCTAAGATAAGATAAAATTGTATTACATTTTCTAGATCATGGCTGCTTTAATAAGATCATTAATAACAAGTATTGATTTTTCTTAAATTCCAAAGTAAGGAACTTGTTTTCTAAAAGAAAAGAGACTTGAGGAATTTGAAGTGTTTTAGTTTAAAAGAAAGGCATGGTTTTGCCTTAAGATAGTTTAAAAGAAGGTATGGAAATTGTTTTGGTTTACTTAAAAGATAGTTACTCTATTTTAATACTACGATGTATCGTGTGACTTTTGTGAAAGAAATGGATCTTTTAAAGAGTTAAAGTACGTAGTACCTTGGGGTTAAAATCCGGATTTGTTGTAATAAAATGAAAGTCTATGAGTACGTTGAACTTGCCTATGCTTGTTGTGATAGCCTTTGTTGTGCAAGTGTTTTGATCCTTATGCTACCGCGTCTCTCGATGGAGGGCCGATCATATTATTCTTGATCACTTTGGGCATACTGACTCGATGGATGGTCCACGTATCGCGCCGTGATGAGGTTCGTTCTCGCTGATAGTGTTATTCCATGGACTAGCTCTCCACGAGGTTTCTTGATGTAGGTGGATCCGGTAGCTAGCCCTCGTACTTGCCCGATCGTTCTTTGATGCAGTGGATTACGGTAGTTGGCTTTCGTACTTGCCTCGGTCAGTGTTAGGACGAAGTCTCGTGATGCAGGGTGGATCTGGTGGTTAGCCTACGTCTTGCCCGGCCGGCGTGATGCAGTGGATCCGTAGAGGCTATCGTACTTGCCGCCGGCCGTGCGATTTTGATTTTAGACCGATGTTTAGTGATGCAGGTGGATCGGTAGTTAGCTTACGTCTTGCCGGTCGTGACGCGTGATGCAGGTGGATCTGGTAGAGGCTATCGTCTTGCCGGTCGGCCGTGATCTGATTATTTAGTATTGTTGGTACGGTAGGTTACGGTAGCCGGCTTTCGTACTTGCCGGTCGATTGATGATGCGCAGGTGGATCCGTAGCTATGCCTTCGCACTTTCCCAGACGGTTCTTATGACACAGTGGGACTCGGTGTTCGTGTGTACTCGGGTGTTATTATATCATGCATCGCCAAGATGAGGAAGGAATTCCACGGGCATGATTGATATGGTGGGCGTGAGACTCACGGTTATATTTGAGTGATGACTTTGAGGGCGTGAGTCCCTGACTTGACATGACTGCTTATATAGTATGGACTGTAGTTTGATTATCATACATGTCTCCTGTTTTATATAGACTGTTATGATTTCATTTCTGATTTTTCGCCACATACTTGGTACTGTTATCGACCTCCTTCGGGGGGCTGCGTTCATGCCGCAGGTAGAGGTACACCGGTCTTTGATCCTCGCTCATAGGATCACGGTTCAACGTTTTGGGAAGCTCCGTTTCTCCGGAGGCTTATCTGTTGGTATGATTCCCTGAGATTGTAGGTTCTTGTACATTCAGGGGTATGGCGGGGCCCTGTCCCGTCGTTGTTGTTATAAAAATTCTTATAGTGCATGAAATCTTGTTGTGGTAGGGTTTGTAAGGATATAACTGTTGGGTTTTATGTTTATATACGTAAGGTGACCGTTTTGGTTAGCTTGTTTCTTATTGTATGTCTTGTTGCATGTCTAAGTTTTTATTTTCGCTGATTTTCTCTGATGTTGTATCACTAGGGTGCCCGGGGGAAGGCACCAGTCGCGGGCCCGAGGTCGGGTCGTGACAAAAGTGGTATCAGAGCAGTTAATCCTCGTAAAGTATCTACAGACCGTATCTAGTAGAGTCTTGATTATCGGCGTGTTGTGCACCACACCTATAATCAGGAGGCTACATGATATTTAGGATTGGTTTCCATTCTTCTCATTCTGAGATCGTGCCTTAGATATGTGTTATGAGTTGGACTCCCTATGACGTATTCTTATGTACCAGTTATGCCTCCGCGCAAGGCAACCAGGGCCCAGAAGGGCAAGGCAGCAGAAGGAGCTGCGAGTAGAGCACATAGGGTTACGAGGGCACAGACCCAGTCTTTACCTGAGGTGGTGCTACAGACGGCGAATTCTACGATGCCGCCAGCCCCATCTGAGTTTAGAGCAGCAGCAGTAGCTACTGAGGCCACGATATCTGAGCCTCCAGTCCCACGGCCAGGAACAGAGGATATGGGTTACAAGGAGATGGCCCAGTTACTAGTTAGGTTTATGGCGAGACTTGAGGACAGACGGGAGCCGGTGGTACCGGTAGTGCACCCGTGGCCGATAGTTGGAGACCGGGACTTCTTAAGTCGATCCACCGGTGTTCTATGGATCGAGAGCCGAGATGACCCTCGAGTTTATCAAGCGATTCTGACGGATCGTAAAGTGATCGAGGCCTCGGATCTGAGTCGGTGGTATTGGGTTCGCATCGGTTGCGTGATACTGCAGTCGACTGGTTTGATTCATGGAAACTGTCCCGGGGGGAGCATGCGCTTCCAGCTGGTTGGGACGAGTTCTCAGGGGAATTTCTTGCACATTTCTTGCCTCCCCAGATGAGGAGGGCTCGGGCCGACAGATTTTTGATGTTGAGGCAGAACGGGCGTACGGTTCGGGAGTACAGCGTGGAGTTTGACTCATTAGCTCGGTATGTCCCCGCATTAGTGGCAGACATGGAGGATAGGGTGCACCGATATGTCACAGGGTTTGATGATTATTTAGCGGAGGGTTGCACAGGAGTAGCTCTTCAGCCGGGCATGGACATTGCCCGTATACGGCTTATCTTGCAGATGGAGGCGTGAGGTCGACGGAATGACCCGGATCGGCGAGAGGGCGATATAGCGGGGTCCTTTGGTAACTCGAGCGAGCCGCCTCGGCCAGCGAGCTAGTTATGCGCCTCCGCCAGATGCAGTGGTCCTCCACAGTGTTCAGGACGTCCAGGGTATTCAGGAGCAGGTCAAGGCTCCGAGAGTTCAGGTTTGCGGGGGAGTAGGGGTGTTAGTCTGAGGAAGCCACATCTACCTCAGTGTAGTCGATGTGGTAGAACCCATTATGGGGAGTGTCGTGCTAGTTTGGGAGATTGCTATACTTGCGGCCGACAGGGCCATTTTGCGAAGGATTGTCCGACCAGAGGTAGCGCGGCAAAGGGAAAGCGAAGCAGTAGTTACAGGTATACTCTTAACCCTCTAGAGACTAGTATGCGTGATATGATGATTTTTTTTGTGTTGAGTGCTATGTACGTATAGCATTGGGCTTATAGAGAATTAGAAAACATGGGTAGTTGAAAAGGTAAGTATGGAGACATGGAAGGTGTGAACCTTAGAATATTACACGTTGAGACCTTAGATGTAAGGCCGTCTTGAGTAAAGGATTTTGCAGATGATCCTTGTCGGAATGCATTATATGCATAGGGTGTATTAGTGTGATATTTTCCATGGGTTGTGTAAGATGAAAGTGGTAGCTTTCATGACTTGAATAGTAAGATTGTTCCGGACGGGAACAAGAGTTTGGCGCGATAGTAGGTCGGGTTGAGGCCAGATCACGGGTCAACCCGCAGCCCGGTATGAGGTGAGGTCAGTTTAAGGTGGTCCCGCTGGGTGGTAGGGTCACGAGGGTGCTAGGCCCAAGTCTAGGTAACCATTGTACTAGTTCGTGGATGCGTTCGACCAGGATCGGACCGTGAAGGCCGGGAATGGCCTTAAAGGAAATTGAAGCTAGCGTTATGACCAAGCTTGGGGGCGGTAACTCCAAGGTTTTGGAAACTTAAGCAATGACGGAAGTGTGGTACGTATACTAGAAAGAGTTCGGGTCGTGAAAGTACTCATGTATCAGATCATCAGACATCAGTATCATCAGTATCAGACATCTTGTATCATCTGTTCCATCGAACTCTTGTATCAGATTATCGTGTTTCAATCGTACTCTTGTATCCATACCAAGTATAATATCTAACCAGTATCAAGGAAGCATGCCCGTGGAATTCCAACGTCACTGTTAGTATGTACAAAGTATAATATCAAACCAACATCACTGGAGCACGCTCGTGGAATTCCAACATCACTGTCGGCAAGTCCATGATATAATATAAAATCAACATCACATAAGCATGCCCGTGGAATTCCAATATCATCGCCAAGACGCGTGCGTAGAACAATATATAATCAATATCACGAAACATGCGTGGAATTCCAACATCATCACAAGACGCTCGTAGAACAATATATAATCAATATCACGAGCGTGCGGTGGAATTCCAACATCACACGATCGACGCTCAGAACAATATATAATCAATATCACGAAGTATGCGGTGGAATTCCAACATCATCACAAGACGCCCAGTAACAATATATAATCAATATCACGTACGTGCGTGAAATTCCAACATCATCACAAGACGTCTGTAGAACAATATATACTCAATATCATAGAAGCATGCCCGTAGAATTTCAACATCAATGTCAGCACGTCTGTAGAACAATATATAATCAATATCACAGAAGCATGCCCGTGGAATTCCAACATCACTGTCAACCCGTTTGTAGAACAATATATAATCAATATCACAGAAGCATGCCCGTGGAATTCCAACATCACTGTCAACCCGTTTGTAGAACAATATATAATCAATATCCCATGTATATATACAACAAAGGCCGACCCCCAAGCGAGGGACTCGGTGAAGTGAAATACAACACTTGCACGAATAACTATCATGAGAAACCATATGCAAGTAGAAATCATCTTTTCACTTTATTAGAAGGTATAACACGTCTTCTACTTTAGAAAGCCTAAGGCATTATTAAGTCATGAAAGATTAAGAATAGAAGGAATAACACATCTTCTACTTAAGAGAGCCTAAGGTGTTATCGCGACATGAAAGAGTAAAGGTAGAAGGAATAACACATCTTCTACTTAAGAAAGTGCAACTACATAACATACGTCTGTCGTACGTTCCTTCTCTTATAACACCCGAGACACTAACACTTGTATTCTCAACCACTTTCACTTTACAACATCAAGTAACTTATAATCTAAAGCCAAGTTACTCATACTTTTCAAATCAATTTACCTTTAGAAACAAGTCATTTATACCCCCAATAACAAGACAAGTATACTTCAAGAAACAAGTCATGTATACTACAATAACAAGGCAAGTATACTTCAAGGAACAAGTAATGTATACCCCAATAACAAGGCAAGTATACTTCAAGGAACAAGTAATGTATACCCCAATAATCAATCATGTCGATAGAAGGAAGTAGTTCACATACCTTATCGTTCTTCTACCAATCCGTTAAGTGGAATACGCCGCACATAGCTTCTACCAATATGCTAAGCGGAATACACCTCACGTAGCACTTAAACCTATAATTATAATAGCATGTCTATCAACTATATGCCTTTAAGGGTAGGTTATGGACTAAGTAAAGTTCTCATTTCTACGAAAAATTGGGCAACACTTCCTTTGTTTCTACGTACTTTTCCACCTTTTCCAAGGCCCAATTTCAACAATAACCAAGCCCCGACTAAGGGAACAATCAATACAACAATAAAGGGGAATCACACCCCTACTTCACACGTTAAAAACAGTCCATAAACTACATCAAAACAGCCCGCAACAACCCTTAAAAACTGTCCAATATTCAACTATAACGCGGGCGGAATGTGAGGTCTTTCAACGCCTTTCCACACCCTTATTCTTTTGGGAATTTCATTAGCTAGCTACTACATTAAACATGCAATAAAACTACTAAATTTCCAGCATATAACCACGTCCAAAACAGTCCCAAAACTGCCCACAATACCCAACAATTTCTATCCCATTCTCGGTCAACAACAACTACATATCCAAAGCCCTTTTCCACAATTCCTTATAATCCAATTCACATTTCAACATGTTATATAAATCATATAAACTATCAACAACAATATTTCCTTCATTATATAACATGCAACAAGTGAAAATGACAACAAAAATGACCAACAATCCCAAGACCCGAATCTGCCTCACTCACGGCCCAACCCCTAAAAATTGTCCAAACACTTTTTAATCTTCATTATTTTTAGTACAAACTCATCTATACATACCAACAATAATTAATATCCAATTACTTTAAAAGAAGAAGAACCATTACCTTATTTTAGCCCAAATATCGCCCAAAACAGTCCGGGGAAGATTGACCTGCAGTTTTCGTTTTGCTCCACTTCTTCAAGTTCCAATCACATATACGTAACCCCTATAAGCTTATGATCAACTTCCCTTCACGTTTCAACACCAAAAAGTCAAAGGAAAACCCTAGGGTCTCAAACCCTCTCACGGCCTAAATGGAGTTTTTGGAGGTTAAAGGTGTTTTATCTTAGCTTAATGCTTGGTTAGTGTTCTTGGTCATCAACAAGTTAATAATGGAAGATTAAAGGATTTTGTTCTTCATTTCTTGGCTATGGCCGAAAGAGAGAGAGAGGGATATATCTTATGTGAAATTTGTCTAAGTGTAGAACAAGTCTTGCAAGCTTGTATAAATATATACAAATATCTCAAGCCAAGTTGAGCCAGCACAAGCCAAAGCAAGGGAAATAAGTCCACCATAATAGGTGAGCAACGCTAACCCTTCTCTTGGAAAAAAAGAGAAAAAGAAAAACAGAAGGCGGAAGCGAAAAAAGTTTATGAAATGGATAGACTGTGGGGTTAATTTACACCATGCCTCTTGATAAGAAACTTGCGTCCGGCTAAAATACGTTAAAGACAGCGCTACTTGGGAGGCAACCCAAGGTTATTTTATTTAATGCAATTTAGTTTTACTTAGAAATAGTCACTAAGGTATTGTTGCATGTTGTGATGACAGTCTGAGGCCAAAAATTTGGAGGACGAAAATGGGAAAATCAGAAGAAAAAAAAACCGGCTCAGCGCCACAGAGGGCCGCGCGGAAGTGCGGGGCGGCAGGAAGTTAGCACGCCACGGCCAGGGCCGCGACGCCAAATCGTAGTGTCACTACGGAAGTTCGAGGTCGCAGAGTTTG
Organism: Przewalskia tangutica; assembly: GCA_029844215.1. Taxonomy (NCBI): domain Eukaryota; kingdom Viridiplantae; phylum Streptophyta; class Magnoliopsida; order Solanales; family Solanaceae; genus Przewalskia; species Przewalskia tangutica. Next base: position 42,607,789 of record CM056721.1, on the reverse strand, counting down.
GGACGTCATGCGCTAATCAGGCCGCGGCGCCACGAATAATCTGAATTTTAAAGGAGCCCTAATCCGATTTTCCCTTATCCAAATCAAAAATCCAAAACCCTTCATCTCTCCAAAACCCACGAAATTAGCCCTTTTACCTAAAAATCTTCCACAAACTAAAGTCAACCACAACCAAAGTACTTAAATTCCTTACACCCTTAGCCATCTCAAACAACAACCCTCATTCTATTGCTTCAATACATCATTAGGAACAAGATAATCTTGAATAACACCGTCCAAGGTAACCTTTATCACTTTTCTTGAAATCTTCAATACAATCAGGGGAGGTAATAGGGTTGGGGAGGTGCTTTATTGGTGGATGGTGTGTTGAAGTTAGGTGTGAAAATTTCGCGAAATATTATACGTAGTGAGTGTGGGGTGTTGTACCGATGCTTTGAGTGAAGTTTGGGGGTTGAAGAGTGTTGTAACTTGCGGACTACAATGTGTGTTGATTGGTTTGATTGATAGTTGCTGGGTAATATCACTGACACAAAGGAAACGCTGCCGAATTTATCTAAATACGTCACGCGAGAGGAGAGCTTCCACATCCACCTCCGTCCTCAATATGATACTACTAGGTTTGTCGGTCAAAAGCGTAAGATAGATATTACAAACTTAGTACTAGACCCTTGATCCCTGAGAGAGGAATGGAGTACCAAAGGGAGTCATTTGAGGAGGGAGATGCCTATGAGCTGTTGACACCCAATTTTGACCCTCTCTTGCAGTCATTAGCTTTAAAATTACACTAATTTTGTAAAATAATTTGTATGATTTTTATAATAAAATGCAGCGATAAAACATTAATACAGGCATAAATAAACAATTTAATAATGACACCACGTCTTACGTAGAAAATTACGCACTTAGAGTCTCGCGCCCATATTTATTAATTTTAAGCTCTGTCATAATTCTTAATAATAAATAATAAATACATAAAATAATAATCTAACACACGCGTTTTAATAATAGCATTCATAAAAGAATTAAGAAGTCCTATCTACATGTAGCATTTAAATAATTCAATCTTAGCTTAAATAATAATAAAATATGCATATTTAATAAGTTCTAACAACAGGCATCGCATTATAAACATTAAGAACTAATTAATTAGCACACCCGTATTATAATAATAGCTTAGACTAATAAAACACCTAAATAATTTAATCACAATTTAATTTACCACTAATTAACTCCTAAAACTCTACCCCTAATAATAATTTGCCACTAATTAAAAAATAACTCCCTAATTAACTAATACCCTAATTAATTAAAAAGCAGCCCATTGCCCAGCCCAACTAACCTGGCCCACACTACCTACCCAGCCCAAGACCCCCCGCTTTTTACTTTGCCCATCGTCCACAATACAAGAACCCACAAGAACAAACGCAGCCCTAAAAAACCTAAAGAAATGATAGCACCCGCCGCATACTCCTCTCCCCTTACCTGCGAAGAAAATCCGGCGACTTTCCTTTACCCTACCAGTACCATTCAAAATCGAATACGAACTTGCCATAAACAGAATAGCGAAATCCCTCCAGAATCCTTACCTTACCTGTTAAAATCGCAAATCAATACCAAATCAACACCTATTATGGTAGGAGATACCCGAAATCACAGCTCACCATATACCCAAAATCAGCCTTTAAGGTTTACCAAGTTTAGAACCCAGAGATTGAGGTTATAAATTGAGCGATTTACACATGCAAGGACAGGGATCGGGGGGGAAAAGCCAGCACCTTTCTGAATCCAGAAAATTTCACTCGAATGTCATAAAACATAGAGGAGAATCTGTTAGCATCCTTTAGCGTCTGAAATCGAGGGCATTGAATAATTCCCAGAATCAATCGAACACTAGCAGAGTAGCAGTGGGGGTTCTTACCAGCAAAATCAGGGATCCAAAGCACAAATCCGAAACTTTTATCTTCATAGCCTAGAATCGACCACAAATCGCCTCGCTTTCAATCGCATAGCACAAAATCCCCGAGTGAAATCGACGACTTGATACGCTGCCTTGGTTCGCTGCCCGGAGAAGGTAAACTCATTCCCTTTCATGTTTTATGCGATTTACATTTCATGGTCTGTGCGAATTATATGTTTTGTCAAATACGTTTAATGCCATTTAGTTGTCATTTGTGTGTGATTTGCAGTATATTTATTTATTATCTGAACCTGTTAGATTAATATGTAACATAATTAAGTTATTTTAACAAACTTAAGTGTCGACCATGTTTAATTGAGAGTTGATATTTTTGGATTTATTAGGCTAATACTCTGTTTTGCTGGGACCTTTTTTTCGCATTATGATCCTTCCTTTGCCAAAACTGAATCAGTTCATGTGATTGTATCGTTAGCATGTTATTTAGTTGATGGAAAGCATGTGCAGGTTCCTTATAGATTGAGTTTATATAATCCATGCTTTATTACATTATTTCACCCTCTAACATTAATTTGAAGCTAAAAATGAATTGAGACATGCATGTAATTAGATTAGTTAACTTATTTCCTATCCTTAAAGGTGGATATCTGGTGATTGGTGCTCTACCGTGGATCATCCATACTTTTAATGGTTACACTTGGATTAAATACTACTCTTACTGTCTATAGTGTTCAAGGTTAGGTATAAGTGTAAAAGCGATTGTCATCAGTAGTAATAATTAGCTTCTCTTATGTTACGAGTTTGTATCCCACCCTTCTCTGCTTTCCTGATCTGAATGCACAAATACCTGCTTAGAATCGTACACGATCACGCGTGAAAGACATCTCGATCAGATCACATATTGTTAGGAATTATAGTTGGTAGCTTTAAGTTTAAACACTTTGTTGATCGATTTAGACCTTGCCATGTTTTCCTGAGTCTTGTTTGTACATCTTAAACCATATGCTTGAGGAAAATATGTTATATTTGTTTTCTTGTGACTTAAAGCCTGTTGATCCACTTACCCATTTTGGTATAACTTAGATAAGTTTTAAAGCCCTAATTAACATGTATGTGGTTTAGGTAGTGTATGTGTTCTTTTGCCACACAGGTCCCTGCTTGCTTCTGCAAGAATTTCCACCTTTCAAATTGATTACCCAAATCTAAAAAATAGACGACACCTAAGTAAGTTGTCTGTATGGCTATGTTAACTTGATGTGTGATTAGTTTCTCCCTTCCCGTGTTAAGACAAGACAATGTACTTGTCCTCTGTTATGATGATATGTCAAGCACGCACAACATACTGGTCTAAACTTGGTTTATTAGTATAAAGGACTACCTCGGGCCCTTCCCCTAGCATTTAAATATCTTGGTCCATGTCCTACATGCGTAGGGCTAAGCCCATTTTGTTTATTCCTCTGTGTTGTTTGCTGATCCTGCATGTTCAATCACAGCCTACATATTTAAGTATGAATCGTGTGTGTTAATTTTTATGCCAAATGCCTATCCACTATGTTTAATAAACTTGGGTTCGTACTAATCCTTATCTTTTCTTTATTTACATGAAATGCATTGGAGCGAAACGAAGAGTCTCATGGCGAGACTCATCACAAGCTGCAACAAACAAAGACCCGCATCTGTGTCCACCGCATTCCGCCTCAGAATTCTCAAACAAAAAGGGGGACGAGACGACATTGTCACCCCCCTAAAAGCATCCTTTTGCCCCCCTTAATCTCTTACGTCTTATATATATTTGTTTGTTTATTTGTTGAAATTTAATTAGCTAACTTTGTAATTAATAGGAGACATAGAACAATTAGTCTTGGAATAAATAAATTGGGCGGGTAGTTTTAAAATCAGAAATGCACTTTTAAATTACTTATTTTAAGGGTTTGTCACGCATGTCTAAACTTTACTAAACAATTTAATTCGCAACTAACGTCTTACTTCTTATAAAATTCATGATAAAATAAATTGATTTTCTCATAAGCTCTTTTATTAGTATAATATAAATAATTTATGTTGAATAGTCTTCTTATCATAAAATTATAAATAATCACCTTTTGCACTACATCATATATATTTGATTTTAAAGGCATCATAAATCAACATTGCATATATCCATAAACAATATAAATGCACACTTTGAAACTTTATTTTTATAGCATTAGTCTTATAAACTTTTTATCAACATGCCTCCTTTTATAAAACATTTTGAAGCATCCTTTATATTTTTCAAAACACGCATTCTTAGCAATAATAATTAACCCTAGGTTTGAACGGACAACCGCAAGTTAGCGCATCTTTTAGTGTGCCTGACCCCTTCCCTTTAGGATAATAAAGAACCCTTACCTAATCTCATTAAAGTTTAGCAGACCATTAAAATGGAGTTAATGTTTACTTTAAACTAGTTAACATTTAGGTGTCCTAATTCACCCAAATTAATTAGGTGGCGACTCCCTAGCAACCCTTTCTAGCATTTTAACACTTTTAATGTTCTAGCACCTTTTAGCATTCTTTTAATTATTTAGCATTTTATTACTTATTTCCTAACATTTTTATTAAGAAGGGTTCGCTAGGAAAATGTCGCGAAAATCTAAGCGATGTAACGGCGACTACTGGGATATTTAGGTTCTTAACCATAACAAACATAGGTTAATTATTGAGCTTCATTTTTTCTTTATTCTTATTTGCTTAATTGCTTATTTAGTGTTTCACACTTATTTGTTTCTATGTTTTGCCTAAACTATTCTGCTTTACATATAAATATTTGCATATTGCCTTAACTGCTATTTGTTACTGCTTTCCTTAAACTGGCATTCCGCTCATACTTCCTCCCTTATGGAAAATTCACACTATCACACACAACACGCGGGTGTGCTTTGCGCACCTGCAAATTTCTTTCAAACACCCAAATTTAAGAGAGTTGGTGTTTTGCGCGGAGAATCCGGTCCAACCGGTGGTCGCGTAGCCTTCTCACTCGAGTAGTCCGCTGGGAACTCAAGGCCTAGAAAAGCCAAATCTTAGAAACTTAAGATAGAGCTATACCACCCTTTATTTTAGGGCATGCATGCATTTACCTTAGGTGGGTCGGTCCTTGGCATCGACACCACAATTAGGAAGACACCAAACTTGTCGACGGGTTTCTCAACCCAACGACCAACCAGCATATTATGTGTAGCGTGGCAGTGATAGACAAATCCAAACTTAATCATGACATGCTGAAATTGGAAAAGTGCACCGTCATTTGGTCGCCACTTCCAACAAAAGCATTACAGCTGGACGACTTGGACAAATCTATCATGACCTCGCATAGGTGACGTTTAGGCCTACCTCTGGCATAAAGAGGTCCCCATGCATGTTAGGACTCGCTTGCAATTTATGTGCAACATGTACTTGCTAAAAGCTATTTACACTTTTGCAAAATCACGTGCTTTACACTAACGCAGTTTGCTACATATTATCTAAAGGATTTATCATCTCCCCCAAAGGTCGATTTGCATTTGACTAAGCAATGACAGAGCATCAATATTTCACAAGGTCAAAGGTACGGTCCAGCGACGTGACCGATTCAAGGGCATTTGAGCTGAACGAGTCGGAACCTATCTTGGTTCCTATAGGCAAAGTAGGGGTCTCAGAAGAGAAAAACAGCATAGATCCAATCGAGCAGCTCACCCAATTACCACAGCAAATGGCAAACCTGCAGGCCGAAATCAGAAGGCTCAGAAACATCACTGAAGTACTCGTCACTGCAAATAACCAAAACAGTCAAAATCCTCCAAATTACTACCAGTACCCTCTTACTACATATCCCATTCAGCCAATATACAATACACCCATACATCCCACACAAAACCAAATGCCTATTATGCTCCAGCCAAACACAAACCAAAGGCCACCACAAACCTACTTTTTCAACGCATACGACAACCCCTTGCGATACTCATCCGTGCATACGCCACAGCCAAAGGCCCGTTCACTAAACACCTTCAAACCCCGCATAGGTGCTAAGAGAAAACCAACCAGAACCTATACACCTTTAACCAAACCCATAACCCAAGTGTATGAGGAGCTGAAAGCCGCAGGAATACTCCAGCCAATCCCCCAAAATATCCCCAGGCCTACTTCCCGAGGGCATGATAAAACCAAACATTGTGCATACCACTCCGGTGTTGAGGGGCACGACATCGAAAATTGTTATACACTCAAGGACAAAATAAAGGAGCTAATCAAAGAGGGAGTCATTCAGATGGAGGAGGCCTCCCACAATGAGTACAATGAACCCCAGGAAGAGGTGTTCCTCGCCGTAACCCGCCCCGCTGAATCAACCTTTATCCCGCCTTCAGATCCACCCATCAAGCCCGCTAACAAAATAGAGCACCCAATGCACTGGACGAATAAGAATTTTGAAGGAAAACCACCCAAAGTTCGCACTCCACTAGCTGAACCCATACCTCAAATATATGAAAGGTTGCGAGCTGCAGGCCTAATCCAACCAATTCCAGGAAGGATTCCCGACCCTATCCCAAGATGGTATGATGAGAACAAGCGTTGCGCGTATCACTCCGATAGCCCAGGACATGACACTGAAGGTTGACACTCCTCGGGACAGAATCGGCGTTGATCAAAGAAGGGTAATTCGGTGAAAGTTCGCCCAAATCCTTGCCAAACCACGGCACGTCAATGTGCACTGACAACTGAGATGAGAATACACTCTCGCTTATGCCTATTTCGCTGAATCGGTCATTTATCCAAGCATGCACCACGCGAAGCCAAAGAGGAGATACCGATAGCGAGCATGAAGACTCACCATCCACGAGCATGAAGGCGTATTGGTTGGATTTGCACTTGTTTTGGTCCGCTGAGTCTTGATAAGAAAAAGCATTTTAATTTAGCAGAATAATTTAAAACTCGTATTTAAGCTTTAATAATGTTTTCTTTTGTTTTGCTTGTTGGAACTACGTGTGACCTGATTCCCTTGGCGGATACGTAGGCGGCCACATCGGCTTCGGTCCCACCTTTTAGAAAATCCAAATTTCTCTTTTACACCATTGGAACTACGTGTGACCTGATTCCCTCGTGGGGATACGTAGGCGGCCATATCGGCTTCGGTCCCACCTCTTAGAAAATCCCAATTTCTCTTTTGCTTGTAATGAACTACGTTCGACCTGATTCCCTTGGCGGATACGTAGGCGGCCACACCGGCCTCGGTCCCACATTTAGAAATTTTAATTTCACCCCAAAATTTGCTTGTAATGAACTACGTCATGACCTGATTCCCTCATGGGGATACGTAGGCGGCCTAAATCGGCTTCGGTCACACCATTAGGAAACTTTCCCTTCGTTCTGAAAATAACAAGAATACACATAACATACAAGCAACTCCATTGAAACCCCCCTTAGGACAAAACTGGGACAATGTAGGAAACCAGACAGGGGTTGCAAGTCCAAACAGGCGAACGCGGATGTCGGAACAAGGCGAAGTCAAATACGAATCGACCACCCCCCAAAACTCAAAAAATTTTCTTTGAGCGCAGGTCCTTCATGTTAGCAGAAGATACAACAAAATTTCGTCATATTAGCAAAAGCAGAAAGAAACAACATAAGCAGAGAGGGGCACCGACAATCAACAGTCAGAATTCAAAAGTCCGCAACAAAGTCTAGTGCATCAGCTCGGGCATAAAGCACGCAACAAAGGCATCATGACAATTCGTCAGTTGCAAGGAAACATCTCAGGGACGACATCTCTACCCACATAATTGCCTTTCTCAAATATTTATAACTCTGTTTTACTTAGCTTATACACTAACTTTTCTCAAGCTTAGCTTGCGAGTATTTATTCTACAGAGCGAGAACAACACGTCCCAGCAACGACATTATCGATTATGTCCGGCGCGACATATATCCGACTCAGTTTCGTCAGTCAAAACTGGGACAATTTTTTAAGGACTTCGCCACGAAAGGGCACCGACAAATATGATTCCACATGCTCGAAAGATCGACATAAACTGGGACAATTTTAAGGGTTTTACTACAAATGACATCAACGGAAATGGTTAATTTACGCAAATGGTTCCATGTCCCAAAACTGGGACAAATTTAAAAAAAAAAAAAGAGCCTGACGGCAGCGGAGCACCGAGAGTATGGGAGAATATACCGCCGATTTCGGATAAGGATGTTCGCTTTGTTTCATAACATGTCACTATTCAAAAATCGACATAATTTCCTACTAGTATATTTTCTCAAGATAGAATATTTTCAATATATGTTTTCGACCGAGACTCGAAATCAGACAGGGGTTACATGTCCAGACAAGACGACGCGTGCAAATATCAAGAGCCAACACAAATCGGCCGACCCCCTCCCCGAACTCACAATTTTTCTTTGAGTGAATTTTGCAGGACAACAGGAACAAGGAGGACAACAACATTCCAATACAACAGATTCGCTCACGAAGTCCATCTGCAACAAGTCTACATCAAATACATCTCGCAAAAGCCACATCTTCTTTACTCAGGCTACATCATTTACACTTTAATTATTTCATCTAGCTTTGATTATGCATAACACAACTCCATATATAGAACAATTTTTATCTATGCCCCAGGAGGCGTCATCTGCATTTCGTCCATACAACGATTTAACATCATTTCGTCCATACAACGCATTAACATCTGCATTTCGTCCATACAACGAACATCTCGCCGTCCATACAACGAACATCTGCACTTCGCCCATACAACGGCGAACATCTGCATTCGTCCATACAACGATATGTTCGTTTGTCTATACAACGATTTAACGTCTCGCATTTCGTCCATACAACGACAAACATCGCATCTCGTCCATACAACGGAACATCTCGTCTCTCGCTTATACAACGAACATCTGCATTTCGTCCATACAACGAACATCTGATCTCGTCCCATACAACGAACATCTGCATCTCGTCCATACAACGGCGAACATCGCATTCGCCCATACAACGGCGAACATCTCGTGATCTCGCCCATACAACGACGAACATCTACATCTCGTCCATACAACGGCGAACATCTGCATCTCGCCCATACAACGGCGAACATCTGCGTCTGTCCATACAACAGCGAACATCTACATCTCGTCCATACAACGACGAACATCTACGTCTCGTCCATACAACGACGAACATCTACGTCTCGTCCATACAACGACGAACATCTGCGTCTCGTCCATACAACTACGAACATCTACATCTCGTCCATAACGACGAACATCGCATCTCGTCCATACAACGAACATCTCGCATTTCGTCCATACAACGGCGAACATCTGCATTTCGTCCATACAACGAACATCGCATTTCATCCATACAACGGCGATCTACATCTCGCCCATACAACATCGCATTTTGTCCATACAACGAACATCTACATCTCATCCATACAACGAACATCTACATCTCGTCCATACAACGGCTAACGTCTACATCTCGTCCATACAACGCATATCTATATTCGTCCATACAACGAACATCTCATTTTCGTCCATACAACGAACATCTGCATTTCGTCCATACAACGCATTTAACATCGCATCTCGTCTATACAACGACGAACATCTACATCTCGTCATACAACGGCATTTAACATCTACATCTGCCTATACAACGAACATCTACATTCTGCATACAACGAACATCTGCATTTCGTCCATACAACGAAATATCTGCGTCTCGTCATACAACGAACATCGCATTTCGTCCATACAATGACGAACATCTCGCATTTCGTCCATACAATGACGAACATCTGCATTTCGTCCATACAACGAACATCGCATCTCGTCCATACAACGACGAACATCTCGCGTTTCGCCCATACAACGAACATCTGCATCTCGTCCATACAACGACGAACATCTGCATTTCGTCCATACAACGACGAACATCTGCATTTCGCCCATACAACGACGAACATCTGCATCTCGTCTATACAACGACGAACATCTGCACTTCGTCCATACAACGACGAACATCTGCACTTCGTCCATACAACGACGAACATCTGCATCTCGTCCATACAACGACGACAGCGCCCATACAAGGCGTCATCTGCATTTCGTCCATACAACGACGAACATCTGCATCTCGTCTATACAACGACGACAGCGCCCATACAAGGCGTCATTTGCATTTCGTCCATACAAGACGACAACGCCCACACAAGGCGTCATCTGCATCTCACCACTACAAGACGGCGTATCATCACATCATTTCATTTTATAGTATATACAATCTGACTACAACCACAGCACGAAGTCACATTCTTACATTGTTTTGTTTTGACAGTTATGCACTAATGCTTCTTTCTTAGCTTCAATCTACAGGAACTGCAAAAGATGGAGCACAACGTGGATTTTCTCTTACAGCGAACCGGGGCAATTTGTTGGGGGGCCAACCTTCCCAACAGATGGCAGAAGCGGCCTCAAGCGTCGGTCGACTCGTTCCACATCACCATAAAACCCAGCATCATAGCGGTACACGAGTTCAAGCCGATTATTTTACTTTTACTTTAGCATTTGACCAAAGGTCGTCATAACTCGACACTGGGACAAATTTTGAGTCCGCGTTAGCCCACCTTGGTGTTTTGACCATGGTAGCCCAGTGTCGTCATAACTCGACACTGGGACAAGCTTTGAGTCCGCATTAGCCCGCCTTGGTGTTTGGCCATGGTAGCCCAGTGTCGTCATAACTCGACATCGAGGCGATTTAGTCCGTCGGCACTGCTTAATGCCCAACATTTTATTTACGAGGATCGAGACAAAATTGGCTATGAGTCAACGTCTTTATCCGAAGATTCTTCCATCATCTCCATACAAAGAGGGACAACTGTTGACACCCAATTTTGACCCTCTCTTGCAGTCATTAGCTATAAAATTACACTAATTTTGTAAAATAATTTGTATGATTTTTATAATAAAATGCAGCGATAAAACATTAATACAGGCATAAATAAACAATTTAATAATGACACCGCGTCTTACGTAGAAAATTACGCACTTAGAGTCTCGCGCCCATATTTATTAATTTTAAGCCCTGTCATAATTCTTAATAATAAATAATAAATACATAAAATAATAATCTAACACACGCGTTTTAATAATAGCATTCATAAAAGAATTAAGAAGTCCTATCTACATGTAGCATTTAAATAATTCAATCTTAGCTTAAATAATAATAAAATATGCATATTTAATAAGTTCTAACAACAGGCATCGCATTATAAACATTAAGAACTAATTAATTAGCACACCCGTATTATAATAATAGCTTAGACTAATAAAACACCTAAATAATTTAATCACAATTTAATTTACCACTAATTAACTCCTAAAACTCTACCCCTAATAATAATTTGCCACTAATTAAAAAATAACTCCTAATTAACTAATACTAATTAATTAAAGCGACCCATTGCTCCAACTAACACTGCCCACACTACCTACCCAGCCCAAGACCCCCCGCTTTTTACTTTGCCCATCGTCCACAATACAAGAACCCACAAGAACAAACGCAGCCCTAAAAAACCTAAAGAAATGATAGCACCCGCCGCATACTCCTCTCCCCTTACCTGCGAATCTCGCCGGATTTTCAGGGAGGAAAATCCGGCGACTTTCCTTTACCCTACCAGTACCATTCAAAATCGAATACGAACTTGCCATAAACAGAATAGCGAAATCCCTCCAGAATCCTTACCTTACCTGTTAAAATCGCAAATCAATACCAAATCAACACCTATTATGGTAGGAGATACCCGAAATCACAGCTCACCATATACCCAAAATCAGCCTTTAAGGTTTACCAAGTTTAGAACCCAGAGATTGAGGTTATAAATTGAGCGTTTTACACATGCAAGGACAGGATCGGGAAAGCGACCTTCTACGAATCCAGAAAATTTCACTCGAATGTCATAAAACATAGAGGAGAATCTGTTAGCATCCTTTAGCGTCTGAAATCGAGGGCATTGACTAATTCCCATAATCAATCGAACACTAGCAGAGTAGCAGTGGGGGTTCTTACCAGCAAAATCAGGGATCCAAAGCACAAATCCGAAACTTTTATCTTCATAGCCTAGAATCGACCACAAATCGCATCGCTTTCAATCGCATAACACAAAATCCCCGAGTGAAATCGACGACTTGATACGCTGCCTTGGTTCGCTGCCCGGAGAAGGTAAACTCATTCCCTTTCATGTTTTATGCGATTTACATTTCATGGTCTGTGCGAATTATATGCTTTGTCAAATACGTTTAATGCCATTTAGTTGTCATTTGTGTGTGATTTGCAGTATATTTATTTATTAACTGAACCTGTTAGATTAATATGTAACATAATTAAGTTATTTTAACAAACTTAAGTGTCGACCATGTTTAATTGAGAGTTGATATTTTTGGATTTATTAGGCTAATACTCTGCTTTGCTGGGACCTTTTTTTCGCATTATGATCCTTCATTTGCCAAAACTGAACCAGTTCATGTGATTGTATCGTTAGCATGTTATTTAGTTGATGGAAAGCATGTGCAGGTTCCTTATAGATTGAGTTTATATAATCCATGCTTTATTACATTATTTCACCCTCTAACATTAATTTGAAGCTAAAAATGAATAGAGACATGCATGTAATTAGATTAGTTAACTTATTTCCTATCCTTAAAGGTGGATATCTGGTGATTGGTGCTCTACCGTGACTGTCCATACTTTTAATGGTTACACTTGGATTAAATACTACTCTTACTGTCTATAGTGTTCAAGGTTAGGTATAAGTGTAAAAGCGATTGTCATCAGTAGTAGTAATTAGCTTCTCTTATGTTACGAGTTTGTATCCCACCCTTCTCTGCTTTCCTGATCTGAATGCACAAATACCTGCTTAGAATCGTACACGATCACGCGTGAAAGACATCTCGATCAGATCACATATTGTTAGGAATTATAGTTGGTAGCTTTAAGTTTAAACACTTTTTTGATCGATTTAGACCTTGCCATGTTTTCCTGAGTCTTGTTTGTACATCTTAAACCATATGCTTGAGGAAAATATGCTATATTTGTTTTCTTGTGACTTAAAGCCCGTTGAGCCACTTACCCATTTTGGTATAACTTAGATAAGTTTTAAAGCCCTAATTAACATGTATGTGGTTTAGGTAGTGTATGTGTTCTTTTGCCACACAGGTCCCTGCTTGCTTCTGCAAGAATTTCCACCTTTCAAATTGATTACCCAAATCTAAAAAATAGACGACACCTAAGTAAGTTGTCTGTATGGCTATGTTAACTTGATGTGTGATTAGTTTCTCCCTTCCCGTGTTAAGACAAGACAATGTACTTGTCCTCTGTTATGATGATATGTCAAGCACGCACGACATACTGGTCTAAACTTGGTTTATTAGTATAAAGGACTACCTCGGGCCCTTCCCCTAGCATTTAAATGTCTTGGTCCATGTCCTACATGCGTAGGGCTAAGCCCATTTTGTTTATTCCTCTGTGTTGTTTGCTGATCCTGCATGTTCAATCACAGCCTACATATTTAAGTATGAATCGTGTGTGTTAATTTTTATGCCAAATGCCTATCCACTATGTTTAATGAAACTTGGGTTCGTACTAATCCCTATCTTTTCTTTATTTACATGAAATGCATTGGAGCGAAACGAAGAGTCTCATGGCGAGACTCATCACAAGATGCAACAAACAAAGACCCGCATCTGTGTCCACCGCATTCCGCCTCAGAATTCTCAAACAAAAAGGGGGACGAGACGACAGTGTCACCCCCCTAAAAGCATCCTTTTGCCCCCCCCCTTAATCTCTTACGTCTTATATATATTTGTTTGTTTATTTGTTGAAATTTAATTAGCTAACTTTGTAATTAATAGGAGACATAGAACAATTAGTCTTGGAATAAATAAATTGGGCGGGTAGTTTTAAAATCAGAAATGCACTTTTAAATTACTTATTTTAAGGGTTTGTCACGCATGTCTAAACTTTACTAAACAATTTAATTCGCAACTAACGTCTTACTTCTTATAAAATTCATGATAAAATAAATTGATTTTCTCATAAGCTCTTTTATTAGTATAATATAAATAATTTATGTTGAATAGTCTTCTTATCATAAAATTATAAATAATCACCTTTTGCACTACATCATATATATTTGATTTTAAAGGCATCATAAATCAACATTGCATATATCCATAAACAATATAAATGCACACTTTGAAACTTTATTTTTATAGCATTAGTCTTATAAACTTTTTATCAACATGCCTCCTTTTATAAAACATTTTGAAGCATCCTTTATATTTTTCAAAACACGCATTCTTAGCAATAATAATTAACCCTAGGTTTGAACGGACAACCGCAAGTTAGCGGATCTTTTAGGGTGCCTGACCCCTTCCCTTTAGGATAATAAAGAACCCTTACCCAGAATCTCATTAAAGTTTAGCAGACCATTAAAATGGAGTTAATGTTTACTTTAAACTAGTTAACATTTAGGTGTCCTAATTCACCCAAATTAATTAGGTGGCGACTCCCTAGCAACCCTTTCTAGCATTTTAACACTTTTAATGTTCTAGCACCTTTTAGCATTCTTTTAATTATTTAGCATTTTATTACTTATTTCCTAACATTTTTATTAAGAAGGGTTCGCTAGGAAAATGTCGCGGACGAAATCGGGCGCGACATGAGCCTATTCGGGCGATGATAGAGGTCATGGGGTGGAAGAGATTTGTTAATCCAGAAAGAATAGCACCACAGAACACCGTAATGGTGAAAGAATTTTATGCTAACTTTCCGGAGAGGATAAATGGTAGATGCTTTGTGAGAGGACAGTATGTGCATGTGACGGTCGAAGTGGTGAATGAGCTATTAAGAACAGCTGACGTTGAAGAAAGAGACGATGATCGGAGCTATTTCAGAACTTGGTCTAGTGGAGAATATCAAGTAAACATATCATAGGATTTTGAAATTAACGTGCATAGTTAGGTATTCGTACTTCCATTGAGCATGATTAAAGTGAATTTGTGAAATATCTGACTTGATGTGTTTAGAATGCTAAAAATTCATGTCATATGTTCCTGCATATTATTTTGCTAACCTTCATGCTTTTCTAAGTAACAATGATGCAGCAAAGTGATCAATGTCTTTGAGTCATTCTATTTTCTTTTTCCTTGTGTCTTTGTTTCTTTCTTTTGATCTTTGCTCGAAAGCGAGCAAAGGTTAAGTTTGGGGGTATTTGATCGGTGTATTTTATATACACTTTTTGAGTCATTTTTAGTTAGTCTTTTGCCCATTTTTGTACAAATATGTGTCGTCTTACGATAAATTTTCTTTCTTTTGAGTCATAATGATTTAAAGTGACACATTGGTGAAAAGGAGCGAAAAGAGGACAGAAACAGAGGTTCCAGAGCTCAAAAAGCTAGAAAGTTGGCGACCCGGGCGAGAAACAGGGAGGCGTCACGGCGCCTCCAACCAGAAGCATCAGAGCGCCACGACGCCCAAAGTACAGAGAGCCGCGGCGCCGGTTGCAGGATCGCGGCGCCGAGGCGGGAATTCTGCCAAATTTGAATGAGAATGGGCCAAGGCCAATAAGGAAAAGTTTGGGAACGTTTTCTAGGCTATAAAAAGGACCTTTCTAGGTCATATTAAGGGTTCCACTTTTGCCAATTCATCACAACTTGGAGATCAAGATTGGAGACTACTTTTGTGTAATTTCTTTGTTCTTTATTTTATTTCTTTGTAGTTTATGTTGGATATTAGTTTAGTTCTTGGCATGTCTATGGCTAGGAACTAACTTAATTTAGGGCTTTCCATATCAAATCGCTTGAAACTCATTCTTATGAATTAATGCATGTTTTGGTTTCTTCTTATCATTGTTGAGATTTATTCAATATTTGTCTTGGTTGCTTGGTAATTAATTGATCACTAATTATCATAACCTATATGATTTCTGATCGAAAGCCGAAAGGGGAGATTGTGAATATGTTATAGTTGAATAAATATAGGTTAAATCGTGGACGTAAGTACCCCGATACTTGTGTAGCTTAATAGGTTATTGCTCTTAATCCTCCTTTATAGTCAATCTTGTCACCGAAAGGTAGAAAGGTTCTATATTGGGGTTGAGTGTTTATATTACCTTAACAGGAGTATAAAATGACTTAGTTAACATGTTGTCTCAAAATAGAAGAAGAACCATAATTAATTGCATTAACAAGTAAGATGAGCGGATAGTTGAGGAGATTTGGAAGCCCTATTTCCACCATATCTGAAGTTAAATAAAGTAATTTAGTTAGCATCTATAATTATAGCTATAAACAATTCATCAATTATCGGTTACCAAATAGATACCATAGAATAAAGGTTGATAATTGGACACTAATCCCCGAGGACGATAACTCGGTCTTCTAGACTATATTACTTGTCACGACACATGCACTTGCGTTTAGTGTGTGCATAAATAGCGCATCAACACTTCACACTCAACAATTTCCAGCAAATTGTCTTCCTCTTTAGCAAACCACAGAATGCTCAAAGATCATTCTTACTAAGCAAACACTTGAGTTCCATTTGCACATTTGTTTGATTGTTATTTTATCTTGGGAGATAAGTTGTCATTACAACTGTTGAAAGGATATACGGGGCAATATTATCTTAAGGATAGATCAAGAATTTGGTCGACTCAGCAAGTCCTCATATTTGATCATTTCTAGATTTCTAACAAATAGTTGTTGTTGTTATTTTCTCGTTCTACACATTACCACTCACAGTTTTGTGCCCAATTAATTAAACACCTGCCCATTAGGACGGAGAAAGCACAGTTGTTTTTGGGCAAGTGTGAGGTGTGCAACCGCACAAGGCCCCCGAAAAATGAAAATTTTTAAAGGCCCTTTTTTCCATTTTTTTATTAAGTAGTATTAGCCATAATTTACTGTAAAGGCTCATAATTAGCAGGTCTTAGCCAATCAAAGTAAAGGAATTCTGTTTCAGTGGCGTACGCATTTGGAGACCCAAATTCAGATTATTGAAATAGTATATTTACTTATATTAAGGGTCACTTTTACGAATTAGAAATGCCCCCAAAATATTTGAGCCAACCATAAGATAAAGTAATAAGTTTCACGAAATTTGTTTCTCCTGATTTGGAATATAGCATTAGCCCCTTCCATCTTAGATAAAATATTCACTCTCGGTCTTTTAAAACACTGATTGTAAGTATAAATAAATGGTGATGGTTCTTTTTGAAGGAGTAGCTTTGCATGACAAGTACCCTCGTAAAGGTGATTGATTTGCTTGTTCCTTAAGCCATCTTCATTGTCTAACCGTCATTTCCTTCTCGCTTTACCTAAATTTGTACTAACACTTTATTTAATTGTATATTTTGCGCTCCCTGAAATGTTCGTTTGGGTGGAAAACTCAATTAACAGCTTCCTTTTCACTGTTCTACTTCAAATTATTAAGAAACGAATATTAATGCAGGGAAAATAGTAAGTGCATATATAGTATTCCTTCTGACCCAAAAAGAATAACTTACTTTTTTTAATCCATCTAAAAAAGAATGATATATTTCCTTATCTGATAATAATTTAACTTTAAACTTTACCTTTTACGCAAAATGAGATGATCTACAACCACACAAATATTTTTGACTTATTTAGACCATAAGATTCAAAAGTCTTTTTTTATTTCTTAAAGTATGTGTCAAATGAAAGTACATCACCAAAAAACACACAATAACCAGATGTCGAATGCTTGGTATCTAGACATCCACCACAATCAACATATGTATATGAAATGAGAGTAGATACATATTATGAATATAGATGTAAGTCATGATCAAGAGTGCCCTGAATGTAGCGCACAATGCATTTGAGAGCGTGCATGTGTTCTTCCCTCGGATCACACATGAATAAACACAATCACTTTGCCTTTGCATGAGTAATATAGGGCATCGTAAACGTGAGATATTGAAGAGCTCCCACAAGACTATGATAGTAGGAGAGATCCTCATATGGTGTGCTAGAAGTAGCACGCAACTTCGGTTTATTGTCAACCGGAGTAGGAGATGACTTACAGAATGACATGTCAGCCCGTTCAATGATCTCTGTTGCATACTTCCTCTGAGATAAAAATAGACCACCTACATTACGAGTGACGGCTATACCCATAAAATAACTTAATGGCCCCAAGTCTTTCATAGCCAATTTTGAGCTGAGAAGAGATATGATAGACTTGCGAAGTTTATCAGAGGAAACAATCAATATAATATCATCCACATATAACAGAATGTAGTCCATAGAAGTAGCATGATGATATACAAATAGAGAATCATCAGACTTGCTGTGAGAAAATCCAAGTATAGACACATAATCTGCAGATATTTTGTACCAGGCTCGAGGAAGAAATCAATATAATATCATTCACATATAATAGAATGTAGTCCATAGAAGTACCATGATGATATATAAATAGAGAATGATCTGACTTGTTGTGAGAAAATCCAAGTGTAGACACATAATCTGCAAATCTTTTGTACCAGACTCGAAGAGCATGTTTTAACTACTTGCGGCAAGGCGGGTCGGTGCAGTCTGATCCGACCAGGCGACTCGCTTGATCCGCCGCCCCTCCTTTGTAAAAATTGTCGTTGCCTGACGACCATTTATATTTTAGTCGTTGTCTGCGACCATTTTAACCTCCTACTTGACCCTCACTACTCCTTAATATTTATTTTTAACCCCTAAGTTAATATATTTACTTTAACCTAATTTTCCAATATAATCAACAAACCATTTATACCAAGCTCGTGAGGCCTGCTTAAGACCATATAAGGACTTCTTCAGCAAACATACATGATGTGGATAATTGGGGCCTCGAAACCCTAATAGTTGATGCATGTATATAGTCTCTTTAAGATCACCATGCAAGAAAACATTTTTACATCCAACTGATGAATAGGTCAAAAATTTAAAAATGCTAGGAAGAGAACAGTGCGAATGATGGCCGATTTAACCGGACTGAATGTCTCCCCACAGTATACGCTAACATACTGAGTCTTACCATCACCTACAAGACGAGCCTTATTCCTCGCAAAACAACCGTCAGAATTTTCCTACACAAGTACTTTAGTATTCTCAATTTTTCACTATACCTCCAAGTTCCAACTCTATCAACAGATTCAAATCTCTCAATATATATATACACATATGTATTTGAAGGACGGGGAAGGAAAATAACATGTCACACCACCAAAGATCATGATGGGTGGTAAGTTATATCCCTTCATCCTTAATCATAGATTTGAGGTTCGAATTTTGGGAACAAATCATTTTTTATAAGGAGCGCTTTACCCCTAAGTGAAATTTTCTGTCTCGAACCCGGATTAATACAACATTAATAAGAGAATTAACAGTCAAATTTTTATAGATTTTTAATAAACTTCTTAATTTTATACAAGCTCTGGACAAAAACTGCTTAGTTCACGTGAACCCGTAACTGAACCTCCAATACCACCCCTGCTCGTGTGTAGGGTGTTGGGTGCTTGAGGGCCTGAGGTGTAAGTCTTACGAGACAAGAGCTCCCATGTTTTCCTAAGAAATTTGATAAGTGCCTCGCCCAGGGAAGAGTTCCGTACAAGTCACAGTTATGCGCCTTTGAACACAATGCCATATTCTACAATAGCACGAGCGGATTTATTCCCTCCTATCAAATTGTGCCTCTTCATTATCCAATTCATATATTACACAACCCTTGTAATTGTTAGGATAATTAGGGACACAATCCGTAATTATCTCAATTATTATCCCATCATATCTTATTAAATCAATCATGTTGTAATTAGATCATAGAATTAGAATGATTGTATCAATTATATTAATTAGCATATCATTATAGATAGAAAAGATTGATTGTATAGAGTTGTATATATTGTAAACTTGAGAATGAAATAAAGGCATAGAATTGATTTCATTCATGGTATCAAGAGCCAAAATTTAGTTGCCCTAATTCTACATCCCCTCTTCCCGTCGGCTTATCATTAGCCAACACCCTAGGGTTTTCCTCCTACAAACCCTAAACCACTACCCCCCACTATCGGCTAACCCTAACCCTCATTTGATTTTTTTTCTTTTCATCTCTCATCGTCTATGATTACCAACCCTAGCAGACGCAATTAGAGTTACCATATCACATTTCACTATTCACAAAACACATCTCTCTTCTTCTTTTATCCTTGTTTTATTTTTTCATGGAAAACTATGGCTGAAAAACAAAAATTTCATTCAGCTCTTGCCGTAAACAATGTCAAGAAATTCGTTTTCATAACACTTGAAATGGAAAAGGGGAAATACACCTATTGGGCAAAATTATTCAAAATTCATTACCGCATATATGAGATTATAGACCATATCATCCCTTTCGAGTCATCATCAGACACCACTGAGGTAGACAAAAAGTTATGGGCTCGTCTAGATGTTATAGTCCTTCAATGAATTTATAATACTATTTTCAACGATCTTTTGCATACCATATTAGAGGCAAACTCTACGACTAAACAGACGTGAGAACGTTTACATAACATTTTTCAACATAACAAACTTTCTAGGGTTGTATATCTTGAACACCAATTTACCAACGTGAAATTGGATGACTTCTCAAACGTGTCTACCTATTGTCAAGAATTGAAGGTGTTTGCAGATTAATTTTCCAACATTGGTTATCCCGTGACAAATCAACGGTTGATCCTTCAATTATTTGCAGGGTTGAATGAATAGTATGATGGCATTGCTACATTCATTCAACAAAGTAATCCATTGCCTCTATTTTACGAGGCTCGTTCGAGGTTGATTCTCGAGGAAATACGAAAAGCAAAGCAGGTAGCTTCCTAAGTAGACCGCGGAAGCGGTCGTCTCCACTAATTCATTTTTTTGATTTTCGACTTGAAATTCTAGTTCGGTGGAAATGGAAATCGCAACAATAATGGTAAAAAGCAGGGTCAACCGTAACAATAACAAAGGAAAAATTAATAGTGGAAAGGGACGGGGTAGGGGCGGCGGCCAACCAGCCGACATCAGCAACAACCATAACTAGTCGGGATCACGGCGTGACGATGGCGGCGCTTCCCGGCCATCGAGGAACGATGGGGCGATCCTTTTGTAGGCTGGGCCTACGGTGACTACCCTCCGTGCCGTGCCCACCACATCGTGGGTCAGGCCCTCAACTTCAAATCAACAGTCCGGAATTCTAGGTTCTCATCCGCAACACGCATTTACAGTCCAGACACCATCTTCTGTAGATTATGCTCCTACTGATATCGAACAGGCCATGAACAATATGAATGCTCAGGATGAGTCGTGGAACATGGACACAAGGTCTACGTCTCACATGACGACATCTCAAGATAATCTCTCGTCTTATTTTAATATGAGCAGTAATAAAAATATTATTATCGGTAGTGGGTAGGAAATTCCAATTCATGATATTGGTAAGGTAAAACTACCCACACATTCACTATTATATTTGAAAAGAATCTTACATGCACCAACTAATTAAAACCTTAATATATGTACGACATTTTATAATTGACAATAATATTTATGTGAATTTTGATCCGTTTGGCTTTTCTATGAAGGATTTTCAGACGGGGATGCCACTAATGAGATGTAATAGCATGGAAGATTTGTATCCCATCACTACGATTTCCAACAATTATGTGACCAAACCATCAGCCTTTGCAGATATTTTCCCTATTGTATGACACAATCGGTTGGGACATCCGGTAGCACTAGTTTTCAATAATCATAGAAAGAATAATTTTTTGCTTGTAACAAACTTTTGGACTCTTCTGTTTGCCAAACTTGTGTGTTTGAAAATCATGTTAAACTTCCTTTTTATCATCTACTTCACATACACTCATGCCATTTGATTTTTCGCATTGTGATTTGTGGACATCACCAGTTTTGAGTTCTGCGGGTCATAAATATTATATGCTCATTTTAGACGATTATCGAATTTTCTGTGGACATTTTCCTTAGGAAATAAATTAGAAGCCTACACCACTGTAAAATAATTTAGTGTGTTTATCAAAACTCAATTTGACAAATCCATTAAATGTTTTCAATGTGACAATGAGAGAAAATTCATAAATGCTTAATTTAATAATATTTGTCACCAAAATAGAATGTCTTTGCGTCTTTCATGTTCACATACATCACTTCAAAATGAAAAAAAACTGAAAGAAAAATTCGAGCAATTAACAATATGGTTCACACACTTCTTGTGCATTCGTCCACACGTCCAACCTTTTGGCATCATGCACTTCAAATGATACATATCTTTTAAATATTCTTCCTAGCAAACTACTCTCCAATGTGTCACCTACACAAATGTTGTTCCACTGTCTCCCATCTTTTACATATTTGAGGGTTTTTGGGTGTTTGTGTTATCCCTTGTTTCCGTCCATCACCATTAACAAACTTTAGGCCCGTTCCACCCCTTGTGTGTTTTTGGAATACCCACAAAATCTTAGGGGATATAAGTGTTATGATATGATGATTGGAAAAGTCATTATTTCTCGTCACATCATTTTTGATGAGTTTACGTTCCCGTTTACTAAATCTCACGACATCCTCACCTTCGTATGATTTTTGAGCAACGGAATACATTCAATTTTGAATCACCATTTACACAGCCAAAATAGTATGGGACTAGCCTAAACCCGCTTTGACGTCTAGCCCAATCATTAAATGTGATTGGGCGATCAGAGAAGGTCATGTCTCTCTTCCCCGGCATCGGCCTAGTCAATATTTAGTAATGCGGTATGCCCAGAGGAGGCATCTTCCCCGCCGTGACACCACGGCTCATCGGGCCTATATCGCGAGCCAAAACATTAACCCGTGTTTCCTCTAACGTAGAAAGACAAATCACCCGATCCTTTATTTTAGCCCAAATTCGGCCACTCACTCGGCTAGCCTGCGACAACCCAAGCAGTCCACCAACTCGAACTATTGAAACACGTGTCATACCGATTTTCCCAAACTTCATTTTAACCTCGTATATTCATCAACCATCACTTCCAAAAATCCCAAGCGATCTGTCGGACCGAATCGAAAGCTTCATGTTAGACAAAATTGATACTCTTATTAAAAATAAGACATGAGAGTTAGTGCCTCGTCCATCTAATATGAACATAATCAAGTCTATGTGGGTTTTCTGTCATAAAAAAGAATTCCAACAGCTCTTTTGCGAGATGCAAACCTCATCTTATTGGTGATGGCGGTCTCAGCGAGTTGGCGTGATTGTGGTGAAACATTCATCTAGTAGTTAAGACAACAACTATCGGGAATTTGTTTTGAGCATCTCACTATCAAAATCCTAGTCCATTTATCAATTGGATGTCAAAAATGCATTCTTACATGACCGTCCACGAGACAATCTACGTGCGACTATGGTGTTTACGAGATTCTACTCATTCGGATTATGTTTTCTGTTGAAAAAATCTTTGTATGGTTTGAAACATGCTCCCGAGCATGTATAACAAGTGTCTGGATTTGTATCCAAAATGGGTTTCTCACGTGAAATCGATCGATCTGGTTCATTTATAAGAAATGCAATGACATGACATATATAATTATTTATGTAGATGACATCGTTCACACATAATCATCTACGTCTCTTCACAAGTCTATTATGTTCATTCTTGCAGTGAAATTTGTGATGAAAGATTTAGGTCCTTTAAATTATTTTTAGGAATTCGTAACTTTCGATATGTAAGTGAGTACATTTCTCGATCAACAAAAATATGTCGAGAGATCATTGACAAAACCGATATGACATCCTCGCAAATCAGATACAAAGGCAAAATTGAGTAGCTTTACTGACACTCCATACAGTGATCCAAAGCATTACCACAACTTAGCAGGGGCATTGCAGTATCTTACTTTCACAAGACCTGATATATCATATGCGGTTCATCAAGTATGTTTACATATGCATGATCTTAAAGAAGAACATACGGGGCTCTCAAGCGAATTCTGCGGTATGTTAAGGGTACTTTCCATTTTTGACCACATCTGTATAAATCCTCCATATCGAGCCTCTCATTTTTTGTCCGAGAAAAGGTTGCACGTGGACAAGTCTGCGTTCTCCATGTACCGTCTCGTTATCAAATTACCGATAGTTTCACCAAATGTCTTCCACGCGTAATGTTTGATGATTTTAGGGACAATCTAAGCATACGAGAACCTCCCGCTCAGAGCGGAGGACCGTTAGGATAATTAGGGATACAATCCCTAATTATCCCATCATATCTCATTATATCAATCATGTTGTAATTAGATCATAAAATTAAGATAATTGTATCAATTATATTATTAGCATATCATTAGAGATAGCCAAAATTAATTGTATAGAGTTGTATATATTGTAAACTTGAGAATGAAATAAAGAGATGAATTAATTTCCTTAAAGTAATAGATGGCGTCACTAGAATCTGAGACAAGAGTATCAAAAGAAATGAATTCCCCAAAAAGAATAAAAAGTTGGAAAAGGTCATGAAAAGTTGATTAATATTGATGTTATAAGCACACATGTACACGTATTGCACGTACAAAGAGCTCTAACGTAGCTTAGAGCTTATAAGGATATACTATAAGGTTATGTCATAAGGCTGGCATCAAAATTAAGGTGATGGAGGTTTTGGGAATGGAAGGTGAGTTCAAAACACTCTCACCGGAGGTGGACCCAAAAATTTTAATTTAAGGAGGATAAATTTTTTTATTACATAGGAGTAGGGGAAAGGAAAATGGGAGAGGGGATTACAATGTGAGATTCGAACCCTGAGCTACTAGATCCCTATGAGCATACTGATTTTTACTACTGAATTATGAATAAATTATTAAATGCATACTAAAGTAATTTTTTAACACAAATACAAAGCTTGAGCAAAAGTTACTGAATTCTGCTGAACCAGTAACTGGCACTTAAGGGCGAACCTAAGTCGATCAAAAATTGGGTCACGTGAACCCATGGTCAGCCGCCTAAATTCGGTATATTATGTGTATAATTCTTAAAATGTCTAATATTATTTGATGGAATCCATGGTCAAAAGAGATTGAGTGGTTCATTGGTTAAGGTCCTAGGTTTTATTCTTGAAGGTTTGGGAAGAACCCAACTTGTTGCACTATAATTTTTTTATCTTATATTCAAAGTAACGGTGCGTCCATCTTCTTGAAATTCTGAATTCGCCTCTGCTTGTTGATTCTCCCACATCGGTGGGATAAGTGGTCCTTGGTCTCCTTATATGGCTTGGGCAATCATTTTTCCTTTGAGTTAGCTTTTGGGGTTGAGTTAGGCCCAAATTCCATTGTTTAATGGTATCAGAGTCAGACTCGTCTCAATTCATTATTTCCAATGTTGGCCCCCCTCTTATATTGTTCACGCTCTGTTCAGCCCTGGGCGTGAGACAGAGTGTTGATTCTCCCACATAGGTGGGATAAGTGGTCATTGATCTCCTTATATGGCTTGGGAAATCCTCTTTCATTTGAACTAGTTTTTGGGGTTGAATTAAACCCAAATTTCATTACTTTCACTGCTAACACTGTGGCTCTGCCCCTGACTCTCATGATGCAAGTGACAAAGGTATAGCAACCGCTGGTCTATTGAATTATATATAAGGAGTACCATCAAATTTTGTGAATATAACATAACCCTGACCAGTTCATAGAGCAATACCACCCAATTTCTTTCAGTCTTTGTTTGAACTGATAAAAACTGATGTAAAAAAGAAAAAGAAAGAAAGGGAAAAGAGGGAGAATTCCCATTTTGATACCAAGCCACACATACATGACACTCCACCAAGTCAATGATAAGTCACCACATTCTTTTGGCTAATAACTAAGTACTAACATCATCATAATCTCAAAAAGAAAGCTTAAGTAGGTAGAACTAGTCCTTTTAATGAGTTTTAGGCGGTGCGAGTAGTCTTGCCAGGCAAATTCGGATACCAAGTAGTTATATTTGGAAAAAAAATGAAGGAAAAGTTTATACAAAATTGGATGGTTGTATATAAAGCAATGATCACTCTCTTTGTTATTTGACTACACAAAACACTTTTTTGACAAAAGAGTAAAAACTAGTCATTACTCAAAGTGGAAAATAACAATCTTAGTAGTAATACATATTATAATAATATATATGTACTTTTTATAGTTAATTAGTTGAATTAGGATTGGATTAATGAATTTAATGATCATCAGGAGGTGGCAATGCAGTAAGGTTCCCATATTAGTAAAGACCTCATTGGCTGTTTGCATCCTCTTTTGCATGGTACCAAATCGTCATATTTTCTCTGTTTCCTCTTATTAAAACCAAGTCTTGCTGCTCATATCTTTGCTATATTTGTTGTACTCTTGCCATTAGGAGAAGTACCATTTGCTGCAAGAATAACTTGCTTAGTGGTATAGTTGCATTCTTTTGCAACTGTAGGCTTCTTTCTCCAAAAGTACTCATAGGCATCGAAGGAGGCTGGCGGGCCACGGTGTTAGATGAGTTGGGAGTGATTGAGGAACCGAGGTTATCATCGACTTAGCTCTCATAAGTTCAGTTGAACTAGCGGAACACGTGAAGGTGACAAATTTATTGAACTTGTTTGGCCAGGTGTTACGATATTCTTGTTTCTAGCCCCGATTGACCTTCCGGTTCGGGAGAATTCACGAAATTCTGTTTCCATAGAGAATTCAATTGATTTTTCCTTATATCGAGCGATGAATCTAACAACTTAAATCGTCAAGGTGATGTTTTCATATTTATTACCCACGACAATCTTGGCTTCGCTCCGTCACAATGATCCCATTTTCTATATGTTCTTCTTACGGTTCAATGTGAGGTGTTTGATCATCGATATCGTCGAACACTTCATCAAATTCTTCACAATAATCATCCATATCAGTTCGGGCGATGAAGTGGAAGTACTATTATCGCTCGTGAAGGTGAGAAGAAGAAGGCCATCATGGCGGTGGGCATAGAAAATATTTCGAGGAAGAATAGAAATAGCTTCAAGAATCAATCTACCATCTTGGCGTCGAGATTGCATGTGAAGAGAAGGCTTGGTTTCACCTCTAGCCAAGGAAGAAATTGGAGGAAGAAAAGATGATGATCTCTTGCTATAATTATACTTTGTAGCTCGTAATTCCTCAAAGGATTGCGAACAGTATTGTTGTTGTTGTTGATTGTGGTTATCCTCGTCTACATATCCGTTCCCAGAAGGAGTGTAAGAGGAAAAGCCATCAGAACCGTTCTCTGATCCAAGACTTTCAGTACAAATTTCAAAACTTTTCTCACTCAAAGAACTTGTTGATCTTTTAATAAGAGGGTGAATATATGGAGTTTGAAGATTGGACATGTCATCATCATCTTTCTTTTTGGACAAAATTGAGCTCCAAACATCAATTGATGGTTTTGTCCCTTTGAGCTCATCATCATCATAAACAACAAGATCTTTTGATGAAGCAATCTTTTTTATAGGAGAAAAGAAACCATTTTGTGTAAGCCATTGTTTGGATGACATATCAGCAGAAAATGTTCTTCTAATTGAGACTGCATTTGATTTGCCTCTTTGAGAATCTGATCCAAGAATTGTCACTACGCCTTGTTTCACTATACTTGTCTTAGGTGGTGTTGGTGGTTTACTCAATTGAAACATTCTTTAAAGGAAGAAGAAAATAAGTGTTGTTACCTTAAGCAAACAACAAAACAACCAATAGAGGATAGTGTCCAATGGATGTGATTGCAAGCTAAGAGAGGAAAAAGAAATTTATGTTTAGAATACTATTATTGATATTTGCTATATTAGAGTATGTGATGTTTTTGGCTGATGTTGTGAATTGAAATAGAAGGGGTACTACTGGGGATTGCCAGGGTATTTGTAAGAGTCCAAAATGCCTAATGGAATCTTGTGCAAGGGACCCTCCTCTAACTCCACTATTAAAAAAAAAAACCTTTTAGGGTGTGAAATTATTTTCCATTTTATTGGAAATAATTTTCAAGAAAAGTAAGTGATTTTCTTACTTAATTTCTGATGTTTGATAAGCAAATAGAAAATAATTTATTGGCTTCTATAAAATTTATAACCTATAGAAGTTCGCCGTCTGTGGGGATCGAACCCACGACCACGTGGTTAAAAGCCACGCGCTCTACCACTGAGCTAAGACGGCTAATATAAAAGTAATAACTTATTTTTCTAGGGAAAGTATTTGTAAATTAAACTAAACATAAAAAAATTGAAAAATATTTTCTGGAAATTGTTCTTCTCCATACCAAACACATCCTTAATTTTCTTCTATTTAGTTTGCTTTTAATAATTTTATGTTGAAGATTTGTGTACTGAGAGCATAAAAGTTTTTACTGATTAAATTTAACCGATTCCAATAGGTTATTTGCCATCGTTTTCTCAATTTAATCATGTTATAACCATTTATTGGTAATTGCACTCATGATGTCGCCTAGTGGTATATAATGTTGGAATAACATTGGAAGATCGAGGTTGAAGCACAGTAGAGTACACACTCATTTTCACCTTTATTTGAACACTCTTATTTAGTAGTTCGTAAATGGCATTTTCCATACAGTATAACACATGTGCATATTTCCGGAAATAACCGCTCTACCTACCAAGGTGAAGATGAGTGCGTATGCATTCTACATCTCCAAACGCGTTATGTGATTTTATTTGAGTATGTTGTTGTTGTATAACATGGACATATTTTTGTCCATGATTCTTTTAGTAAGTTTTAAGTTGAATTAATATGCTATAGAAGAATATTTGTGAAAGCTACTCCTTCATTTGGCATATTCCATTATTTTTGCTACAAAATAAACTAATTTACCAGTTTACTTGTTTTTAATTTGTTTAAGTATCTAAACTTGACGGGCCAAATTAATTAAATGAAATTTTAGTAAAATGTGAAAGAGGTGATGGTTGGACGATGGAGATGGCTTAAAGAACAAGCAAAGCAATCACCTTTATGAGGGGATTCATCATTCATCACATGAAAGAATCATTACCATTTATCTATTCTCACAAAATATTTTAATTATTAATATTCGAATTCACTAATTAATTTTTTTTAATTTGTATTATATATGATTTATTAAACGGACACGCTCTCTAGCACTTTCTTAAATAACTCTATGTTGCTTTCCCAGCAAGTCTATTGAATAAGTGCGAAAGATTGCTATTCAAAGCATCGTTAAGAGCTTAAGTAATACCTGGGGGCTTCTAGGGAGTAGTCAAGATAAGATGACTCTGATCTTTCCTTCTATGGAGCCGGATGAATCATATAACATAAAACGTTTTATGCGATGGCGGCGTAAGTCCCGAGACACGAGACGTATTCCATATGTATCTTCAACTATATAATTTTATAAAAAATAAAATGAACAAAAATAATTTTTTTATTAAAATTCTTTAAAATGAATCATCTTCCACTTCATTAATGATCTCCACTCCTATTAGTCCTTCTCATTCTCAATGGGTATAAACATGCTTCGTTCACTTGGGGGCAATATGTTCTATTGTTTGTTCAGCTCGTTTATTGGTGCCAACGAGAAAATATGAATCTTCTTCCGAGTATATTGTAAAAGTGTAAGGGCAATGCCAAAATATGAATAAAGTTAATCTAGAAATATATTAACTATTAAATTTCTATCCTATCAATTTCAGATAAAATCATTTACAAAATTATTTATGGAAGTGTTATTTTATATGAGAGTTACTTTTTTTATTTATATATTTTATAAAAAATCACTACAACATAATAACATAAAGTATAAATATCATTACACCAATAATAAAAATTATGATTTATAGAAAAAAAATTAAAATAATAAAAATCAAATTTAACGTCTGAGGCGTACGTTTTTTTGCTCGGCGGGGCTTACGCTTTTGCGTCTGGGACTTACGTCAAAATTTTAGGGCGTCGCATACATAGATATCGCCTTTTATTTGCGCTCAAAGCGTTTTTGGTACGCCCCGCCCCGAGACTCGCCTCAAAAAGGTATTTGAAAATAATGCTCAAGTTAAAAACATCATTTATTTTGAAATGGAGAGAATATAATTTATAATTACCTAAATGGATGATATTGTTCTTACAGTCTTCTCCGACAGGTTGAAAAATGAAATTATTATCTTGTTTAAGTTCGAATTTGCAATGGCGATTTGGAGAAAGTGAGTTATTTTGGGGATATCGGTGACGATTACAACCACGTGTTCTTGTGTCCGTAAGTATGCAGAGGAGATCGTGTATGCGGGGCTAAGATGGCGAATTGCAAAGTTTTACCTACTCAAGTTGATTCAAAATCTAAGCTCAGTGCTATGAATGATGCTCCAGTCTCCGATCCTACTCTGTATAGGAGCCTTGCAGGTGCACTTCAGTATCTCATATTTACAAGGCCAGACATTGCTTATGTTGTTCAGCAGGTATGCCTATTCATGCATGCCCCCATTGAGTCTCATTTCACTACTCTTAAGCGTATCATCCGATACATTAAGGACACACTTGATTATGGTTTGCACTATACCCTCTGCATCAAACATGTTTCTCTCTTATCTGGATCACAGTTAGGCGGGTGTCCGGACATCGCTCCACCTCGGCTTTTGTGTATTTTAGGGGATAATCTGATTTCTTGGTCTGCCAAGCGACATGCTACCCTATCTCGTTCGATCAGAAATTTGAGTACTGAGCGTTGCAAATGTGGTAGCTGAGATTTATTGGCTCAGAAATTTACTGTTAGAACTTTAGTGTCATTTGCGTTAGGCATCTATTGTGTACTGTGATAACATCTCTCCCATCTATCTTTCTCATAATCCGGTTCAACATCAGCGAACCAAGCACATTGAGATAGACCTACACTCTGTTCGTGAGAAAGTTGTGCTAGGACATGTCAGAGTGTTACATGTTCCATCATCATATCAGTATGCATATATTTACCAAAGGACTCACCAGACAGTTATTTCTTGACTTCAGATCCAGTCTCAGAGTCCGGTCTCCTCCCGCTCCGACTGAGGGAGTGTGTAAACGTGTATATAGTAGTAACAATTGTATCTTATCCATAATTAGAATACATTCCATATATTGTGTAAATATAATTATGGCAAGACTAGGATTCCTCCTGTGATTAGGTCTAGGATTCTTATTGTATAAGGGATGAATATTGTACACTATATATACTTTGATAGTAATGAGAAATCTCCCTAAAGGGAGATTAATATCATCTTACACAAAGGTTAATACGAGACTTTTACGACTTTTTTTCATTTTTTTTGTGATGAAGAAAAAAATAGGATCAAATGGAATTACCTCGTATGCTCATGCTTGAATAAATTGAACTAAAATTGTGAGGTGGTGGACATCTTAAGAACATTTTTTCCCATAAAAAAACAAATTAAAAGCTCAACAATAGCGTACGTTTAAAGTCTCGTCTATTAAAAAAAATTGTACTATTTGTCTACTTAGGTCAACTACCTTAGCTTGGTAAAATTTGTCCAACATGCTACTTAATTAATGGCATATCCAATGTATTAAGATAAAAATTTAGAATGTTTTAGGTCATGACAAAACATACTTTATCTTTAATCAATCGCTCTTAAAAATAATTTTGGCATATGTGACAGAAGGATGAACTGATTCTGAGTTGACTAAATTGTATATATTAAAATATAATTCAGAATTGCTTAAATAATTTATGATTATTCTTCATAGTACCATTTATGTTAAGCTGTCATGTGGGCCGGGTCGGCCATTTCACACCGAATCAGTTTGGAGACGGGCTGGGACCGGGCTTGGGGATAGAAAAGGGTGTTCCGCCCACCCCCTCCCCGGATAGGGGTACATAACGGGCTTACCGGTCCGGGCCTAGTTTTAGTTAATGAGCTGAGTTGATTTTTTTAAAAATAAATTCTAATACTTAAATAGACATTTACATTTACTAATAATAATAAAATTAACATTTACATCTAATGATAAAATTGCTAAACTAAAAAGAATTGTGGTTGCCCAATTCAAAAAACTAGCTAGCCGTTGTAAATTTAAAAAAACTAGTCTTTGCCAATTTTATTTGAACCCCTAAATTTATGAATAAACTGCAGTTTGACTCTATTTCCAAACTATAAATATCCCATCCATTCTTTTTTTATTTTCGCAATTCTTCCACAATTCTCTCTTTATCTAAATTTTTTGTTTAACTAGTGTATATTTCTACTTTCAACTTTCATGGATAATCGTCTACCTCCACCTTCTCCTCGAGTTCGAAGATCAAGTTCAAGTGCGGTGTGGATGCATTTTAAGCGAGTAGACAAGGAACATGTTAAATGTCAATATTGTGGTGACATATATATCCATAAGTCCGGAGCGTCGAGAACATGGATAATCGTCTACCTCCACTCTATCCCTTTCACTAAAGTCTCTCCATCAATCTCTCCTATTTTGACTTACTTAAATAATTTCCATCAAATAGAAATTATTCCATAATTATTATCAATTTAAATATTTCAATTCCAAATTGAATATTATTACTTTCCCAATATACCCTTAGATCAAAGAGACAATCGACATAGTGTGACCCTATAGACCTTCACATATTGACACTAATTCAATTAAGGCCCATACGAAACTCCTAGACCGCGTCGTACGACGAACTCAATATGTGAAGTACGTTTACATGAATTCAACAAACATAACCTTTATGTGAGATGATAAATTCCTTTCATTCGCGACACACTCAATCAAGCTTAGAATTTGTCATGTGTCTATCCAAATGACTTGATTACTTTATCTCATCTATATTAGTCGACAACTAGACCATATTCTAAATATGTCTCTTGCATTAGCCAATGACTTGATCGATCTAATATCAATGAGAAGTTGAGTGTTATCTCGAATATCCAATCAAGGAAAAAATCATATTATTGGTTCAACTACCACCTTAGTTTATATCGTAATGCACCCAACACAAGCCGTATCTTATACTATAAAGAATTTAAGCTTAGGACAGGGTCAAAGTACATTACTCTGTAAACCAGGTGTGTATTGACCTCAACTCAAAGGACCTTTATCTCCCACACGTTGATAACACTCTAGACATGTATAACAAATAGTTTATCAGGAGGGTATACTAATACTTTCCAAAAGTATTCATGTGTTCATCACTAATAACCATTACTAGTAGCAGGTGATACATACTACATTCTCCAAGAATGTAATGCAGCCCACATGTCGACTTATAACATATCATCGATATCTCATTCTCGATGATCATTAGTCGAAACTACTTTGAGAGTTACGCTCTATCATTAATATCTCAATCCATTAATGACAACGTAAGCTCAAATGATGCACATTAATGAATAATTACAAATAATTAAATAATAATTCAATAATTGCAAATGTCATAAATATATTAATCTTATTAATAATGTGAATATGTTCAAGTACATTTGTATCTAATAATGATTGTATCTAGGACATACATGAAGGGTTTTGTTGGGTATGAAACACACAAGGAAGACACATCGGAAGTTTAAAATTTTATTAACTTACTTGCCCCAACAATTCCGTCTCTGATATGATTACGTTACAATTGAAACCTGTAAAGACATAAGAAACAAACTTACAGTTGATATTCTTAAGTCTATACTAAAAGGTGCGCACACGATTGTCTCCTCGGGTGCAAGCCCTTCTGATATACTCGCTGTCGGAAAGCCAGGAAAACTTGACAGAGGTTTGAGAGTATTTTTAATACCTGAACTTTGAGTTCAAAAAGTAAGAATTCAAGTGTAAATTCTATGTAGAATTGGTGTAACCTAAATTATGAGGTTAAGTGTTGAATAAATAGAGGAGATTAGGATACAAATTAGACTGAGATTAGGCTTTAAAATCTATCCCAAAATCGTGTTGCAGTGGGCCAGTCAAACTGGGCCCACTGTCGTACCAGCGCTGCGACGCTGCCCCCTTTATTTTATGTTTCAGCCCATTTTAATTTTAATTAAATACAAAATCTAATTTTAACTTAATTAATTAATTTCCATCAAATGAAATTTATCTCATAATTTATTATTGGTTAAAATATCTCGATTCTAAATCGAATATTTTATACTCTCTCAATATACCCTTAGACCGAAAATACAATCGACTTAGTGTGACCTTTTAGGCCTTCACACATCGACACTTAATCAAATTAAGGTTCACACGGAACTCCTAGACTGCGCCATATGACGAACTCAATATGTGAAGTACGTTTACAAGACTCTTAGTAAACACAACCTCTATGTGGGATGATAAATTTCTTTCATTCGCAACACACTCGATCAAGCTTACGATTTGCCAAGTTTCTATCCAAATGGCTTGATCACTTTATCTCATCTATATTAGTCGACAACTAGATCATATCTCAAATATGTCTCTTGCATTGACTAATGACTTGGTTGACCTAATATCACTGAGAAGCTGAGTGTTCTTTCGAATATCTAATCGAGGAATGAATCCTATTCTTGGCTCAACTACCACCTTAGTCTGTATCGCAATGTGCCCAATTCGAGCCATGTCTTATCCTATAAGGAATTTAAGCTTAGGACAGGATCAAAGTACATTACTCTACAAACCAGGTGCGTATTGACCTCAAGTCAAAGGACATCTATCTCCCATATGCTGATAATACTCTAGACATGTATAACAAATAGTTTATCACCAGGGTATGTCAATACCCTCTAAGAGTAAACATGTGTCTATCACTAGCAATCATTACTAGTAGTAAGTGAGACATACTATATTCTCTAAGAATGTGATGCGCACAGCGTGTGGACTTATAATATATCATTGATATTCTATTCTCAGTGATCATCAGTCGAGGATACTTTAAGAACTACACTCTATCATTAATATCCCACACTATCAATGACAACGTTAACTCAAGGGATGCACATTAATGAATAATACAAACAATCAAATAATAATTCAGTAATTGCAAAAGCCTTAAATATATTAATATTATTAACAATACGAATGTGTTCAAGTACATCTGTCCCTAAAATGATTGTCTCTAGGACATATATACTTTAAATCTTCCACTTGGCCTAGAGCCAATCTCCAACGTATCTAATGCCCATGTTTTCAAAATGACCATTATGCTTGACTAAGCTTAATGGTTTAGTGAATGAGTCTGCTAGATTTTCATCTGTGGGAACATAGTCTAACTTTATTTATGCAGTCTCCAACATCTCTTTAAGTATGTGGTATTTCCTTAGTACATGACTATTTATATTCGTTGATCTTGGTTCCTTAGCTTGCGCAATCGCACCAGTGTTGTTACAACAAATCATTATTGGACAAGTGACACTTGGAACAACCCTCAATTCTTTTAAGAACTCAGATATCGCGACAACTTCCTTACCAGCTTCCGATCCAGCAATATACTCGACTTCAGTAGTTGAATCAGCAGTTGTAGCTTGTTTGGAACTTTTCCATATCACTATTCCACCATTTAAAATGAAGGCATATCCATATTGAGATTTGAAGTCATCAAGATCTGTCTGGAAGCTAGCATCAGTGTACCTAGTAGCTACTAGATTTTCTTATCCACCATAGATCAAGAAATATTCTTTAGTTCCTCTAAGATACTTAAGAATACTCTTGACTGCTTTACAGTGTTCTTCCCCAGAATTCTGCTGGAATTTGCATGTCATACTAAGCGCATAGGCCACATCTGGCCTTGTACATGTCATGACATACATGATTGATCCAATAACTGATGCATATGGGATCCTCTTCATGCGTTCAAGTTCTGCAACAGTAGAAGGAATATCCTTCTTTGATAACTTGATGTCTTGACCTATAGGAAGATTTCCTTTATTGGAATTCTCCATAGAGAAACGGTTTAGCACTTTGTCTATGTATACAGATTGTGACAGCTCCAACAATTTATTAGGTCTATCTTTGTAGATCCTAATTCCAAGAATGTAGCAGGCTTCACCCAAATCCTTCTTCATGAAGGTGCTGAATAACCATTCCTTGTCTGATTGCATGAGAGTCATATTATCTCTCATTATCAATATGTCATATACATATATGATAATGAAGACAATACTCTCATCTGTGCGTTTACTACAAACACATATGTCTTCTTTGCTTCTAAGAAAGTCAAACGATTTGACTGTTTTGTCAAAGCAAATATTCCAACTCCTTGAGGCTTGCTTAAGTCCATAGATAGACTTCTGTAGCTTACATACTGCTTTGGGTTGAGTCTTGGATGTAAAACCCTGTAGCTGTATCATATACACCTCCTCAATTAGATTACCATTGAGGAAGATAGTTTTAACATCCATTTTCCAAATATCATAATCATAGTATGCAGCTATTGCAAGCAAGAATTTTTCTGAAAGGTAGTTGGCAATCGTGACAAGTTTTTTTATATTCTTTTATTCGTTGTATTCTATTACTTTTAAAAATATAGTTAATAGCAAATTGTATTTGTTCAAGAATGTTTTCAAAAAGTGATAGATCATCCTTTACAAATTACAACTAAGTTATAAATATGGCATACACATTTTATATAAAAATGATCTGGAAAGATAGAGTTAAAATATTTTTAATAATCTAACAACAGAAATATTAGAAGAAGCGTTATCTAATGTAATAGTCATGATTTTATCAGTTATGACATAATAATCGCAAACTGAAAAAATATTTTCTGAAATAAAAATATCAGTGTGCTTACTATCTATATATCTATATGCTAAAATATATTTTTGCATAGACCATTTATAATCTACTCAATGACATGTTACCGTTAAATAATCATGGTCGTTAGTACTACGGCCTATATCAAATGTGATAAATACTTTTTCAGAAAAATGATATAATAAATAATGTAAATATTGTTGATATTCGTGTGAAAATTTAAAAACATCTCTTCTAACAGTTGATCTAGGAAAATCGTTAAAAGCAGGATTGTATATTTTACTTATATAATGAATAAAACCAGGAGAGGAAGGAAATGAAAAAGGCAAACTCTCCACTGCAACTAATTTTGATAATGCTTCCCTATCTTTATTTTTATCATATTTAGGGCCTCTGATTCCCACATAGGGTCAATTTGACCAGATTTGGTCGAGGATAATATATGAACCTTGTCCCGACTGAGAGGGCATTGACGCACCCGTCTTTTTAGCTTTATATTCCTTCCACTTAGCTTTGTGAAATCTTAGCATATGCATAGTTAAATCTCCCGTCCCGCTCTGATCTTTTTCTATTTTAAATTTATAAATATTTTTAGAAATTGTGTATCTAGCAACTTCATTTTCTACGTCCCTATTAAATAAGCCCATACACCTGATTTTAATTTTTGTTGAGGTAGGTATCGTCTCATAATAGGGGGAATAGGAGGCGGTCCATTTTGAGGTGCACTAGTGGGCGTTTCATCTAGATTAGTGGGTGTGTCATCTAGATTATCTTCTAAATTAAAATCTTGTTGAGTTTCAGCAAATAGCTCCTCGTCTAAATCTAATGGTACTTCAGAAAATAATTCAGTATCAATAAAATCATCTTGTCTAGGAGGAATAGAATGACTAGACGAAGTACCCTTACCCTTATTATCCGTACTAGTAGAAGTACCCTTACCCTTATTATCCGTACTAGTAGAAGTACTCTTACCCTTATCCGTAATTATACGTTTAAATCATTCAATTATAATTATGCAAATAAATAATTAAAGATAATGAAATTAAATGTGCTAAATAAAATGAAGAAAAAATAATAATTTAATGAAGGAACGAATGTACTCAACGTCGACGTAATGTCGACGTGTAATTGAAAGGTTGAAAATTGAAATTTTGCTCGATAGATGATCCTCAAGCTAGTTGTCAACTTCACTCTCAAATGAATAAATAAAATTAAATATTTAGTAGAAAATGTAGAGAGAATGAGAGATAGATTGAGAGATTATTAGAGAGATAGTAGGAAGATTTGTGAGAGTTAAAGTGTAAATATAATAACTTAGGTGTTAAAAATAAATATTAAGGGAGTAGGGGGAGGGGGGGCAAATTTGGTCGTTGCACAACAACCAAATTGTGAAATGGCCATTGTGCAACGGTTGGACGGGGAGGGGGGGTGTCGCGATCGCGGTCGGGGAAAATTCCCGACCCCGTACCGAAATTGATACCGAATATCGGTATTCGATCCGTACCAGTCGGTGCGAGTGTCGGGTCGGGTCACCGCATTGGACATACCTAGTTTAAACATACAATAGATGGCCACTAGTTAAAATATCAGACATGCTGAAGTGGGCCGGATCTTGATGATTATTTTGGGCTGGGGTTGTGAATTGGACAAGTTCTCTAATGGGTTGGCGTAAGCATTTTAAACTTGACCAATATGAATTTATGAAATGGCACTTGCATTTTCGTTTATGATAAAAACATTAATATATAACCACTTTGTAAATAGACCACCGAGGGTAAAAAGGGCAATTGCCCTGGGCCCAAAATTTAGAGGGGCCCAATTTTTTTTTAGTTAGTTTTATATTAAATTTATTATAACTATTAACCCTAATCCCTAAATCAATCTGTTCCACTTCCACTCCTCTTGCCCTGCGCTTTTCCTTCTTCTTCTTCTTGGAAATATCAAATTTGTTTCTGTGGAGTGGAATTTCTTGAAAGGGGTTTCTCAAATTCCAGGTTATGTTGTTTTTTTTATTATTCTTTGAAGTATTAAAATTGTATTGACTTTTCTTGTATATTGTTTTTGTTTTCAAGTAACAATGTTCTCTAAGAAACACTCATCTGGAAGTCAAAAAAGAAAAATACAGAGAGAATAATTAACTCAATCTCAAAAGGGAGCTCTGGATAAAAAAAAATTAAAACAAAACAAATAGTTTACTTGATAACTCAACTGAAGATTTAGTCAATGAATCTGAGCAGCAAAATCATGTTGAAGAATTTGTAGGAATTGATAATGATTTAGTCAATGTATCTGAACAACAAAATCATGTGGAAGAATTAGTAGGAACTGAGAATGATTTTAATGCACAGGTAGGTGACTTAGGTGAAGATGAACATGTTGAGAATGAAGATTTTGATCATCTTTGTAATAATGAAGACACTGAACCTGAGGGTGTAGAGCCAAGTTTTCATTTAAACATTTTTTATCCTAGAATTTGGGATAATCTAGATGAAAAATGAGAGTTTTACTTGTGGAAAAAGGTCCTGCAAGAGATATGTGCATTGATCTTTGCTTTAAAAATTTGGAGGGCTCATTTCTTTTTGAGAATTATAGAGAAAATGGATTTGCATTTGCTATGAGTGAAGCTAAAACTATTGCTTGTGATATGGGGATTGAACCCAAATTTTCTACATTGGGTGATGAGGAATTGAAAAATTGTTGTCTGAAGCTTGAAACTACTTTAAGAAATGTTGAGTCTTACGATGTTGATGCAAGTGATTTATTTTGAGTTACAGTCTTTGCAATATCTTTTACCATCAATGATAAACCTGACACTTGAAATTGTAGAGTTTGTAAAAGATATGGATTGTTTTCCAAATGTTTTGATTGCCTATAGAATACTATTGACTATCGTGTATGGTAGCATCTGCGAGAAGAAGCTTTTTTAAATTAAAATTATTGAAATCTTACTTGAAGTCTACTGTAACACCCCATTTTAACCAGAGTCGAAATGGGAGTACTACGTATGGTATGATTCCTAGATTTATTTTAAGGAGTCGTCACCTAATTAATTAAGTGAATTAGGACACTTGATTTATTGCAATAAAGTACAGCAATTAATCTCCATTTAATGGTCTGCGAAATTAATGAGATTCTGAATCAGGGTTCTTTATTATCCTAAAGGGAAGGGGTTAGACATCCTTTAAGACCCGCTAACTTGCGGTTATCCGTTCAAACCTAGGTTAATTATATATTGACTTTTATTCTACATATTTTAAGCATTTTTATATAATTTACAATTAAAATAAAATGCAATACAAAATAGTAAAAAACTAAAATTTAAATGCGACATAAGATAAAGCTCCGGGACATCCGTAGCCTTTTTTAGGCCTTCAGTACAAGATGATCTCCGGGTACCTGCATAAATACTTAGTAAAAGTATTAGTAATAAAATAAACAATTTTAAAGTGATAGCAGTAATTAATAAATAAAGCCAAAAATAAATCCATCTTTTGTACAAGGGAGGCCTTGGAAAATCAGACGGAGATTCCTTCATCGGCCATTATTGCTAAAAATAATAAAATAAATAAAACCTTCGGATCCGCGCCAAAACAGTAATAGTTTTAAACACGGAGGGCTCAAATATATGTAAAAATAAAGTAGGACAGCCTAAACAAGTGCGGCTGCGAGAATTCGCCTTGCCAACGCATGTTGGTTATCCGGTGTAAGTGGAAGAAATCATCATTGCCCAGAAAGCTTCATTTATTTTATTTTTCCGTCTTTGCAACTGTGGAGGCCTCAAAAATCGACGGATAACTTTTTCATTGGCCAACAAGTGTAGTATTTGTTTCAAATCAGTAATACCCATATTCAAATGTAAAATCTGTTCTTTCAATTTAATAAATGAGTAAAGGGCAGAAATGTCCAAAATCAGTACAGACAACAAAATAGTATAGCAGTAGCCAGCAATCGATCGACGGGAAATCAGAAGTCCACAAGAATCGTTACTCTAGCCCAAATCAATCCCAGAACAATACAGAAAACAGTAGAACAGTAGCAATGATCACCAGATATTTAGGAGAGGTCGCCAGAGTTTTAAAGCTTCGCCGGAGTAAAACTCCGGCGTATTACCCAAACAAGAAATCAAACGATGCGCCAGCGGATAACGATGCGCGTCAGTCCAACAACAACAGTAAACCAGCGAACCCAAAAATGATGCAAAACCAAGGTCGCCGGATTTTTTATTTCCGGCCAGACGCAATAATAATCAGGAAATCATAAAACAGTTAAAAAAATCAGTCCAACAACACAACAACATAATAGCAACAAAACCGAAAGCAAACAGTAGCGTGGGGACGGCGGCGTCACTTCCACGACGAGGTCGCCGGAGCAACACCACCACAGTGATGGGTTTATTGGCGACGAGGTATAGGAAAGCAAGTGTTCAAAGGTGTGGGTGATGGGGTTACACCGGTGATGGCGGATAGTGTTGGTGTGTCGACGGGCGACGGTGAGAGGAGAGGCAGTGTCGGCTGTGTCACTGTGTGTTGTCTATTGTTCTGTTAGGGTTGGGTTAGATAACGATTGGAGAGGGGTAGACGCTGGGGTGAGGGAGAGTGATGGTGCGTATAGAGAGGAGAGAGGTGGCTGGAAGGGTTAAGGGCGGCTAACCTAGGTTTAAAGAGAAGAGGGTGTAGACGGGAATAAGGAGGTGTGAGAGATGGTGAGGGGGTCTATTAGAACTTAGAAGGCTGCGGCTGGTGGGGTAGAAGTAGGGTAGGTTTTTAAATGGGGGGGTAAGGTTTTATTTATAGTGTGGGATTTAGGTTTAGGGTTTTGGGTATTGGGTTTTGGGTATTGGGTATTGGAGGGAAAAGATGAAAGGTGTATTGGGCCTCAGTTTGGGCTTGGTTTACGGATTGGGTGATTGATTGTGCCTTGGACTGGACTGGTTTGACAAAAATGCAAAATGGATTAATTATTTAAAAGAAAAATTATTTAAAGATACAAAATTATTAAAATGTCAATGCCTATGCAATAATAATAAATACAATATTTAGCAAATATTTAATGTCTGGTTAAAAGTAAAGACGGGATGTCATTTAATTATTTAAAGATATGCAAAATTAGTAAAACAAAATGATCGCGCAAAAATAATAACATAATATTTAAAAATGTTTAATACCTAATTAAAGTAAAACCATGATGTCAATAAAACAACATAGAATGTTAGGTAAAAAATATACAAAAATGTCAAAAAATGGTGATAAAATGCGGTGTCCTAAAATGCTTAAAATTGCGAGAAATGACTAAAAATGGGTCAAAAT
Organism: Przewalskia tangutica; assembly: GCA_029844215.1. NCBI lineage: Eukaryota > Viridiplantae > Streptophyta > Magnoliopsida > Solanales > Solanaceae > Przewalskia > Przewalskia tangutica. The sequence goes on along the minus strand of CM056721.1, from coordinate 42,565,783 downwards.
TGGGTGTCAACAGTTGTCCCTCTTTGACCGAAGACGATGAAAGAGTTTTCGGACAAAGACGTTGACTTGTAGCCAATTTTGTTCCCATCGTCAGAATTAAAACAAGGATCAAGCAAAGAATGGGCAAAAAGTGACCTTTGCGTTGTGATGCCAAGATAAAAGACAAAGCTTATGCAGATTTAAAATTTGTCGATGTCGAATTATGAGAACAGAGTTCTTCAATGCTAGAAAATAAAAGCAGACAGACGCAAATTCAAAATTTGTCCCAGTGTCGAAGTATGATTGACACTGGGTTGTAGGTGATGTGGTGCTGGAAAAGACATGATGTTTGTAGATGTAATGAAGTGATGTGATGATACGCCGTCTTGTATAGGCGAGATCACGGATGGCGCGTGTGTGGCGTTATCGTCTTGTATGGGCGAAATGCAAATGGCGCCTTGTATGGCGTTGTCGTCTTGTATGTACGAAATGCAAATGGCGCCTTGTATGGCGTTATCGTTTTGTATGGGACGAAATGCAAATGTTGCCTTGTATGGCGTTATCGTCTTGTATGGGCGAAATGCAAATAGCGCTTTGTATGGCGTTATGCGTCTTGTATGGGCGAAATGCAAATGGCCTTGTGTGGCGTTGTCATCTTGTATGGGCGAAAATGCAAATAGCGCCTTGTATGGGCGTTGTCGTCTTGTATGGACGAAAATGCAAATAGCGCCTTGTATGGGCGTTGTAAATCTTGTATGGACGAGATGCAAATAGCGCCTTGTGTGGCGTTGTCGTCTTGTATGGGCGAAAATGCAAATGGCGCCTTGTATGGCGTTGTGCGTCTTGTATGGGCGAGATGCAAATGGCGCCTTGTATGGGCGTTGTCGTCTTGTATGGGCGAAATGCAAATAGCGCCTTGTATGGCGTTATCGTTTTGTATGAGCAGAAATGCAAATGTTGCCTTGTATGGCGTTATGCGTCTTGTATGGGCGAAATGCAAATAGCGCCTTGTATCGGCGTTGTAAATGCTTGTATGGGCGAAATGCAAGCAACGCCTTGTATGGCGTTGTAAATGCTTGTATGGGCGAAAATGCAAATAGCGCCTTGTATGGCGTTGTAAATCTTATATGGGCGAAAATGCAAATAGCGCCTTGTATGGCGTTATGCGTCTTGTATGGGCGAGATGCAAATAGCGTCTTGTGTATGGGCGTTATAAATCTTGTATGGGCGAAAATGCAAATAGCGCCTTGTATGGCGTTATGCGTCTTGTATGGGCGAGATGCAAATGGCGTCTTGTATGGCGTTGTCGTCTTGTATAGGCGAGATGCAAATAGCGCCTTGTATGGCGTTGTTCTTGTATGGACGAAATGCAAATAGCACGCCTTGTATGGCGTTGTAAATGCTGTATGGGCGAGATGCAAATAGCGCCTTGTATGGCGTTGTCGTCTTGTATGGGCGAGATGCAAATGGCGCCTTGTATGGGCGTTGTACGTCTTGTATGGGCGAGATGCAAATAGCGCCTTGTATGGCGTTGTCGTCTTGTATAGGCGAGATGCAAATAGCATATGTATGGCGTTGTAAATGCTATATGGGCGAAATGCAAATAGCGCCTTGTATGGGCATTGTATCTTGTATGGGCGAGATACAAATGGCGCCTTGTATGGCGTTGTAGTCTTGTATGGACGAAATGAAAATAGCGCCTTGTATGGGCATTGTCGTCTTATAGACGAAATGCAAATGGCCTATATAGGCGTTGTAAATGCTGTATGGACCGAAATGCAAATAGCGCCTTGTATGGCGTTATAAATGCTATATGGGCGATATGCAAATAGCGCCTTATATGGCGTTGTCGTCTTGTGTGGGCGAAATGCAAATGGCGCCTTGTATGGCGTTGTCGTCTTGTATGGGCGAAATGCAAATAGCGCCTTATGGCGTTGTGCGTCTTGTATGGGCGAGATGCAAATGGCGCCTTGTATGGCGTTGTAAATGCTTGTATGGGCGAAATGCAAATAGCGCCTTGTATGGCGTTGTAAATGCGTCTTGTATGGGCGAGATGCAAATAGCGCCTTGTATGGCGTTTTTAAATCTTGTATGGGCGATATGCAAATGGCGCACTTGTATGGCGTTGTAAATGCTCTTGTATGGGCGAGATGCAAATAGCGCCTTGTATGGCGTTGTGCGTCTTGTATGGGCGAGATGCAAATAGCGCCTTGTATGGGCGTTGTAAATGCTATATGCGAGATGCAAATGGCTTGTATGGCGTTGTAAATGCTTGTGTGGGCGAAATACAAATAGCGCCTTGTATGGCGTTGTCGTCTTGTATGGAGCCAGAAATGCAAATGGCGCCTTATATGGGCGTTGTAAATGCTGTATGGGCGAGATGCAAATAGCTTGTATGGGCGTTGTCGTCTTGTATGGGCGAAATGCAAATGGCGCCTTGTATGGCGTTGTCGTCTTGTATGGGCGAGATGCAAATAGCGCCTTATAGGCGTTATAAATGCTTTATGGGCGAAAATGCAAATGGCGCCTTGTATGGCGTTGTCGTCTTATGGGCGAGATGCAAATGGCGTCTTGTGTGGCGTTGTCGTCTTGTATGGGCGAAAATGCAAATAGCGCCTTATGGGCGTTGTCGTCTTGTATGGGCGAGATGCAAATGGCGCCTTGTATGGCGTTGTCGTCTGTATGGGCGAGATGCAAATGGCGCCTTATGTATGGGCGTTGTAAATGCTGTATGGGCGAGATACAAATAGCGCCTTGTATGGCGTTGTCGTCTTGTATGGGCGAGAAATGCAAATAGCGCCTTGTATGGGCGTTGTAAATGCTGTATGGGCGAGATGCAAATAGCGCCTTGTATGGGCGTTGTAAATGCTTATGGGCGAGATGCAAATGGCGCCTTGTATGGGCGTTGTCGTGCTGTATGGGCGAGATGCAAATAGCGCCTTGTATGGCGTTGTGCGTCTTGTATAGGCGAGATGCAAATAGCGCCTTGTATGGCGTTGTAAATGCTTATGGGCGAAATGCAAATAGCGCCTTGTAGGCGTTGTCGTCTTGTATGGGCGAGATGCAAATGGCGCCTTGTATGGCGTTGTCGTCTTGTATGGGCGAAATGAAAATGGCGCCTTATGGGCATTGTCGTCTTATATGGGAAATGCAAATGGCGCCTTGTATGGCGTTGTCGTCTATGGGCGAAATGCAAATGGCCTTGTATGGCGTTATCGTCTTGTATGGGCGATATGCAAATGCGCGCCTTGTATGGCGTTGTAAATGTCTTGTGTGGGCGAAATGCAAATGGCGCCTTGTATGGCGTTGTATGCTCTTATGGAGCGAAATGCAAATAGCGCCTTGTATGGCGTTGTCTTAACTGTATGGGCGAGATGCAAATGGCGCCTTATGGCGTTGTCGTCTTGTATGGGCGAAATGCAAATAGCGCCTTGTATGGCGTTGTCGTCTTGTATGGGCGAGATGCAAATGGCGCCTTGTATGGCGTTTTAAATGTATATGGGCGATATGCAAATAGCGCCTTATATGGCGTTGTGCGTCTGTATGGGCGAGATGCAAATGGCGCCTTGTATAGGCGTTATGCGTCTGTATGGGCGAGATGCAAATGGCGCCTTGTATGGCGTTGTAAATGCTGTATAGCGAGATGCAAATAGCCTTGTATGGCGTTGTAAATGTCTATGGGAAATGCAAATAGCGCCTTGTATGGCGTTGTCGTCTTGTATGCGAGATGCAAATGGCCTTGTATGGCGTTGTCGTCTTGTATGGGCGAGATACAAATGGCGCCTTGTATGGCGTTGTAAATGCTTGTATGGGCGAGATGCAAATGGCGCCTTGTATGGCGTTGTCGTCTTGTATAGGCGAGATGCAAATAACGCCTTGTATGGCGTTGTAAATGTATAGACGAAATGCAAATAGCGCCTTATGGCGTTGTAAATGTATATGGGCGAGATGCAAATAGCGCCTTGTATGGCGTTGTAAATGCTTGTATGGGCGAGATGCAAATAGCGCCTTGTATGGGGCGTTGTAAATCTTATATGGGCGAAATGCAAATGGCCTTGTATGGCGTTGTAAATGCTGTATGGGCGAAATGCAAATGGCTTGTATGGCGTTATAAATGCTGTATGGGCGATATGCAAATAGCGCCTTATATGGCGTTGTAAATGTGTGGGCGAAATACAAATGGCCTTGTATGGCGTTGTCGTCTTGTATGGGCGAAATGCAAATAGCCTTGTATGGGCGTTATGCTTGTATGGGCGAGATGCAAATAGCGCCTTGTATGGCGTTGTAAATCTGTATGGGCGAAATGCAAATAGCGCCTTATGGCGTTGTCGTCTTGTATGGGCGAGATGCAAATGGCGCCTTGTATGGCGTTTCGTCTTGTATGGGCGATATGCAAATAGCCTTGTATGGGCGTTGCGTCTTATATGGGCGAGATGCAAATAGCGCGCCTTATGGCGTTGTCGTCTTTATGGGCGAGATGCAAATGACGTCTTGTATGGGCATTGTCGTCTTGTATGGGCGAGTTGCAAATAGCGCCTTGTATGGCGTTGTAAATGCTGTATGGGCGAGATGCAAATAGCGCCTTGTATGGCGTTTTAAATCTTATGGGCGAGATGCAAATGGCGCCTTATGGGCGTTTTAAATGTATGAGCGAGATGCAAATGGCGCCTTGTGTGGCGTTGTCGTCTTGTATGGGCGAAATGCAAATAGCCTTGTATGGCGTTGTCGTCTGTATGGGCGAGATGCAAATGGCGTCTTGCCTTATGCGTTGTAAATGCTTATATGGAAGAAATGCAAATGGCGCCTTGTATGGCGTTATCGTCTTGTATGGGAAAATGAAATAGCGTCTTGTATGGCGTTATAAATCTTGTATGGGCGAAATGGAAATAGCGTCTTGTATGGCGTTGTAAATGCTTGTATGGGCGAGATACAAATGGCGCCTTGTATGGGCATTGTAAATGCTTGTATGGGCGAGATGCAAATGGCGCATGTATGGCGTTTTAAATGTATATGAGCAGATGCAATTGGCGCCTTGTGTGGCGTTGTCGTCTTGTATGGGCGAAATGCAAATGGCGCCTTATGGCGTTGTAATCTTGTATGGGCGAGATGCAAATGGCGTCTTGTATGGCGTTGTAAATCTTATATGGAAGAAATGCAAATGGCGCCTTGTATGGCGTTATCGTCTTGTATGGGCGAAATGGAAATAGCGTCTTGTATGGCGTTGTAAATGCTTGTATGGGCGATATGCAAATGGCCTTGTATGGCGTTGTCGTCTTATATGGGCGAGATGCAAATAGCGCCTTGTATGGCGTTGTAAATGCTATATGGGCGAAATGAAAATGGCGCCTTGTATGGGCATTGTAAATCTTATATGGACGAAATGCAAATGGCATAATGTATGGGCGTTGTAAATGCTGTATGGGCGAAATGCAAATGGCGCCTTGTATGGGCGTTATCGTCTTCTTATGGGCGATATGCAAATGGCCTTATGGCGTTGTATGCGTCTTGTGGGCGAAATGCAAATAGCGCCTTGTATGGCGTTGTCGTCTTATATGGGCCGAAATGCAAATGGCGCCTTGTATTGGCGTTGTAAATGCGTCTTGTATGGGCGAGATGCAAATAGCGCCTTGTATGGCGTTGTAAATGCTATGGGCGAAATGCAAATAGCGCCTTGTATGGCGTTGTATGCTTGTATGGGCGAGATGCAAATGGCGCCTTGTAGGCGTTTTAAATCTTGTATGGGCGATATGCAAATGGCGCCTTGTATGGCGTTGTAAATGCTGTATGGGCGAGATGCAAATAGCGCCTTGTATGGCGTTGTCGTCTTGTATGGGCGAGATGCAAATGGCGCCTTGTATGGGCGTTGTCGTCTTGTATAGGCGAGATGCAAATGGCGCCTTATGGCGTTGTATGCGTCTTGTGTGGACGAAATACAAATGGCGCCTTGTATGGCGTTGTAAATGCTTATGGGCGAAATGCAAATAGCGCCTTATGGCGTTGTAAATGCTGTATGGGCGAGATGCAAATAGCGCCTTATGGCGTTATAAATGCTGTATGGGCGAAATGCAAATAGCGCCTTGTATGAGCGTTGTATGCTTGTATGGGCGAGATGCAAATGGCGCCTTGTATGGCGTTGTAAATGCGTCTTTATGGGCGAAAATGCAAATAGCGCCTTGTATGGCGTTATGCGTCTTATGCGGGCGAGATGCAAATGGCGTCTTGTGTGGCGTTGTAAATGCTTGTATGGGCGAAAATGCAAATGGCGCCTTGTATGGGCGTTATGCGTCTTGTATGGGCGAGATGCAAATAGCGCCTTGTATGGCGTTGTAAATGCTGTATGGGCGAGATGCAAATAGCGCCTTGTATGGCGTTGTCGTCTTAATATGACGAAGATGCAAATGGCGCCTTGTATGGCGTTGTAAATGCTAATATGGGCGAAATGCAAATAGCGCCTTGTATGGCGTTGTAAATGCTTGTATGGGCGAGATACAAATAGCGCCTTATGGCGTTGTAAATGTGTAACGAAGATGCAAATAGCGCCTTGTATGGCGTTATGCGTCTGTATGGGCGAGATGCAAATGGCGCCTGTATGGCGTTGTAAATGTATAAACGAGATGCAAATAGCGCCTTGTATGGCGTTGTCGTGCTTATGGGCGAAATGCAAATGACGCCTTGTATGGGCGTTGTAAAATGCGTCTTGTATGGGCGAAGATGCAAATAGCGCCTTGTATGGCGTTGTATGCGTCTTGTATGGGCGAAATGAAAATAGCGCCTTGTATGGGCATTGTCGTCTTATATGGGCGAAATGCAAATAGCGCCTTGTATGGGCGTTGTAAATGTCAACTGTATGGGCGAAATGCAAATAGCGCCTTGTATGGCGTTATAAATCTTGTATGGGCGATATGCAAATAGCGCCTTATGGCGTTGTCGTCTTGTGTGGGCGAAATGCAAATAGCGCCTTGTATGGCGTTGTAAATGCTTGTATGGGCGAAATGCAAATAGCGCCTTGTATGGCGTTGTAAATGCTGTATGGGCGAGATGCAAATAGCGCCTTGTATGGCGTTGTCGTCTTATATGGGCGAAATGCAAATGGCGCCTTATGGCGTTGTCGTCTTGTATGGGCGAGATGCAAATGGCGCTTGTATGGCGTTTTAAATGCTATGGGCGATATGCAAATGGCTTGTATGGCGTTATGCGTCTTGTATGGACAAGATGCAAATGGCGCCTTGTATGGCGTTGTAAATGCTTGTATGGGCGAGATGCAAATAGCGCCTTGTATGGCGTTGTGCGTCTTGTATAGGCGAGATGCAAATAGCCTTAATATGGCGTTGTAAATGCTTATGGGCGAAATGCAAATGGCGCTGTATGGCGTTGTTGCGTCTTATGCCACGAGATGCAAATAGCGCCTTGTATGAAGCGTTATGCGTCTTGTATGGGCGAAGATGCAAATAGCGCCTTGTATAGGCGTTGTAAATGCTGTATGGGCGAGATGCAAATAGCGCCTTATGTAGGCGTTGTCGTCTTATATAGGCGAGATGCAAATAGCCTTGTATGGCGTTGTCGTCTTATATGGGCGAAATGCAAATAGCGCCTTGTATAGGCGTTGTAAATAATGTATGGGCGAGATGCAAATGGCGCCTTGTATGGCGTTGTAAATGTATGGGCGAGATGCAAATAGCGCCTTGTATGGGCGTTGTAAATGCTTATATGGGCGAAATGCAAATGGCGCCTTGTATGGCGTTGTAAATGCTGTATGGGCGAAATGCAAATGGCGCGCCTTGTATGGCGTTATAAATGCTCTGTATGGGCGATATGCAAATAGCCTTGTATGGCGTTGTAAATGCTTGTGTGGGCGAAATACAAATAGCGCCTTGCATAGGCGTTGTCGTCTTGTATGGGCGAAATGCAAATAGCGCCTTGTATGGCGTTGTAAATCTTGTATGGGCGAGATGCAAATGGCGCCTTGTATGGCGTTGTAAATGCTTGTATGGGCGAAATGCAAATGGCGCCTTATGGCGTTATGCGTCTTGTATGGGCGAAGATGCAAATGGCGCCTTGTATGGCGTTTTAGTCTTGTATGGGCGATATGCAAATAGCGCCTTATGGCGTTGTGCGTCTTGTATGGCGAGATACAAATGGCGCCTTGTATGGCGTTGTAAATCTTATGGGCGAGATGCAAATAGCGTCTTGTATGGGCATTGTATGCTTGTATGGGCGAAGTTGCAAATAGCGCCTTATATAGGCGTTGTAAATGCTTATGGGCGAGATGCAAATGACGCCTTGTATGGCGTTTTAGTCTTGTATGGGCGAGATGCAAATAGCCTTGTATGGCGTTTCGTCTTGTATGAGCGAGATGCAAATGGCGCCTTGTGTGGCGTTAATAAATGCTTGTATGGGCGAAATGCAAATAGCGCCTTGTATAGGCGTTGTAAATGCTATGGGCGAGATGCAAATAGCGTCTTGTATGGCGTTGTCGTCTTATATGGAAGAAATGCAAATGGCGCCTTGTATGGCGTTATCGTCTTGTATGGAGCGAAATGAAATAGCGTCTTGTATGGCGTTATCGTCTTGTATGGGCGAAATAAATAGCGTCTTGTATGGCGTTGTAATGCTTGTATGGGCGAGATGCAAATAGCGCCTTGTATGGGAATTGTCGTCTTGTATGGGCGAGATGCAAATGGCGCCTTATGGGCGTTTAAATGCTATATGAGCAGATCTGATAGCGCCTTGTGTGGCGTTATGCGTATATGGGCGAAATGCAAATAGCGCCTTGTATGGCGTTGTGCGTCTTGTATGGGCGAGATGCAAATAGCGTCTTGTATGGCGTTGTAAATGCTTATATGGAAGAAATGCAAATGGCGCCTTGTATGGCGTTATCGTGTGTATGGGCGAAATGGAAATGGCGTCTTGTATGGCGTTATGTCTTGTATGGGCGATATGCAAATAACGCCTTGTATGGCGTTAATAAATGCTTATGGGCGAGATACAAATAGCGCCTTGTATGGCGTTGTCGTCTTGTATGGGCGAGATGCAAATGCGCCTTATGGCGTTGTCTTATGCTATGGGCGATATGCAAATGGCGCCTTATATGGCGTTATGCTTGTGTGGGCGAAATACAAATAGCGCCTTGTATGGGCGTTGTAAATGCGTCTTAATATGGGCGAAATGCAAATGCGCCTTGTATGGCGTTAATCGTCTTGTATGGGCGAGATGCAAATAGCGCCTTGTATGGCGTTGTCGTCTTGTATGGGCGAAATGCAAATGGCGCCTTATGGCGTTGTCGTCTTGTATGGGCGAGATGCAAATAGCGCCTTGTATGGCGTTGTAAATGCTGTATGGGCGAAAATGCAAATGGCGCCTTGTATGGCGTTATGCGTCTTATGCGGGCGAGATGCAAATGGCGTCTTGTGTGGCGTTATGCGTCTTGTATGGGCGAAAATGCAAATGGCGCCTTGTATAGGCGTTGTATGCTGTATGGGCGAGATGCAAATGGCCTTGTATGGCGTTGTAAATGTGTATGGGCGAGATGCAAATAGCGCCTTGTATGGGCGTTGTAAATGCTATATAGGCGAAGATGCAAATAGCCTTATGGCGTTGTAAATGTATGGGCGAAATGCAAATGGCGCCTTGTATGGGCGTTGTAAATGCTGTATGGGCGAGATGCAAATAGCGCCTTGTATGGCGTTGTAAATGTATATGGGCGAGATGCTTAAATGACACCTTGTATGGCGTTGTATGCTTGTATGGGCGAGATACAAATAGCGCTTGTATGGGCGTTGTAAATGCGTATGAAGCGAGATGCAAATAGCGCCTTGTATGGCGTTGTCGTCTTGTATGGCGAAATGCAAATGGCCTTATATGGCGTTGTCGTCTTGTATGGGCGAGATGCAAATGGCGCCTTGTAGGCGTTGTGCTTGTATGGGCCAGAAATGAAAATGGCCTTGTATGGGCATTGTCGTCTTATAGACGAAATGTAAATGGCGCCTTATGGCGTTGTCGTCTTGTATGGGCCAAATGCAAATGGCGCCTTGTATGGCGTTATCGTCTTATATGGGCGATATGCAAATAGCGCCTTGTATGGCGTTGTAAATGCTTGTGTGGGCGAAATGCAAATAGCCTTGTATGGGCGTTGTCGTCTATGGGCCGAAATGCAAATGGCGCCTTATGGGCGTTGTAAATGCTATGGGCGAGATCTGAAATAGCGCCTTGTATGGCGTTGTGCGTCTTGTATGGGCGAAATGCAAATAGCGCCTTGTATGGCGTTGTCGTCTTGTATGGGCGAGATGCAAATAGCGCCTTGTATGGCGTTTTAAATGTCTTATGGGCGATATGCAAATAGCCGCCTTATGGGCGTTGTCGTCTTGTATGGGCGAGATGCAAATGACGCCTTGTATGGCGTTGTCGTCTTGTATGGGCGAGATGCAAATGCGCCTTGTATGGCGTTGTAAATGCTTATATAGGCGAGATGCAAATAACGCCTTGTATGGCGTTGTAAATCTTGTATGGGCCGAAATGCAAATAGCGCCTTGTATGGCGTTGTGTCTTGTATGGGCGAGATGCAAATGACGCCTTGTATGGCGTTGTAAATGCTTATGGGCGAAGATGCAAATAGCGCCTTGTATGGCGTTGTAAATGCTTATGGGCGAGAGATGCAAATAGCGCCTTGTATGGCGTTGTCGTCTTATAGGCAGAGATGCAAATAGCGCCTTGTATGGCGTTGTAAATGCTTGTATGGGCGAAATGCAAATGGCCTTGTATGGCGTTGTAAATGTATGGGCGAGATGCAAATGGCGCCTTGTATGGGCGTTGTCGTCTTGTATGGGCGAGATGCAAATGGCGCCTTGTATGGCGTTGTGCGTCTTATATGGGCGAAATGCAAATGGCGCCTTGTATGGCGTTGTCGTCTTGTATGGACGAAATGCAAATGGCGCCTTGTATGGGCGTTATCGTCTTGTATGGGCGATATGCAAATGGCGCCTTATATGGCGTTGTCGTCTTGTGTGGCGAAATACAAATGGCGCCTTGTATGGCGTTGTAAATGTATGGGCGAAATGCAAATGGCGCCTTGTATGGCGTTGTCGTCTTGTATGGGCGAGATGCAAATGGCGCCTTGTATGGCGTTATCGTGCTGTATGGGCGAAATGCAAATAGCGCCTTGTATGGCGTTATGCGTCTTGTATGGGCCAGAGATGCAAATGACGCCTTGTATGGGCGTTTTTAAGTCTTGTATGGGCGATATGCAAATGCGCCTTGTATGGCGTTGTCGTCTTGTATGGGCGAGATGCAAATAGCGCCTTGTATGGGCGTTGTAAATGCTAATGGGCGAGATGCAAATAGCGTCTTGTATAGGCATTGTAAATGCTTGTATGGGCGAGATACAAATGGCCTTGTATGGCGTTGTGCGTCTTGTATGGGCGAGATGCAAATAGCGCGCCTTATGGGCGTTTTAAATGCTGTATGGGCGAGATGCAAATGGCGCCTTGTATGGCGTTTTAAATGCTGTATGAGCAGATGCAAATGGCGCCTTATGTGGGCGTTGTCGTCTTGTATGGACGAAATGCAAATGACGCCTTGTATGGGCGTTGTCGTCTTGTATGGACGAGATGCAAATGACGTCTTGTATGGGCGTTGTCGTCTTATATGGAAGAAATGCAAATGACGCCTTGTATGGGTGTTATCGTCTTGTATGGACGAAATGGAAATGACGTCTTGTATGGGCGTTATCGTAAATGTATGGGCGAGATGCAAATGGCGCCTTGTATGGGCATTGTAAATGTCTTGTATGGGCGAGATGCAAATGGCGCCTTATATAGGCGTTGTGTCTTGTATGGATGAAACATGGATGAAGCCGTTACTGAGGCTTACATGAAATGGCGTCGTTGCATAGGCGATCTGGTCTTTCGTCGTCGCGTAAACGAGAACATGATAAAGCCGTTGCAGGCTTAGAAGATATGGCGTCGTTGCATGGGCGCGATCTGGATGTTAAATCGTTGTATAGGCGAAACATGAATAAGCGTTGCATAACTTACAATGAAATTATGTCATTTATAGGCGTGCACCTTTGTGACTCGCTCGGGTTGAGATAACGTCATTGCATAGACGTTGTGCGTTTGTAATCCGCATGAGCTTATCGTTGTCCTCCTTTCTTTGATATGGAATCATGGATCTGCGAGTGTTGATCTGATCTGTGACGACTTCTTTGGATCTGCGATTCGATTTCCTTTGGAATCCTTATTATGATCTCTTCATGGTGCATTTCCCAAAATTGTCCCAGTTTTCGTTATGCGGGGCGCATGGGCAAGACTTAACTCTGGCGAAAATTGCTCATATATCTTTTCAGAATAAACAAACGCATTTTGTCGCACGCGAGCCAATGAGAAAATTTCTAATGGTGTGACCGACTTAGGCGCTCGTATCCGTGAGGAATCAGTCGAGCGTAGTTCGTGATGCAAAAATGATTATCTGATTTTCAAAAAATGAGGCCGAAGCCAATGTGGCGCCTCGTATCCGTCGAGGAATCAGTCAAGCGTAGTTCGTGATGCAAAGAATGAAGATTTTTATGGGTTTTCAAACAATGTGGACCGAAGCCAATGTGGCCGCCTACGTATTAAAGTCGAGGAATCAGTCGAGCGTAGTTCATGATGCAAAATGATTGTTTTATATGCATTTTTTTTGAAAAGTGGAAAGACAGCATCACGTTCTGACTTCAGTTGATACCAACAATTAGTATTGTGCTTAGGAATTCCGTTATTCACTTCGATCTAACGAGTGACTTACGGGTAATTCATAGTTTCAAATGGTACCTCAGACACATAAGTATCGACAAACTTACTTGCAGCCAAGGGTTCGAACTACCGTACTCTCACGTTTCAAATGCCTCACTGAAAGAAAGTCCCATTTCTCACATATATTCGGTATTTTGAATTTTGGGGCGTTTAGAAATGCGCTCACGCTCGAAAAGGATGTTGATGCATGCAACTGTGATACCATAGGCTTGGCCGTCATGTAAGCATCCACTAATGTGAGAACCCTCAGTATAAGATCATGTAGGGCTTGTCACGGGCTTGTAATGTAGGTTTGGGGGAAAGGATGGATATCATTTGGGTAAAAAGTGACTAATCCTTCCTCGAGCGTTGGACTACGTCCGTGCTTGACATTTGTGTGCTTTAACGCTGACCTGCTTTCTTTTTGTCCCAGTTTTTCTGTACTGACTTCTTTTTGAATTTTCGTTTGGAGCCCGCTTTTCCAAAGTTATTCTCTCATTTCATTCATTTTTGTCTATAATCTGGCTTTTGATTTCTTCTTTTGTGAAGTCGTCATTTGTGTTTTCTTTTCCCTTTTGGGACTTTGACAATTTTGTCTTTGCAAACTTCAACGCAGAATTTTGTCAGCCACTTGCACATTTCCAAAGTGCTCAAGGAGGTCGGGCCAAGAGAGGGATATTGCGTACGCACTCAGAAGGGTATAGGTGTAATATACGGTTGTCAAAAGAATAGGCTTTAAGCTCAAAAGGGGTGTACTACGGATAATGTTATTTGGTAGGCTAAAAAGGCTCAAACGGGTCAAAGAAAGCCTACGATCATTTCCAGCACGAGTGTTACTCGAGATTTCGCCTCAACAAACATTCGCCAAGTTCTAGATCACAATGCAATGCAATTGGGCGATTCTAAAACTACCACACAATGCACATGAAGCGATGAGGTTGGTTTCGTTCTTATCTTAGAAGCGTGCAAGAATGTCATTCTGGTGTGCGTGAGAGAGTGCGAAAAAGAATCTATGGTTTACCACGAAGTCCACATCTTGATTATTACTCGTTCTTTCCTATGCACACTCTAGCGTATTTGGTATCAACCAAATCAAACAATGATACTTAAAGAGCCTTCTTTTTGTATTTTTTTAATTTTTTTAAAATGCTTTTGAATAAAATACTTTGTATTTTGAAGAAATGGTAGAACAGTAGAGTGCCTCGTATCTCATCTTTGACAAAGAATCGGTGTGCGTAGTTCGTTCGGATATGTTATAAAACATATGATTTAAAAGAATTTATTCATGAAAGAAATGCAAAAGTAAAGTGTACAAAACAAATGATTGTTCACTATAAGACTAATGCAAAGTAAGCGAATGTAATAAAAAATGAATGGTGTGATAGAATGAATGAAATGCATGAATGAATGTGATAGAATGATTGAAATGCAATAATTAAATGTCAGTGATTGGATAAATGCAATGAGTGAGTGAACCAAATATGTCTCCTTTTTTTTTTTTTTTTTGTGGTGGTGTCGAACCACAGATGGGTTGCCTACGTATCACAGCGTATGGTGAGAATCGAGACATAGCGTAGTTCGAAAGATTATGTTGTAAATGCATGATAAAGAATTATGTAATCAATACTAGACATATCGATTAGACTTTCAAATATGTATAAAAATGCAAAATAAAAGACCAAGAGCGTCTTTATTGAATGCAGTATAAGTTGACTTCTTTCCGTCAACATAACTCAGCTCATTCTTGGGATGGTTTTTTTTTTCTTTTCTTCCTCTTTTTGTTGTTGTCCGTCCTCGACTATTTGCGAGGCGGTCTTCTACAAAAATATGACAAATGGGTGAGAGTAGGCAAGCCGTAAAAATAGTAAAAAGTAAGTGCGACAATATAGTCAAAGACTCCTGCTTGGATTGGCCGGATGATGGTTGATGCTTACAAAGTCCAAATCGTCTTTGTTCAAGAGCGATTTCTGTGATGAAATCACGCTTGCAATGTAATGACAAAAAGTGCAAAATGCAAATGCTTGTGGCGAAATTATAAGCATGATATGTACATGGGTTAAAGGGTAATTATTGCATTAAATAATATATGCTGAATTGCTAGCGACAACAATAGTAAACAAAAAACATGCAAATCAAGTGCGCGCCTAATATGCATGGGACCTCTCTTATGTCGAGTCGGCCTAAACGCAAATATGCGAGATTATGATAAATAGGTCAATAGTTAAACTGTAATGTTTTGTTGGAAATGGCGACCAAATGACGGTGCACTTTTTCCAATTTTGGTGTGGCATGACCAGGCTTGGATCCGTCTATCATCATCACTCTACACATAGTATGCTAATGGGTCGTTGGGTTGTGAAACCCGTCGACAAATTTAGTGGATTTCTAATTGTGGCGTTAATACCAAGGATTAACTCACTAAGGTTTATCGTGCGTGACTTAATATAAAAGGGTGGTATAGCTTTATCCTAAGTTTCTAAGATTTGGCTTACTAGGCGCGAGGTTCTCGGCGGACTACTCGAGTGAGAAGGCTACGCGACCAGGTTGGGCCAGGACTCTCCGCGCAAAATGCCAACTCTCTTAATTTTGGGTTTTGAAGAAAGAATTTTGCTGATGCACCAAGCGCACCTCGCGTGTAGTGTGTGATAATGTGAATTTTCCAGAGTGGAAGAAATATGAGCGGAATGCCAGTTTAAAGAAAGCAGTAAAAGCAAATAGCAATTAAAACAGTTAAGCATACAAGATTAAAACAAATAATTTTAAGGCATTTAAAACAAATGAAAATAAAGCCAAGCAATAATAAACCTAGGTTTTCTATGGTCAAGAACCTGATTATCCCCAGCGGAGTCGCCATCTGTAACACCCCATTTTAACCGGAGTCGAAACGGGAGTACTACGTATGGTATAATTCCTAGATTTATTTTAAGGAGTCGCCACCTAATTAATTAAGTGAATTAGGACACTTGATTTATTGCAATAAAGTACTGCAATTAATCTTCATTTAATGGTCTGCGAAATTAATGAGATTTTGGATCAGGGTTCTTTATTATCCTAAAGGAAGGGTTAGACATCCTTTAAGACCCGCTAACTTGCGGTTATCCGTTCAAACCTAGGTTAATTATATATTTACTTTTATTCTACCTATTCTAAGCATTTTATATAATTTACAATTAAAATAAAATGCAATACAAAATAGTAAAAAACTAAAATTTAAATGCGACATAAGATAAAACTTCGGGACATCCGTAGCCTTTTTTAGGCCTTCAGCACAAGATGATCTCCGGGTACCTGCATAAACACTTAGTAAAAATATTAGTAATAAAATAAACAATTTTAAAGTGATAGCAGTAATTAATAAATAAAGCCAAAAATAAATCCATCTTTTGTACAAGGGAGGCCTTGGAAAATCAGACGGAGATTCCTTCATCGGCCATTATTGCTAAAAATAATAAAATAAATAAAACCTTGGATCGCGCCAAAAGCGATAATAGTTTTAAACACGGAGGGCTCGGATATATGTAAAAATAAAGTAGGGCGGCCTAAACAAGTGCGGTGCGAATTCGCCTTGCGGTAGCGTGTTGGTTATCGATGTAAGTGGAAGAAATCATCATTGCCCGAGCTTCATTTATTTTATTTTTCCGTCTTTTCAGTGGAGGCCTCAAAACTCGACGGATAACTTTTTATTGGCAAGTGTAGTATTTGTTTCAAATCGGTAAATACCCATATTCAAATGTAAAATCCGTTCTTTCAATTTAATAAATGAGTAAAGGCGAAATGTCCAAAATCGATCTGATCGACAAAATAGTATAGCGTAGCGACAATCGATCGGCGGAAATCGAAGTCCGCGAAGTCGTTACTCCAGCCCAAATCAATCCCAGAACAACACAGAAAATAGTAGAACAGTAGCAATGATCACCAGATATTTAAGAGAGGTCGCCGGAGTTTTAAAGCTTCGCCGGAGTTTTACTCGTATTATAAACAAGAAATCAAACGATGCGCCAACGGATAACGATGCGCAATCAGTCCAACAACAACGATAAACGTAACCCAAAATGATGCAAAACCGTGGTCGCCGGATTTTTATTTCGGCGAGCCTTGATAAAAATCGAAATCGAAAGCGATTAAAAATCAGTCCAACAACACAACAACATAATAGCAACAAAACCAAAAGCAAATAGTAGCGTGGGGACGGCGTCGACCGCGGCGAGTCGCCGAGCAACGCCACCTGATGGTGGGTTTATCGGCGGCGGGGTATAGGAAAGCAAGTGTTCAAAGGTGTGGGTGATGGGGTTACCGCCGTGATGGCGGATAGTGTTGGTGTGTCGGCGAGCGGCGGTGAAGAGAGAGAGAAGCGTGTAAATGCGTGTCACTTTGTGTGTTGTCTATTGTTCTGTTGGGGTTGGATTAGATAAAGATTGGAGAGGGGTAGACGCTGGGGTGAGGGAGAGTGATGGTGCGTATAGAGAGGAGAGAGGCGGCTGGAAGGGTTAAGGGCGGCTGACCTAGGTTTAAAGAGAAGAGGGTGTAGACGGGAATGAGGGGATGTGAGAGATGGTGAGGGGGTCTATTAGAACTTAGAAGGCTGCGGCTGGTGGGGTAGAAGTAGGGTAGGTTTTTAAATGGGGGGTAAGGTTTTATTTATAGTGTGGGATTTAGGTTTAGGGTTTTGGGTATTGGGTTTTGGGTATTGGGTATTGGAGGGAAAAGATGAAAGGTGTATTGGGCCTCAGTTTGGGCTTCGGTTTCTGGAGGATTGGACTGATTCAGATTGTGCCTTGGACTGGACTGGTTTGACAAAAATGCAAAATGGATTAATTATTTAAAAGAAAAATTATTAAAATGTCAATGCCGATGCAATAATAATAAAATACAATATTTAGCAAATATTTAGTGTCTGGTTAAAAGTAAAGACGGGATGTCATTTAATTATTTAAAGATATGCAAAATTAGTAAAACAAAATGATCGCGCAAAAATAATAACATAATATTTAAAAATGTTTAATACCTAATTAAAGTAAAAACACGATGTCAATAAAACAACATAGAATGTTAGGTAAAAAAATATACAAAAATGTCAAAAAATGGTGATAAAATGCGGTGTCCTAAAATGCTTAAAATTGCAAAAAATGACTAAAGATGGGTCAAAATTGGGTGTCAACATCTACCATATCACAAGAAAGGCTAAATAGGCTAACAATCTTATCAATTGAAAAGGAGATGTTAGAAAAGCTTGAATTTGAAAGCATCATTGAGGATTTTGCTTCTCAAAATGCAAGAAGAAAATCATTTAAATAATACCTTTTTAGTTGTGATTTTGTTATTTTCACCTTATCTTGCAGGTGGTGATGTTGATATTTTGCTGGTTGATGAGGATGCAAATGAATTTCAAGTAGGCTGCTGTTGTTTGCTTTGACTATTGAGGAAGAAAATACATTTTTTCAAGTAAGTTTTTATGTTCCTATGGTGTTGTAGGATGTGGCCACATTGCTTATTTCTGGTGTACATTTAAGTCCATGAATCCATTCATGGAGTAAAAAGTAAGAGTGAGTTCATCACTTGAATGTTATAACTTTTTATTCTAAATTTTAATATATTGAAGTTTGAATCGATACAATTTATTTGACTTGAATGTTAAATTTTTAGTTAATTTGAACAGGTTAGATCTTGGTTGAAAAATAAGAGTGAGTTCATCACTAAGTTTAAATATATATAGGGTCTAATTTTTACTTTTGCCCTGGGCCTTGAAAAATTCAGGACCGACATTGCCACTTTGACTCTAAATCAGTTGATTTGAAATCTAAACATTTAAAAAATGTACTCAATTTGAGATAAAATTGAGATGACATAATTATACAATTAACTAGCTAAACTTCTTGAACTTAACGAAATAACACTCTTATTTGTGAAAATGGATAATTATGATAATTAAGTCGCGAATGACTTTAAATTGACCATCGGCTCAAGATATGACATAAACACAACAAAGTTGTGGGATTTCACTGGTATGTTGTTTCTTGTATGGTAGAATTTTGGAGAAAAATATCATGTTAAATAATAATCGTAAAAGTTCAGTATTTACTTTGTATAGAACAGAATTATATACTTTCCGAATCTCCCCAATAACTGTAGACTATAGATTAAAACGACGTTCAGTAAGTCAACTTGACAGTTTGGCCGAGTGGTCTAAGGCGCCAGATTTAGGCTCTGGTCCGAAAGGGCGTGGGTTCAAATCCCACAGCTGTCATTTTTATTCCTTTTTTTTTCGTGAAATTCTTACTAAGCACAGTTCCAAGTTCTCACCCAAAAGACGAGAAAGCTTCCAAATGTAAACATAATCCTATCTTCTCTATTGTTAGTTATGCAAAAACAATGACCAACAAATTGGTCTAAATCAAAGCTTAAACTTTCTTTATTCTATTTTTATGTGTTACTATCTTCTTATTACATAATCACGTATATAATAGGATTTAATGGAAAGATCCTGGACTATGATGGTAGTGAATGTGCCCTTAGCTTCCACAAATGTTGGCGCCCATATGTACCTCGACAGTCCTAATCCATTCAAATAAAAATGGACGAGCACCTACAACTAAAAAGAATGGCATGTCGACTCCATGGTGCGAGAATCTTTCAGGGTACGTAATCACTTCACATCCTTCCAATGCTCCGAAGATTTGGTAGAGAAGATAGAGCTAGTAAACATGATCAACAAAAGCCTCAAAGAAAGAATTCTACACGAGATAATAAGGAACATTAAAGTAATTACTCCTAATACAGATAACAAGTTTGTCAATTCTTCCTAGCAAGGATTATTCCATCCTAAAAAGTAACTTATTTATATATTTAAAAATTATTAGACTTCAAACTTAAGATGTTACTCAAGAAGTTTTTATAATTATAAATATATTATAATATATTTAAGATCTCAAGTTTCACAAGTTTTTAATTTTTTTCTATATATACTCAATTGAGTCAAAACCGATTTATGTTTTTTGTTGTTTGTATTTGATGTCGTATTAATTTGTGATAGTTATACCTCCTTTTAAGCAAATAGTTTTATCATGCTTTTTGTAGTATTTGCCACAACTTGTTTGCGATTTGAATTGCCTATCCTTGTGCAGAGTCACCTATCTAGACCCACTTTGTAGGATTTTGGGTATCTTGTTGTTATACTCAATTGAGTCAAGGCAGTAAACCCTAATTAAATTAGATCTTGAGAAGGCTTTTGATCTACTAAAATGGTCATTTATTCATCGTATGTTGAAATTCTTTAATTTTCCTAAGAGAATTTCTAAGTTAATTCTTCATTGTCTTCATTGCATCTCTTCTAGTCCAATTGCCATAAATATTAATGGAGTAATACCTTATATTTTTAAATTATGTATGGAGATGCTATCTATTGAAATTGTCCGTAAGTTGACATCCGTAATTTGGATCCTGTCAGAATTTGTAATAAAGGTCCGGATATATCACACTTTTTTTTTGCGGATGATCTTACTCTCTTAACCAAAGTTAACAAGCATAATTATAAAACTATTAAGTCTTTGTTAGACATGTTTTTGTTAAAGTTTGCAGAGATGAGGCAGAGATGAAGAAGATTTGAGAGAAGAAGAAGGAGTTTGAGAAGAGATCACAGAAATGAGAGAGTCGGTTTTGGAAGCAAAAGCTCTTCTGTGGATATTTTCAGTTATTACTTTCTATCTAATTACAAGATATGTGGGGTGTATTTATAATACCCACAAATAATATCCTACTAACAAAATATCTAATCTAGATTAATCAAACTATCTAATTAGCTTATAACAAACTAATATCCAAAACTAATATATCCAAAACTAACTAACCACGTATATATCTGATGTATATATATGGTATATCTCAACACCCTCAAGCTGACACTGAAAACATAGGTTTTGATCTAGCTTAGGAACAATAACAAAACATTGATTACGGCAACATCATTATGTAGAAGCGACTTATGGTGCGCGGCAATCCTTGGCAATCCTTTGGAATTTGGTTCTAAGCCCGCGAAGCAATTCCAGCGGCGTATCTTGGCGAGTAGCGGAATATGCTACCTTTACTCATCCAAGTCTCTCTAACACGTTCAGGGTCATCTGCAATTATCTCAGGAGCTAGCCATCTATAACCATCAGTCTCATATTCCATAGCATCGTCAATACTCTCCTGCGGCCTCTTATGCCCATATCATCGTACATATGCAAGTCTTGTCCTCATGAATTCATATTGTTGGTCTTGATCTTCCAAAGAAAACAACTTCTCATCCAGATCAGAAACCATTCCCAGCAGTGACAACAAGTCCATTTGCCAGTTTTCCAGTACGAGAAGCAATAATTTCTGCATTTAAAACTAGTGAATCGCGCTCGAGCAGTAAGAAGCAAATTTGAAATCCTAGTATCCTTGGTCACAGAAACAGATTCTCATTCAATAGTTTCATTGCTTCTTCATATTTTCCCTTAGCAGAAACAAGTGGTTCAGTTTCTTGAGAACATGTAATCTTAATCCCGAGCTTTGTCTCAAATTCTTTTAAGAAGTTCAGCATCACCTCCGGCTGGTAGTTAATAGTCAAGACCACGATCGCTCAACAACCTTGAGAGCCTCGTTCCAGAGGCAAAAATAACAGTAGGTAACAGCAGCAGCACAACTGCATCAAGTAGGAGTTTCAACTCCCACATCAATAATGAAGAACCCCTCTAGTCTCACTCGGACTAGAGAATCTCCCGATTCTCCTTATGTAAAAACGACGACAAGAATCTCTCGTTCTCCAATCTCGCTTGGACTAGAGAATTCCTCGATTCTCATCACGCAAACTATTTCAATAAGCGGCAAGAACCCCTCGTTCTCTAGTCTCACTTGGACTAGAGAATCTATCGATTCTTATCACGCAATCTATTTTAATAAGCTCGGATATGCAGCGGAGTCTCCCTCAATTTTTAGTCCATTTTTGGCTAGAAATTCCTCGATTTTCCTATCCTGAGCTAAACGAATGAAAACAGTCAATCTAATATTCGATCGACGTGTGAGTAACTCTTTGAATATTTGAATTGAGCTTCAACTCAATCCATATTGTCTTCGATGAAGTATCCCTCAATTCTTAGTCTATTTGTCGCTAAGAACTCCTCGATTTTTCTATCGATGAAATTTCCTACTCTTAATATCTCAAGAAAAAACAGCAGCAGCAGTGTTGCATGAGCAGTGTTCCCCTGCAGCTGCTACATATATTGTGCCATCAGTGAGCAACATTGAGCAGTCCTGGCTTTCATAGAGCCATCTTTAAATCCACCAACAGAAACTAAAATAAGAACGTAGCAGCAGTGAAGGTTAGGATAATTGAGGAGCCTACACCTTCACCTCATCTGTACAACTTTAGTAGCAACACCAACATTGATTCACTGATCTTAAGTAGTGCATCAACATCTGATGTACTCACACCAGCAATACCAACGCACCAACACAACCACAACAAACGACATCAACAATCGAGCGAGAAAACATCACAACAACTATCAACAACAACAACAATGAACTCGACACATTTTCTCCAATTTTATCAATTCACCAACACAAACTAAATGAAATTGAGTTTCCAGAAACTCGACTCGACGTCGCAATGATAGCCAAAGACAGAGTGTATCCGCAAAAAATGATAACATCTCAATTCGACTAAATCGACAAATACGATAATCGAAAACAATAAGTAAAATAGAATGAATCGACTTTGATTCTCTGTCGATTCTGTTGTCACTCGCAACAAAAATCGATCGATAAACTATATAGAATTACCTCAATATTCTGTCTTCTTCGATTTTGAATTTCTGATTTTTCAGAAGAAAATCGTTCGAATCTCTGATTTTTTGAACTTCTCTGTTTTCGATCGATTGACGCGTTCGGAAATAAATAGAAAGTTTCGTCTCCTTCTTCGATCTCAACTTCGAGTCAAATCGATTGTTTCGCAATTCTGATTTTCAGAAAATCGCGATCCTGTATTTTTTCCCCAGCAATTTTTGAATTTTGTTTTCCGCGATTGGATCTCGATTTCAATATCGAATCCTAGATGTGTATCCCGATCTTTGCAAACTTACTTCGATTTCAATTCCTTCAAACTGTCAATTTCACTTCAATTCATCTGCACTGTCAAGTTTCTTCGTTCCCGATTTCGTCGCCCTCGGATCTGTTAATCCTGTTTTGATACCATGTTAAAGTTTGCAGGGAGTAAGAGATGAGGCAGAGATGAAGAAGATTCGAGAGAAGAAGAAGGAGCTTGAGAAGAGATCACAGAAATGAGAGAGTCGGTTTTGGGAGCAAAAGTTCTTCTATGGATATTTTCAATTATTACTCTCTATCTAATTACAAGATGTGTGGGGTGTATTTATAATACCCACCAATAGTATCCTACTAACAAAATATCTAATCTAGATTAATCAAAATATCTAATTAGCTTATAACAAACTAATATTCAAAACTAATATATCCAAAACTAACTAACCACATATATATATACAATGTATATATGTGGTATATCTCAACACGCCATAAGCTGAAACTTTGAAAATAGAGGTTTGATCTAGCTTGGGAACAATAACAAAACATTCGATTTACGAACAACATTATGTAGAAGCGACATGGTGCATCGCGCTTGTCATTGGCGATCCTTTGGAATTTGGTTCTAAGCCCACGAAGCAATTCCAACAACGGCGTATCTTGGCGAGTAGCGAGAATCCTCGATTGGTCCGAGTATTTCAGATATCCAAAAACCTGGATATTCATTATTTTCGGATCATATTCGAATCCGAATATTTTGGATATCAACAATTTTCGGATAATTTCGGATCGGATTCTAATTCGAATATTTCGGAAATACAAAAAATAGGATATTCATAATTTTCGGATTGTTTCGGATCGGGTTTGGATTCGAATATTTCGGATATCCAAAAAATCAGATATTCGTAATTTTCGAATATTTTCGGATTCGAATATTTCGGATATCCAAAATATCGGATATTAAGTAATTTTGGATAATTTCATATCGGTCGGATATCGAAAAATCGGATATTCGTAATTTTCGGATAATTTCAGATCGGGTTTGGATTCGAATATTTCGGATATCCATAAAAATCAGATATTCGTAATTTTCGGATCATTTAGGATCGGATTCGGATCCGAATAGATCGGATATCCAAAAAATCAGACGTAATTTTTGGATAATTTCGGATCGGATTCGGATCCGAATATTTCGTATATCCAAAAAATCGGATATTTGTAATTTTTGGATCATTTAGGATCGATTGGATCGAATAGTTGAATATCCAAAAAATTGGCTATCCAAAATTTTCGAATCGGATTCCGAGACTTTGAGTTAAAAATAGAATTAATCACGTTTGAAATTTCTAATCTTTAAAAGTAGATTTCAAATTGAACAAAAATTATAATTCTTATATCAAGAAGGACGATTTTCTCAAGTCGCCCCTTTTGTAAGACCAAATAGGGCGAGTGAACTCGTCCTGTTTGAGTTATATCATAAAGGACGAGTTTGGTCGCCCTATTTGGTCTTACAAAAGGGGCAACTTGATAAAATTGCTCTTCTTGATCTAAGAATTATAATTTTTGTTCAATTTGAAATCTACTTTTAAAGATTAAAAATATCAATTACTATTAATAGTTTGTCAAACAATATATACAACAAATGATGTTCTTACAACTATGTGCTTTTAATTTTCATAATTAATTAAATTAAAACATATCTAATTTGAAAATATACTATTATTTTTACAATACTATTTACAAATATGTTATTATTAATTAATATATTTTCAAGAAATAATATGTATCTTAAATACCTAATTTAATATATCATTTATAATGACACATATTTGTCAAGTATTAATTTTTATTTTTATTTTTAATTGTGTAATTACATATGTGACATTTTGTAATTTATAGATCAAGAAGGGTGATTTTATCAAGTCGCCCTCTTTGGTTAAATAAAATCGATCTTTACTATTTTATAAGACAGATCAGATTCGGATCCGAATATTTCGAATATCCAAAAAATCGGATATTCGTAATTTAGGAAAAAATCTAAGAGGGTAATTTATGATGAACGAAAGTCTATAATGCGACTTAATTTGAAAGGAGGGCTTTTAATATTTTCATCTATTAGTAATAGAAATAATAGATCAAAATCGCCTTTACTACTCTAAGAAGACATGTAATTATTAATCACTAATTGAAGTAACAAATAAAAGTTATTTAATCCCATTTTTTGTTGTACTTAAAGAGGGCGCCCTTTTTGATCGATATCCAACAAGGGCGACTTTTTGATCGATATCAACAAGAGGCGTATGTAGTATGCTTTTGATGTGATTAAAAATAGAGATATATCATTTTACTAAATTGGATAGGTTCATTTATTTAGATGTTGAGAGTAAAATTTGACTATGAAAATGACTAAAATAATTTAGATTGAGAGAAAATGACTATGTATACATACGAAAAAGTATAGACGATATATCGTTTGCCTCATAATTCATTTCGACAAGTTAATTTTCAACCTCTTTGTTAGCTATCGGAAAATCATTGAAAATTTATTATTTCTCCATATTTTTCAATGATTGTTAATGTTCTGTTTCAGAACTAAAGTATATATATATATATATATATATATATATATATATATGTGTGTGTGTGTGTATGTATATATATGTGTGTGTGTGTTTTGAGAATTATACCAAATGATATATGTGTGGAACTAATTTTTTTACAAAAGGGTGTCAAAATATTAAAAACAAACAAAAAATGGCGACTTTTTAAAGTCGCTCCGTTTGATTCGGACCAAAAGGGACGACTTCTAGTCGTCTCATTTGGTGTAACCAAAAAGGGTGACTTTCCTTTTGGTTAAATTAAAAAGGGCGACTAGAAGTCGTCCTTTTTGGTAATAACTAATAGGGCATTAAAAAGTCGCCCTTTTTGGTTTTAAAAAATCGTCCTCTTTGAGGCGATTTGTTATAGTGAACTCCTGTTATAATTTAATAGAAAATTCTCTTAGAAAGGCAAAAGATTTTACTTGGATTTGGAAACTTTACTGTCACTGCAATAAATTGGTTCAAAGAGGGCGACTGGTGAAATATCGCCCCCTTAGATCAAAGGGGACGATTTTTAAACGCCCTTCAACTCGCCTTATTACGTCCGTTGTCTTAGATCAAGAAGTGGACGATTTTTTAAGTCGCCCCCTTTGGTAAGGACCAAGAGAGGCGACTCTGATCATACTTTTAGATCCGTGAGAAAAGCGGCGATGGTCGCCTATTTGAACCATATCAAAAAGGGCGACTATAGTCAGTCGCCCTTTTTGATTCTACCACTAGATCACTAGTTATGCAATATTAATCACCACAAATACAACCCCCAACCAAGAATTGAACCCGCGCCTCCTCTGTGAATTTGTGTCATTCTACCACTAAACCAACCATCAATACTTGTTATATTTATGCTCCTCATAATCATAAATCCCTTGACCGGTTCTAACAAAACGTCTATTTTTAACAAGATGTCTTTTTTTACACTTATATTTTGGATATACAAAAAATTGGATATCCGTAATTTCGTATCGGATCCGAATATTTTGGATATACAAAAAATTGGATATCCGTAATTTTCAGATAATTTCGATTGGATTCGGATCCGAATATTTTGGATAAATTTTGGATTGGATTCGGATCCGAATATTTGGATAAATTTTGGATCGGATTCGGATCCGAATATTCTGGATATACAAAAAATCGGATATCCGTAATATTGGGATAATTTCAGATCGGATTCAGATAAAATTCGGATCGGATTCGGATCCGAATATTTTGGATAAAATTCGGATCCGAATATTTCGGATATACAAAAAATCGGATATCCGTAATTTTCGGATAATTTCGGATCGGATCTGAATATTTCACATATAAAAAAATCGGATATTCGTAATTTTCGGATAATTTCTGATCAGATTCGGATCTGAATATTTCGGATCGGATTCGGAACCGAATATTTCGGATATACAAAAAATCGGTTATCCGTAATTTTTGGATAATTTCGGATCGAATTCAGATCCGATTATTTCAGATAAAACTCGGATCGAATTCGAATTCGTATCAGAATATTTCGGATATACATAAAATCGGATATCCGAAGAATCCCCTTTAATTGATTTATAGTTTAATTTCGAAGAATCCCCTTTAATGGATCCTCCTGGTTTTTTCTTGTCACGACCCGAATCCCGGGCCCGCGATTGTTGCCCTACCTGGGCACCATTCTACCCATACAACACAAGTAACTCGCGGAAGCTAAATAACACTCTTTTTTTAAGCAGGAAAAGGAAAAGCCGGCAAGACTGCCATAATATATAACAATCGAATGAGACTACAACTGTACAACTTACGCAAGTACAGTCCACATATGAATACATACCTCTAAGAGTTTGATAACAACATGTGACGGGATAAGGCCCCGCCGTACTCTGAATATACAGAAGTCTAAAATCAAGACTGTACCAAAATGACAACTCCGGAACAATGGAGCTATCCCAAAAGTGGATCAATGACCCTAAGCACGCGGATCACCAAATCGAGTACTACTCTCTGCGGGCATGAACACGGCCCCAGAAGAGTCAGTACAACAAGTACCAAGTATGTAAACATGAAGTACAGTAAATAAGATCATGATTGTACAAAAGATGACAGGGACAAGTATAGTAATCAAAATACCAGATCCAACTGTGTCATTTAAAATAAGAGCCAACTGTACCTTGTGTCACTGTACCACTGTACTCTTGTACCCATCGTACCTTGTACTCTTGTACTCTTTGTATCCTTTGTATAAGCAGTATCAACTGTACTCTTTGTATCATTTGTATAAGCGTACCAGTACTCTTTGTATCAGACATTTCCTTTGTATCTTTGTTGTATCAGTATCATCAGTACTTTGTATCAATCATCCAATGCAGTATAATATCTAACTTGATTATAAAGGAAGCATATAAAGTGGAATTCAGCGTCAACATTGTTAGTATGTACAAAGTATAATATCAAACCAACATCACTGGAGCACGCCCGTGGAATTCCAACATCACTGTCGGCAAGTCCATGATATAATATAAAATCAACATCACAGAAGCATACCCGTGGAATTCCAACATCACATCGACGCGTGCGTAGAACAATATATAATCAATATCACGCGAAACATGCGTGGAATTCCAACATCACATCGACGCGTCGTAGAACAATATATAATCAATATCACAGAAGCATGCCCGTGGAATTCCAACATCACAGTCAACACGTCTGTAGAACAATTTATAATCAATATCACAGAAGCATGCCCGTGGAATTCCAACATCAGCATCGACGCGTGCGTAGAACAATATATAATCAATATCACGAGCGTGCGGTGGAATTCCAACATCAACTTCGTCGCGTCTATAGAACAATATATAATCAATATCACGAGCGTGCGTGGAATTTCAACATCAATGTCGTACGTCGTAGAACAATATATAATCAATATCACGAAGCGTGCGTGGAATTCCAACATCACTATCAAGCCGTCGTAGAACAATATATAATCAATATCCCATGTATATATACAACAAGGTCGGCCCTGCGAGGGACTCGGTGAAGTGAAATACAACACTTGCGAATAACTATCATGAGAAACCATATGCAAGTAGAAATCATCTTTTCACTTTATTA
This sequence comes from Przewalskia tangutica, assembly GCA_029844215.1. NCBI lineage: Eukaryota > Viridiplantae > Streptophyta > Magnoliopsida > Solanales > Solanaceae > Przewalskia > Przewalskia tangutica. Next base: position 42,537,288 of record CM056721.1, on the reverse strand, counting down.
GAAGGTATAAGACGTCTTACTTTAAAAAGCCTAAGGCATTATTAAGTCATGAAAGATTAAGAATAGAAGGAATAACACATCTTACACTTAAGAGAGCCTAAGGTGTTATCGCGGCGTGAAAGAGTAAAGGTGAAGGAATAACATCTTCTACTTAAGAAAGCGCAACTACACAACATCGTCCCGTGAACGTTCATTCTCTTATAACACGAGACACTAACACTTGTATTCTCAACCACTTTCACTTTCCAACATCAAGTAACTTATAATCTAAAGCCAAGTTACTCATACTTTTCAAATCAATTCACCTTTAGAAACAAGTCATTTATACCCCGATAACAAGGCAAGTATACTTGAAAACAAGTCATGTATACTCGATAACAAGGCAAGTATACTTGAGGAACAAGTAATGTATACCCGATAACAAGGCAAGTATACTTCAAGGAACAAGTAATGTATACCCCGATAATCAATCATGTCGATGAAGAAAGTAGTTCACATACCTTATCGTTCTTACCAATCAGATTAAGTGGAATACGCGCATAGCTTCTACCAATATGCTAAGAGGAATACACCTCACGTAGAACTTAAACCTATAATGATAATAGCATGTCTATCAACTATATGCCTTTAAGGATGGACTAAGTAAAGTTCCCATTTCTGAAAAATTGGCGTGATTCCTTTGTTTCTACGTACTTTTCCACCTTTTCCAAGGCCCAATTTCAACAATAACCAAGCCCCGACTAAGGGAACAATCAATACAACAATAAAGGGGAATCACACCCCTACTTCACACGTTAAAAACAGTCCATAAACTACATCAAAACAGCCCATGACAACCCTTAAAAAGCATCGATATTCAACTATAACGCGGGCGGAATGTGAGGTCTTTCAACGCCTTTCCACACCCTTATTCTTTCATGACTTTCATTAGCTAGCTACTACATTAAACATGCAATAAAGCTACTAAATTTTCAGCATATAACCACGTCCAAAACAGTCCCAAAACTGCCCACAATACCCAATAATTTCTATCCCATTCTCGGTCAACAACAACTACATATCCAAAGCCCTTTTCCACAATTCCTTATAATCCAATTCACATTTCAACATGTTATATAAATCATATAAACTATCAACAACAATATTTCCTTCATTATATAACATGCAACAAGTGAAAATGACAACAAAAATGACCAACAATCCCAAGACCGAATCTGCCTCACTCACGACCCCAAAAATTGTTCAAACACTTTTTAATCTTCATTCTTTTTAGTAAAAACTCATCTATACATACCAACAATAAGTAATATCCAATTACTTTAACAGAAGAAGAACCATTACCTTATTTTTACCCCAAAAATCGCCCAAAACAGTCCGAGGAAGATTGGCCTGCAGTTTTCGTTTTGCTCCACTTCTTCAAGTTCCAATCACATATACGTAGGGATGGCAATTGGGCGGGGCGGGTGCGGATACCCCCCCGCCCCGCCCGCCAAAAAATTCATATCCACCACTACACGCCACGTGGCGGTACAATTCAACATCCATGTCGCTGGCGGGTATATTTTAAACCAGCCCACTCCACTACCCAGTGGATATCCGTCACCGTCGATACGTCTGTACACTTGCCAATGAAATTATCGATTCGAACAATATTAAGTTAAATAATCCTATAGTGAATGTTTCTCTGTTATACATCTAACATCTAGATGTATAAATGCACGTTTTGGAAGCAATCACAGAAAGACACACATAGCATACAAAATTAGTTTTTGGAAGGACTACCAAGTACCAATGGACAGATGCAGGAATGATGGAATTAAGGGCGCAACACTTCACAAAATAAGCTAGCAACACTTCACAAAATCGGTAGCAACATTTCACAATACAAGCATCAAACAATGCCAAACCCAACGCTGCCAAACGATAAAGCGATAGCGCCAAACCGATGGCGAAATGCGCGAACCGATAACAATAATAATACAATCGATTAAATTTAGCTATCTTTGCTTCTAAATGCAAAGAATATGATCTAACAACAAGCGTAAAGAATCTCTCGTTTCAACATCTTTAGCAAAATACCACTTTTTAGCATCAATTCTCGCCGAGATCACATTTCTATCTCGCGACATCAACACCACTGCATAATGTATAATCAAAGTAAGTAGAGTTTAACTTCAATTTAATACAACATAAATAACTTAAATCTAAATAATGTTACATTTGATATCACCCAATCCGATTTTGAGCACACATCAACGCCTCGCCATTTTGGAAGAAGTCGACTACGATAAGGATCAAGTACACGCCCACTAGTGCTAAATCACGGATTACGATGGGACGGTAGAAAGCGGAATGCTCAATATATCCTTGCTATTTGTTGGAGAATGGGATAATTATTTCCATTTGTTTTCCACAATTAAGAATATCAAAATCATCCACAAGTGGTACAGTTTCAGCTTCCAAATACTTCTCCCAATCAGATTTTATTCCAACTTTACTATTGTCCTTTGACACAAATTGTGCAAACTCTTGCATGTACCCCATTTCCATACTACTTGTAACATCATTGAAGACAGCTCTTACTAATTTGGATCATTGTCATTTTGTGCCCGTACTCATCCACCAATTCCTTTAGAAAATCATAAATCTTTTTTACTTCAACATCAACAACAAGCGCATCATAAATTTTAGCAAAGTAAAACCGAATAAGAGCCATCTTGAACCTAGGATCAAGTATAGTTGCCACACCCATAAGCCCATTAACATCTAACCAATACTTATTGTATTTCTCTAACATTACCTCGACCGTTTTCCTATATAAATGGTAGTTGAGGACAACCATTTGGTTAATAAGATTCTAATCTCACAAATTCTAGGAAATAAATATTGGCGTTAGGATACGTCGAGCGAGAAAATTGATGTGTAATATCATTAAACAATTTCAATAGTTCACGTATTTTCACAACCTTATCGATCTTCTAAGTGGTGGATCTTTGTACAAATTATCTCTTGCACTTAAAACAACAAACACCTCCCTAAACTTGATAGCAACTACAAGCATGTCATATGTCAAATTCCATCGAGTTTTACAATCAAGTATTAGCGATTTTGAACAATCAGGAACAACTTGCTTAGCTACTTGTTCAAATTTTTGAGTTCTCTTATCGATGAAGTCAAAAGACAACACTTGCCCTAATTCTTTCAATACCCTCTTTAAACACGGCCATAAGCCATCTTGAACAATCAAATTAAGTATGTGTGCACAACGCATATGAAGAAAACGCCCATGCAACATCAACGAACCATAAGGAAACTCCTCACGCAATAAATTCAGCATAGCATCATTTGTAGTGCAATTATCAACCGTTATAGAAGACAATCTAAGATCAAGATTCCAAGATTGAATGCATTCTTTTAAAGACTCGGCAAGCACCTCAGCTGTATGCGGTGCCGGGACATACTGAGAACTATTAAATTGATATGAACATAATAACATCATCATAAACTAGATATGAATTGCGGCCAAAGACAAAAGAATTTAAATGCCAGATTTACTACTGGTGTATGAAAAAACATAGATCAAATCCATCATATAAACAGGAAAATAACCATTTACCAGTTACCACCAAAATCAGCCACTAAAAGTTAGTACAAATTGACATATAGAAAAAGCTACCAAGCAACACCAAAGAAAAAAACACATCAACTAATCAATCTCCAAAATTACAGACAATTTTTTTTACTTCCTTTGTAACTTTCAGTTGTTATATATTCCAGATTTGAATACTTAAATATCCAATATTCACATTAAAATTTGCATAATCATACAAGAAAGAGTACCTGATGATCCTGCTTTGGAGTTTCCATGAATTATCAATGAAGTGTGCGGTGACAGCCATGTATCCTTTTTTCTGATAGTTTGCCTTCCACATGTCGGTGGTCAATGCTACCCTTCCTTTGACTTTCCTTAACAAAGCACTTAAACTATCTTTTTCAACACTGTGTCGTTGGAGAATGTCTTTTTTTGTTGTGTTGCGACAGGGAACCTTGAAACCTGGTTGAAGATTATTGGAGTACTTTCTAAAGCCATAATGCTCAACCATGCTTAGTGGGTATTCATGGAGAATAATCATTTCCGCTAAGTCTTGTCTCGCATTATCTTGGCGGAACTCATACGGAGACAATGTCAGTGTCTCATTCGTTTCAGAAGGGCTAGCAAGTTTACCAAACAACCTTGTTTGTCGGAGATCCATGCATTTCTTCTTTGGACATTTACTTGCGTACTCTTTCAAGTGACTTGTTCTGCCTCGGTCCTCCAGCAAGTTGCTTCAAACAATGGATGCACTCAGCTTTTATTTCTTCCCCTACTCGTTTTCTTGTAAAATTATCCCAAGCTTTTGATGTATGTCTGCTAGTTCGAGGCAAAACAGAAGGATCTGAGCATTAGTTTGCTCTTGACTCTCTTGATTTTCGCATTTTTCCATCATATTTGGAGTACAACTTGCCGTAGAAGGATCTGATGTTGACTTAGCAGTGGAATTACCCTTGCTTGTCATTCTTACCTATGCAATTACATATATACATATTAGGACACCATTTAAGAAAGTTAAAAAAAATCGTTTAGTTCAGATTTTCTAAAGCAGACATGAATATGACGGATATCATTCTCACAGTTTCTTGCTTGTCATTCTTACCCATGCAATTACATATATACATATTAGGACACCATTTAAGAAAGTTAAAAATTTCAGATTTTCTAAAACAGATTACAGATATGAGCAGATATCATTCTCATAGTTTCTTTCTTGTCATTCTTACCCATGCAATTACATATATACATATTAGGACACCATTTAAGAAAGTTAAAAATTTGATTTTCTAAAGCAGTTACGAGATATGAGCGGATATCATTCTCATGATTTCTTGCTTGTCATTCTTACCCATGCAATTACATATATACATATTAGGACACCATTGAAGAAAGTTAAAAATAATCGGTTAGTTCAGATTTTCTAAAACAGATTACAGATATGAGCAGATATCATTCTCATAGTTTCTTGCTTGTCATTCTTACCCATGCAATTACATATATACATATTAGGACACCATTTAAGAAAGTTAAAAATTTCAGATTTTCTAAAACAGATTACAGATATGAGCAGATATCATTCTCACAGTTTCTTGCTTGTCATTCTTACCCATGCAATTACATATATACATATTAGGACACCATTGAAGAAAGTTAAAAATAATAGTTTAGTTCAGATTTTCTAAAACACCAGTTTTATACAAAGCACCAGTTTTATACATATTAGTTCGTTTAGTATAAAACTATCAAATGCAGAGTAGAAGTAGAAATCAATAATCAATACCTGTTGTTAGAGGCGTGACGGTGACGATTGGGGGAGAGAGGAGAGGGAGAGGGAGAGGGAGGCGGAGGTGTAAGTGAAAGGAAGAAAAGAAAGGGAAAACCCTAACGTTGGGCGTGAGATTTGAGATAGAAATATGTGAGAGAGGCTGCAGCAGATGGGTAAAGACTAAAGAGTAGTGAGATAGTGAGATAGAGGCTGCAGCAGATGGGAAACCCTATAACTAAACGTAAGTTAATTTTTATATTGGGCTTGGGCTTGTATGGGTAGTGGGCTTGCAGATTAGACTAATACTAGGTTAGCGGGCGGGTAGGCGGGCGGGTAGGCGGGTATAACTGTCGATCCACCACCTACCCGCGTACCCGTGGCGGGTACATTTTCAATACCCATACCCGCCTACTACCCACCAAAGTTATACCCATACCCGCTCCAACTGGGGCGGGTGCGGTGCGGAATCCGTAAAATTATACCCACCTGCCATCCCTACATATACGTAACCCCTATAAGCTTATGATCAACTTCCCTTCACGTTTCAACACCAAAAAGTCAAAGGAAAACCCTAGGGTCTCAAACCCTCTCACGACCTAAATGGAGTTTTTGGAGGTTAAAGGTGTTTTATCTTGGCTTAATGCTTGGTTAGTGTTCTTGGTCATCAACAAGTTAATAATGAAAGATTAAAGGATTTTGTTCTTCATTTCTTGGCTATGGCCGAAAGAGAGAGAGGGATATATCTTATGTGAAATTTGTCTAAGTGTAGAACAAGTCTTGCAAGCTTGTATAGATATATACAAATATCTCAAGCCAAGTTGAGCCAGTAGAGCCAAAGCAGGAAATAAGTCCACGAGCAATTGAGCAATGCTAACCCTTCTCTTGGAAAAAAGAAAAGAAAAAGCGAGAAGGCGAAAAAGTTTATGAAATGGATAGACTGTGGGGTTAATTTACCCCATGCCTCTTGATAAGGAACTTGCGTCCGGCTAAAAGACGTTAAATACATCGCTACTTGGGAGGCAACCCAAGGTTATTTTATTTAATGCAATTTAGTTTTACTTAGAACAGTCTCACGGAAGGTATTGTTTGCATGTTGTGATGACAGGTACAAGGCCAAAAATTTGGAGGACGAAAACGGGAAAATCAGAAGGAAAAAAAATCGGCTCAGCGCCACGGCGCCCAGCAGAGGGTCGTGGCGCCGGAAGTGCGGAAGGGCACATGAAGTTGGGCGCCATGGCGCGATTCTGCGAACGCGACGCAAAGTCGAAGATCTCACGAAGTTTGGGCGCGGCTAAATCAGAGCGCCACATTGGAAGTTAAGAGGTCGCGAAGTTTGGGCCGCGCGGCTCGATTGCGAGTGGCGCCGCGGCGAAAAATCTGAATTTTAAAGAGCCCTAATCCGATTTTCCCTTCTCCAAATCAAAATCCAAAACCCCATCTCTCCAAAACCACGAAATTAGCCCTTTTACCTAAAATCTTCCACAAACTAAACTCAACCACAACCAAAGTACTTAAATTCCTTACACCAGCCATCTCAAACAACAACCCTCATTCCATTGCATCAATACATCATTAGGAACAAGAAAATCTTGAAGAACACCGTCCAAGGTAACCTTTATCACTTTTCTTGAAATCTTCAATACAATCAGGGGTGGTAATAGGTTTGGGGAGGTGCTTTATTGGTGGATGGTGTGTGGTGTGTTGAAGTTAGGTGTGAAAATTTGTGGAAGATTATACGTAGTGGCGTGGGGTATTGTACGATGCTTTGAGTGAAGTTTGGGGTTGAAAAATGTTGTAGCTTACGGACTACAACGTGTGTTGATTGGTTTGATTGATAGTTCTTTGGGTAATATCAACGACACAAAGGAAGCGTTGCGAATTTATCTAAATATGTCTTCCAAGAGGAGAGCTTAGCCACCTCCGTCCCTCAATATGATACTACTAGGTTTGTCAGTCAAAAAATAGAAGATAGATATTACAAACTTAGTACTAGACCCTTGATCCCTGAGAGAGGAATGGAGTATCAAAGGGAGTCATTTGAGGAGGGAGATGCCTATGAGCCTATTCGGGCGATGATAGAGGTCATGGGGTGGAAGAGATTTGTTAATCCGGAAAGAATAGCACCACAGAACACCGTAATGGTGAAAGAATTTTATGCTAACTTTCTGGAGAGGATAAATGGTAGATGCTTTGTGAGAGGATAGTATGTGCCTGTGACGGCCGAAGTGGTGAATGAGCTATTAAGAACAATCGACGTTGAAGAAAGAGGCGATGATCGGAGCTATTTCAGAACTTGGTCTAGAGACGCCAACAACATCGACTGGGATATCGTCGCAAGCACATTATGCTATCCTGGGGCTGAGTATGATAGTGCAAGAAATGGATCAAGAGGACTGAGCAGATGTCAGTTCAACAAAACAGCCAAGGGTTGGTTATATTTCGTCAGTGCCCGCCTAATTCCATCGATGCACTTCACCAGAGTGCCAACAGATAGAATAAAAATGATATATGGAATCATGGAAGGGAAGACGATTGATGTTGGGAAGGAGATATTGCAAAACATTGGAGAAACCAATAGGTTGGTAACTACAGGTGGGTTGGGACATTGATCACTTATTTGCAGCTTATGTTCCAGACATGGAGTCCCAACCCTAGCCACTGATACATATGAGAAGGGCCAACCTCCTGTGTCATATGGGATAGTGCATGCCTTCCCAGAACCAGTCCCTCTAGCAGCAGCACGAAGGAGACCAGCACCAGTAGCAGAGGCTGCCATGGATGAAGATGAGCCTGAGATAGAGGCTCAACATGAGGCAGGTAGCAGCCGCCAGCAGCCCCTGGAATTAGAACCTCCGGTGCCTATAATGGAGCAGTTGCTCATGAACCAGAGAAGGATGATGCAAAATTTTGACATAATGATACAAGGTCAACGAGACCTGAGGCAAGGACAACAAGAACTATGGCAGGAGCAACAATAGTTGCACCAAAGATTTGATGAGATGAGTTCCTTGTTCAACCAGTGGTCCATGCATTATCCGTCGCCACCACTTTAAACCAAGTTTGTAAGTTGTCCCGTTTTTCTTTTTCTTTTATTTTTGAGTCTTGCACACATTGGGGACAATGTATGATTTAAGTTTGGGGGGGAGGTGTTTTATTGTTTTTGAGTCTTTTTTATTTGTTTTGGTATTTTTGAGTATTTTTTTAGTCATAATTTTTTTAAGATCATGCATGATGTTGTTACTGAAAACGCCTAGTGAAGTAAAAGTTGAATAATGTAATGGAATTAGAAGCAACCATCTGAACACTTAGGTTAGATATGCCAAAAATTCATGAAATCGAACTATTTGGGGTATCTTGCTTGATTTGTGCATTGTTAATAATGAAAACCTATGTGTCTGTTTGCTTGCTATTTGAGGCGAAATAGTTAGGATATGCATGTTAGGGAGATGACTCAGACATTGCTTTGTTAGCCCTTTCTTACCATTTTTTTGTCTATCTCTGACATTCAAATTATATCCCTAGTCATCCCCTTTGAGCCTAAAAATAAGACCTTTCTTTGACTCCCTATAATTCCATATTTGTGCCATAAGTGAAAAAATTGAGATATTGGAATACAAAGTGTTGAAAAAGAGAAAAAAGAGAGTGAATAGTTTTTGATGCACCCCAATGGAAAAATAATAATAATAAATAGGCAAAAGCCTAAGGTTGGGGGTGTCGGCTATTCATAATACACTTCATTCTCTCAAAACAAAAGAGGGAAAAGATAGGTATGAAGTGAAAAAGAAAATCAAAAGAAAAGGGAAGAGTTGAAAGAAAAAGAGCTTATGATACGTAAGTTGAGCCTAAAAGCCTATTTTTACCTACTCATGCCTAAGCCTACATTACAACGCTGAAGAGCCCTGAAGATCTCTTATATGTGTATCCATGATTAGTGGATAATATCAAGTAAACATGCCATAGGATTTTGAAATTAACGTGCATAGTTAGGTATTCGTACTTCCATTGAGCATGATTAAAGTGAATTTGTGAAATATCTGACTTGATGTGTTTAGAATGCTAAATATTCATGTCATATGTTCCTGCATATTATTCTGCTAACCTTCATGCTTTTCTAAGTAACAATGATGCAACAAAGTGATCAATGTCTTTGAGTCATTCTATTTTCTTTTTCCTTGTGTCTTTGTTTCTTTCTTTTGATCTTTGATCGAAAGCGAGCAAAGATTAAGTTTGGGGGTATTTGATCGGTGTATTTTATATACACTTTTTGAGTCATTTTTAGTTAGTCTTTTGCCCATTTTTGTACAAATATGTGTCGTCTTAGGATATATTTTCTTTCTTTTGAGTCATAATGGTTTAAAGTGGCACATTGGTGAAAAGGAGCGAAAAGAGGACAGAAACAGAGGTTTCAGAGCTCAAAAAGCTAGAAAGTTGGCGACACAGGCGAAATGCAGGCGTGCGCGCCTCGACGAAGCATCGAGCTCACGGCGCCCAAAGTACCGAGAGTCGCATGAGTTTGTAGCCGCGGCCGGTTCTGCAGTCGCGGCGAGGGGAATCGCCAAATTCGAATGGGAATGGGCCAAGGCCAAGAAGGAAAAGTTTGGGAACGTTTTCTAGGCTATAAAAAGGACCTTTCTAGGTCAGATTAAGGGTTCCACTTTTGCCAATTCATCACAACTTGGAGATCAAGATTGGAGACTACTTTTGTGTAATTTCTTTGTTCTTTATTTTATTTCTTTGTAGCGTATGTTGGATATTAGTTTAGTTCTTGGCATGTCTATGGCTAGGAACTAACTTAATTTAGGGCTTTCCATATCAAATCGCTTGAAACTCATTCTTATGAATTAATGCATGTTTTGGTTTCTTCTTATCATTGTTGAGATTTATTCAATATTTGTCTTGGTTGCTTGGTAATTAATTGATCACTAATTATCATAACCTATATGATTTCTGATCGAAAGCCGAAAGGGGAGATTGTGAATATGTTATAGTTGAATAAATATAGGTTAAATCGTGGACGAAAGTACCCCGATACTTGTGTAGCTTAATATGTTATTGCTCTTAATCCTCCTTTATAGTCAATCTTGTCACCGAAAGGTAGAAGGGTTCTATATTGGGGTTGAGTGTTTATATTACCTTAACATGAGTATAAAATGACTTAGTTAACCTGTTGTCTCAAAATAGAAGAAGAACCATAATTAATTGCATTAACAAGTAAGATGAGCGGATAGTTGAGGAGATTTGGAAGCCCTATTTCCACCATATCTGAAGTTAAATAAAGTAATTTAGTTAGTATCTATAATTATAGCTATAAACAATTCATCAATTATCGGTTACCAAATAGATACCATAGAATAGAGGTTGATAATTGGACACTAATCCCTGAGGATGATAACTCGGCCTTCTAGACTATATTACTTGTCACGACACGTGCACTTGCGTTTAGTGTGTGCATAAATCGCGCATCAACACTTCACACTCAACAATTTCCAACAAATTGTCTTCCTCTTTAGCAAATCACAAAATGCTCAAAGATCTTTCTTACTAAGCAAACACTTGAGTTCCATTTGCTCACTTGTTTGATTGTTGTTTTATCTTGGGAGATAAGTTGTCATTACAACTGTTGAAAGGATATACGAGGCAATATTATCTTAAGGATAGATCAAGAATTTGGTCGACTCAGCAAGTCCTCATATTTGATCATTTCCAGATTTCTAAAAAATAGTTGTTGTTGTTATTTTCTCGATCTACACATTACCACTCACAGTTTCGTGCCCAATTAATTAAACACCTGCCCATTAGGACGGAGAAAGCACAGTTGTTTTTGGGCAAGTGTGAGGTGTGCAACCGCACAAGGCCCCCGAAAAATGAAAAAATTTAAAGGCCCTTTTTCCATTTTTTATTAAGTAGTATTAGCCATAATTTACTATAAAGGCTCATAATTAGCAGGTCTTAGCCAATCAAAGTAAAGGAATTCAGTTTCAGTGGCGTACGCATTTGGAGACCCAAATTCAGATTATTGAAATAATATATTTACTTATATTAAGGGTCACTTTTACGAATTAGAAATGCCCCCAAAATATTTGAGACAACCATAAGATAAAGTAATAAGTTTCACGAAATTTGTTTCTCCTGATTTGGAATATAGCATTAGCCCCTTCCATCTTAGATAAAATATTCGCTCTCCGTCTTTTAAAACACTGATTGTAAGTATAAATAAATGGTGATGGTTCTTTTTGAAGGAGTAGCTTTGCATGACAAGTACCCTCGTAAAGGTGATTGATTTGCTTGTTCCTTAAGCCATCTTCATTGTCTAACCGTCATTTCCTTCTCGCTTTACCTAAATTTGTACTAACACTTTATTTAATTGTATATTATGCGCTCCCTGAAATGTTCGTTTGGGTGGAAAACTCAATTAACAGCTTCCTTTTCACTGTTCTACTTCAAATTATTAAGAAACGAATATTAATGCAGGGAAAATAGTAAGTGCATATATAGTATTCCTTCTGACCCAAAAAGAATAACTTACTTTTTTAATCCATCTAAAAAAGAATGATATATTTCCTTATCTGACAATAATTTAACTTTAAACTTTACCTTTTACGCAAAATGAGATGATCTACAACCACACAAATATTTTTGACGTATTTAGACCATAAGATTCAAAAGTCTTTTTTTTATTTCTTAAAGTATGTGTCAAATGAAAGTACATCACCAAAAACACCTGATAACGGATGTCGAATGCTTGGTATCTAGACATCCACCCCAATCAACATATGTATATGAAATGAGAGTAGATACATATTATGAATATAGATGTAAGTCATGATCAAGAGTGCCCTGAATGTAGCGCACAATGCATTTGAGAGCGTGCATGTGTTCTTCCCTCGGATCACACATGAATAAACACAACTGCTGCACTGCATGAGTAATATAGGGCATCGTAAACGTGAGATATTGAAGAGCTCCCACAAGACTATGATAGTAGGAGAGATCCTCATATGGTGTGCTAGAAGTAGCACGCAACTTCGGTTTATTGTCAACCGGAGTAGGAGATGACTTACAGAATGACATGCCAGCCCGTTCAATGATCTCTGTTGCATACTTCCTCTGAGATAAAAATAGACCACCTACATTCTGGTGTGACTATAGCCATAAAATAACTTAATGGCCCCAGTCTTTCATAGAAAATTTTGGTGAGAAGAGATATGATAGACTTGCGAAGTTTATCGGAGGAAACAATCAATATAATATCATCCACATATAACGAATGTAGTCCATGAAAGTACCGTGATGATATATAAATAGAGAATGATCGGACTTCTTTGTGAGAAAATCCAAGTGTAGACACATAACTGCAAATATTTTGTACTGTGCTCGAGGAAGAAATCAATATAATATCATCCACATATAATAGAATGTAGTCCATGAAGTACCATGATGATATATAAATAGAGAATGATCGACTTGTTGTGAGAAAATCAGTGTAGACACATAATCTGCAAATCTTTTGTACCAGGCTCGAAGAGCATGTTTTAACTAACGCTGGCCAACGAGGCGGGTCGGTCGGTCTGAAACGACCAGGCAGACTCATGATCCCGCCCGCCACTCTTTGCAAAAATTGTCGTTGCCAACGACCATTTATATTTTGAGTCGTTGTGCGCGACCGTTTTGGCCTCCCTCACCCCACAACCCTCCCTACTCCCTTAATATTTATTTTTAACCCCTAAGTTAATATATTTACTTTAACCTAATTTTCCAATATAATCAACAAACCAGTTATACCAAGCTCGTGAGGCCTGCTTAAGACTATATAAGGACTTCTTCAGCAAACATACATGATGTGGATAATTGGGGTCTCGAAACCCTAATAGTTGATGCATGTATATAGTCTCTTTAAGATCACCATGCAAGAAAATATGTTTACATCCAACTGATGAATAGGTCAAAAATTTAAAAATGCTAGGAAGAGAAACGGTCACGAATGATGGCGATTTAATTGATGAATGTCTCCCACGATATCTTAACATCACGAGTCTTACCATCACCTACAAGACGAGCCTTATTCCTCGCAAAACAACCGTCAAAATTTTCCTACACAAGTACTTTAGTATTCTCAATTTTTCACTATACCTCCAAGTTCCAACTCTATCAACAGATTCAAATCTCTCAATATATATATATATATACACATATGTATTTGAAGGACGGGGAAGGAAAATAACATGTCACACCACCAAAGATCATGATGGGTGGTAAGTTATATCCCTTCATCCTTAATCATAGATTTGAGGTTCGAATTTTGGGAACAAATCATTTTTGATAAGGAGCGCTTTACCCCTAAGTGAAATTTTCTGGCTCGAACCCGGATTAATACAACATTAATAAGAGAATTAACAGTCAAATTTTTATAGATATTTAATAAACTTCTTAATTTTATACAAGCTCTGGACAAAAACTGCTTAGTTCACGTGAACCCGTAACTGAACCTCCAGTACCACCCCTGCTCGTGTGTAGGGTGTTGGGTGCTTGAGTGCGAGTGTAAGTCTTACGAGACAAGAGCTCATATTTTCCTAAGAAATTTGATAAGTGCCTCGCCGGGGCGAGTTAAAGTACAAGTCACGATTATGCGCTTTGAACACAATGCCATATTCTACAATAGCTCGAGGATTTATTCCTCCTATCAAATTGCCTCTTCATTATCCAATTCATATATTACACAAATTTTGTAATTGTTAGGATAATTAGGGACACAATCCGTAATTATCTCAATTATTATCCCATCATATCTTATTAAATCAATCATATTGTAATTAGATCATAGAATTAGAATGATTGTATCAATTATATTAATTAGCATATCATTAGAGATAGAAAAGATTGATTGTATAGAGTTGTATATATTGTAAACTTGAGAATGAAATAAAGGCATAGAATTGATTTTCTTCATGGTATCAAGAGCCAAAATTTAGTTGCCCTAATTCTACATCCCCTCTTCCCGTCGGCTTATCATTAGCCAACACCCTAGGGTTTTCCTCCTACAAACCCTACACTAACATACAAAACCAAAACCCTAAACCACTACCCCCCACTATCGGCTAACCCTAACCCTCATTTGATTTTTTTTCTTTTCATCTCTCATCGTCTATGATTACCAACCCTAGCAGACGCAATTAGAGTTACCATATCACATTTCACCATTCACAAAACACATCTATCTTCTTCTTTTATCCTTGTTTTATTTTTTCATGGAAAACTATGGCTGAAAAACAAAAATTTCATTCAGCTCTTGCCGTAAAAAATGTCAAGAAATTCGTTTTCATAACACTTGAAATGGAAAAGGGGAAATACACCTCTTGGGCAAAATTATTCAAAATTCATTACCGCATATATGAGATTATAGACCATATCATCTCTTTCGAGTCATCATCGGACACCACTGAGGTAGACAGAAAGTTATGGGCTCGTCTAGATGCTATAGTCCTTCAATGAATTTATAACACTATTTTCAACGATCTTTTGCATACCATATTAGAGGCAAACTCTACGACTAAACAGACGTGAGAACGTTTACATAACATTTTTCAACATAACAAACTTTCAAGGGTTGTATATCTTGAACACCAATTTACCAACGTGAAATTGGATGACTTCTCAAACGTGTCTACCTATTGTCAAGAATTGAAGGTGTTTGCAGATTAATTTTCCAACATTGGTTATCCCGTGACAAATCAACGGTTGATCCTTCAATTATTTGCAGGGTTGAATGAATAGTATGATGGCATTGCTACATTCATTCAACAAAGTAATCCATTGCCTCTATTTTACGAGGCTCGTTCGAGGTTGATTCTCGAGGAAATACGAAAAGCAAAGCAGGTAGCTTCCTAAGTAGACCGCCAGAACTGGTCTCGTCTCCACCAATTCATTTTTCGCTGATTTTCAGCAACGAAATTCTAGTTCGGGTGGAAATGGAAATCGCAACAATAATGGTAAAAAACAGGGGTCAAACCGTAACAATAACAAAGGAAAAATTAATAGTGGAAAGGGACGGGGTAGGGGCGGCGGCCAACCAGCCGACATCAGCAACAACCATAACTAGTCGGGATATCGGCCCAACGATGGCAATTACCGCCAAATTTATCGAGAACCAGATGGGCGATCCTTTTGTAGGCTGGGCCCTACAAATGGCTACCCTGCTCGTGCACCCACCACATCGTGGTCGCCTCAACTTCAAATCAACAGTCCGGAATTCTAGGTTCTCATCCGCAACACGCATTTACAGTCCAGACACCATCTTCTGTAGGTTATGCTCCCACCGATATCGAACAGGCCATGAACAATATGAATGTTCAGGATGAGTCGTGGTACATGGACACAAGGTCTATGTCTCATAAGACGACATCTCAAGATAATCTCTCGTCTTATTTTAATATGAGCATTAATAAAAATATTATTATCGGTAGTGGGTAGGAAATTCCAATTCATGATATTGGTAAGGTAAAACTGCCCACACATTCACTATTATATTTGAAAAGAATCTTACATGCACCAACTAATTAAAACCTTAATATATGTACGACATTTTATAATTGACAATAATATTTATGTGAATTTTGATCCGTTTGGCTTTTCTATGAAAGATTTTCAGACGGGGATGCCACTAATGAGATGTAATAGCATGGGAGATTTGTATCCCATCACTACGATTTCCAACAATTATGTGACCAAACCATCAGCCTTTGCAGATATTTTCCCTATTGTATGACACAATCGGTTGGGACATCCGGTAGCACTAGTTTTCAATAATCATAGAAAGAATAATTTTTTGCTTGTAACAAACTTTTGGACTCTTCTGTTTGTCAAACTTGTGTGTTTGAAAATCATGTAAAACTTCCTTTTTATCATCTACTTCACATACACTCATGCCATTTGATTTTTTGCATTGTGATTTGTGGACATCACCAGTTTTGAGTTCTGCGGGTCATAAATATTATATGCTCATTTTAGACGATTATCGAATTTTCTGTGGACATTTTCCTTAGGAAATAAATTAGAAGCCTACACCACCGTAAAATAATTTAGTGTGTTTATCAAAACTCAATTTGACAAATCCATTAAATGTTTTCAATGTGACAATGAGAGGAAATTCATAAATGCTTAATTTAATAATATTTGTCACCAAAATAGAATGTGTTTGCGTCTTTCATGTTCACATACATCACTTCAAAATGAAAAAAAACTGAAAGAAAAATTCGAGCAATTAACAATATGGTTCACACACTTCTTGTGCATTCGTCCACACGTCCAACCTTTTGGCATCATGCACTTCAAATGACACATATCTTTTAAATATTCTTTCTAGCAAACTACTCTCCAATGTGTCACCTACACAAATGTTGTTCCACTGTCTCCCATCTTTTACACATTTGAGGGTTTTTGGGTGTTTGTGTTATCCCTTGTTTCCGTCCATCACCATTAACAAACTTTAGACCCGTTCTATCCCTTGTGTGTTTTTGGAATACCCACAAAATCTTAGGGGATATAAGTGTTATGATATGATGATTGGAAAAGTCATTATTTCTCGTCACATCATTTGTGATGAGTTTACGTTCCCGTTTACTAAATCTCACGCGACATCCTCACCTTCATCTGATTTTTTGAACGACGGAATACATTCAATTTTGAATCACCATTTACACAGCCAAAATAGTATGGGACTAGCCTAAACCCCACCACCCAACGTCCTAGCCCAATCACTAAATGTGATTGGGTCAGTCCGAGGAGCAGAGGTCACTGTCTCTCTTCCTTCGGCATCGGCCTAGTCAATATTTAGTGGCGGGTAGGCCCAACAGAGGGAGGCATCTTCCCCCTTGCCCGTGACACCACCCGCCTCATCAGGCCTATGTTCACAGGCCCAAAACATTAACCCATGTTTGCCCTCTAACCGAGCAGAAAGACAAATCACCCAGTCCACTATTTTAGCCCAAATTCGGTCAGCCACTCAGCCCACTAGCCTACCCGACAACCCAAACAGTCCACCAACTCGAACTATTGAAACACGTGTCATACACTGATTTTCGGCCCAAACATCATTTTAACCTCATATCTTCAGTCCAACCATCACCACTTCCAAAAAATCCCAAAGCGATCGCTGCACGAATCGAAAAGCTTCATGTTAGATTTAAATTGATACTCTTATTAAAAATAATACATGAGAGTTAGTGCCCCGTCCATCTAATATGAACATAATCAAGTCTATGTGGGTTTTCTGTCATAAAAAAGAGTTCTAACGGCTCTTTTGCGAGATGCAAACCTCATCTTATTGGTGATGGCAGGTCTCAACAGGTTGGCGTAGATTGTGGTGAAACATTCAGTCTAGTAGTTAAGACAACAACTATCAGGACTGTTCTGAGCATCTCACTATCAAAATCCTAGTCCATTTATCAATTGGATGTCAAAAATGTATTCTTACATGACCATATACATGAGACAATCTACATGCACCAGCCTATGGTGTTTCTGAGATTCTACTCATTCGGATTATGTTTGCCTGTTGAAAAAATCTTTGTATGATTTGAAACATGCTCCCAGGGCATGGTATAACAAGTGTGCAGGATTTGTATCCAAAATGGGTTTCTCACACAGCAAGTCTGATCAGTCCTGGTTCATTTATAAGAAATGCAATGACATGGCATATATCATTATTTATGTAGATGACATCATTCACACATAATCATCTACATCTCTTCACAAGTATATTATGTCCATTCCTGCAGCAGAATTTGTGATGAAAGATTTGGGTCCTTTAAATTATTTTTTAGGAATTGATGTAACTCAATATGTAAGTGGTCTGTTTCTCAGTCAAAAAAAATATGTCGAGGAGATCATTGACAAAACCGATATGACATCCTGCAAACCGTCAGATACAAAGGCAAAATTGAGTAGCTTTACTGACACTCCATACAGTGATCCAAAGCATTACCACAACTTAGCAGGGGCATTGCAGTATCTTACTTTCACAAGACCTGATATTTTCTATGCGGTTCAGCAAGTATGTTTACATATGCATGATCTTAAAGAAGAACATATGGGGCTCTCAAGCGAATTATGCGGTATGTTAAGGGTACTTTCCATTTTTGACTACATCTGTATAAATCCTCCATTTCGAGCCTCTCATCTTTTGTCCGAGAAAATGTTGCACGTGGACAAGTCTGCGTTCTCCATGTACCGTCTCGTTATCAAATTACCGATAGTTTCACCAAATGTCTTCCACGCGTAATGTTTGATGATTTTAGGGACAATCTAAGCATACGAGAACCTCCCGCTCAAAGCGGAGGACTGTTAGGATAATTAGGGATACAATCCCTAATTATACCATCATATCTCATTATATCAATCATGTTGTAATTAGATCATAAAATTAAGATAATTGTATTAATTATATTAATTAGCATATCATTAGAGATAGCCAAAATTAATTGTATAGAATTGTATATATTGTAAACTTGAGAATGAAATAAAGAGATGAATTAATTTCCTTCCGTAATAGATGAGGCGTCCACTAGAATCTGAGACAAGAGTATCAAAAGAAATGAATTCCCCAAAAAGAATAAAAAGTTGGAAAAGGTCATGAAAAGTTGGTTAATATTGATGGTATAAGCACACATGTATACGTATTGCACGTTTAAAGAGCTCTAACGTAGATTAGAGCTTATAAGGATATACTATAAGGTTATGTCATAAGGCTAGCATCAAAATTAAGGTGATGGAGGTTTTGGGAATGGAAGGTGAGTTCAAAACACTCTCACCGGGGGTGGACCCAAATTTTTTAATTTAAGAAGGATATTTTTTTTTATTACATAGGAGTAGGGGAAAGGAAAATGGGAGAGGGGATTACAATGTGAGATTCGAACCCTGAGCTACTAGATCCCTACGAGCATACTGATTTTTACTACTGAATTATGAATAAATTATTCGTACATACTAAAGTAATTTTTTAACACAAATACAAAGCTTGAGCAAAAGTTACTGAATTCTGCTGAACCAGTAACTGGCACTTAAGGGCGAACCTAAGTCGATAAAAAATTGGGTCACGTGAACCCATGGTCAGCCGCCTAAATTCGGTATATTATGTGTATAATTCTTAAAATGTCTAATATTATTTGATGGAATCCATGGTCAAAAGAGATTGAGTGGTTCATTGGTTAAGGTCCTAGGTTTTATTCTTGAAGGTTAGGGAAGAACCCAACTTGTTGCACTATAATTTTTTTATCTTATATTCAAAGTAATGGTGCGTCCATCTTCTTGAAATTCTGAATTCGCCTCTGCTTGTTGATTCTCCACATCGGTGGGATAAGTGGTCATTGGTCTCCTTATATGGCTTGGGCAATCATTTTTCCTTTGAGTTAGCTTTTGGGGTTGAGTTAGACCCAAATTTCATTATTTCATGGTATCAGAGTCAGACTCGTCTCAATTCATTGTTTCCAATGTTGGCCCCCATCTTATATTGTTCACGCCCGGATGTCCATACTGGGCGTGAGACACTCCCACATAGGTGGGATAAGTGGCCATTGATCTCCTTATATGACTTGGGCAATCCTCTTTCATTTGAACTAGCTTTTGGGGTTGAATTAAACCCAAATTTCATTACTTTCACTGCTAACACTTTGGCTCTGCCTCTGACTCTCATGATGCAAGTGACAAAGGTATAGCAACCGCTGGTCTATTGAATTATATATAAGGAGTACCATCAAATTTTGTGAATATAACATAACCTCACTACCATAGAGCAATACCACCCAATTTCTTTCAGTCTTTGTTTGAACTGATAAAAACTGATGTAAAAAAGAAAAAGAAAGAAAGGGAAAAGAGGGAGAATTCCCATTTTGATACCAAGCCACACTTATATGACACTCCACCAAGTCAATGATAAGTCACCGCATCATAATCTCAAAAAGAAAGCTTAAGTAGGTAGAACTAGTCCTTTTAATGAGTTTATATAAAGCAATGATCACTCTCTTTGTTATTTGACTACACAAAACACTTTTTTGACAAAAGAGTAAAAACTAGTCATTACTCAAAGTGGAAAATAACAATCTTAGTAGTAATACATATTATAATAATATATATGTACTTTTTATAGTTAATTAGTTGAATTAGTATTGGATTAATGAATTTAATGATCATCAGGAGGTGGCAATGCAGTAAGGTTCCCATATTAGTAAAGACCTCATTGTTGTTTGCATCCTCTTTGCAATTGCATCAAATCGTCATATTTTCTCTGTTTCCTCTTATTAAAACCAAGTCTTGCTGCTATGTTTGTTGTACTCTTTCCATTAGGAGAAGTACTATTTGCTGCAAGAATAACTTGCTTAGTGGTATAGTTGCATTCTTTTGCAACTGTAGGCTTCTTTCTCCAAAAGTACTCATCGGGCGAGGAGGCTTTGAAGGGCCACTGGTGTTAGGTGAGTTGGGAGTGATTGAGGAACTGAGGTTATCTGACTTGGCTCCTCTGTAAGTTCAGTTGAACCAGTAGAATACGTGAAGGTGACAAATTTATTGAACTTGTTTGACCTTCCAGTTCAGGGGAGAATTCGCGAAATTCTGTTTTCATAGAGAATTCAATTGATTTTTCCCTTATATCGAACGATGAATCTAACAACTTCATCGTCAAGGCTGATGTTTTCATATTTATTACCCCACTTGACAATCTTGGCTTCCGCTCCATCACAATGATCCCATTTTCTATATGTTCTTCTTCTTCTGGTTCAATGTGAGGTGTTTGATCATCAATATCGTCGAACACTTCATCAAATTTTTCACAATAATCCTCCATCTCTGGTTCAGCCGATGAAGTGGAAGTACTATTATCAGCGAAGGTGAGAAGAAGGCGGCCATCATGACGGTGGGCATAGAAAATATTTCGAGGAAGAATAGAAATAGCTTCAAGAATCAATCTACCATCTTGGCGTCGAGATTGCATGTGAAGAGAAGGCTTGGTTTCACCTCTAGCCAAGGAAGAAATTGGAGGAAGAAAAGATGATGATCTCTTGCTATAATTATACTTTGTAGCTCGTAATTCCTCAAAGGATTGTGGTTATCCTCGTCTACATATCCGTTCCCAGAAGGAGTGTAAGAGGAAAAGCCATCAGAACCGTTCTCTGATCCAAGACTTTCAGTACAAATTTCAAAACTTTTCTCACTCAAAGAACTTGTTGATCTTTTAATAAGAGGGTGAATATATGGAGTTTGAAGATTGGACATGTCATCATCATCTTTCTTTTTGGACAAAATTGAGCTCCAAACATCAATTGATGTTTTTGTCCCTTTGAGCTCATCATCATCATAAACAACAAGATCTTTTGATGAAGCAATCTTTTTTATAGGAGAAAAGAAACCATTTTGTGTAAGCCATTGTTTGGATGACATATCAGCAGAAAATGTTCTTCTAATTGAGACTGCATTTGATTTGCCTCTTTGAGAATCTGATCCAAGAATTGTCACTACGCCTTGTTTCACTATACTTGTCTTAGGTGGTGTTGGTGGTTTACTCAATTGAAACATTCTTTAAAGGAAGAAGAAAATAAGTGTTGTTACCTTAAGCAAACAACAAAACAACCAATAGAGGATAGTGTCCAATGGATGACAGTTGCAAGCTAAGAGAGGAAAAAGAAATTTATGTTTAGAATACTATTATTGATATTTGCTATATTAGAGTATGTGATGTTTTTGGCTGATGTTGTGAATTGAAATAGAAGGGGTACTACTGGGGATTGTCAGGGTATTTGTAGGAGTCCAAAATGCCTAATGGAATCTTGTGCAAGGGACCCTCCTCTAACTCCACTATTAAAAAAAAAAACCTTTTAGGGTGTGAAATTATTTTCCATTTTATTGGAAATAATTTTCAAGAAAAATAAGTGATTTTCTTACTTAATTTCTGATGTTTGATAAGAAAAATAAGTGATTTTCTTACTTAATTTTCTTCTATTTAGTTTGCTTTTGATAATTTTATGTTGAAGATTTGTGTACTGAGAGCATAAAAGTTTTTACTGATTAAATTTAACCGATTCCAATAGGTTATTTGCCATCGTTTTCTCAATTTAATCATGTTATAAATATTTATTGGTAATTGCACTCATGATGTCGCCTAGTGGTATATAATGTTGGAATAACATTGGAAGATCGAGGTTGAAGCACAGTAGAGTACACACTCATTTTCACCTTTATTTGAACATTCTTATTTAGTAGTTCGTAAATGGCATTTTCCGTACAGTATAACACATGTGCATATTCCCGAAAACATCCGCTCTATCTACTAAGATAGAGGTGAGGTCTGTGTACATTCTACCTTTTTCAGACCCCACATTATGTGATTTTTAATGGATATGTTGTTGTTGTTGTATAACATGGACAAAACCATGATTCTTTTGGTAAGTTTCTAAGTTGAATTAATATGCTATAGAAGAATATTTGTGAAAGCTACTCCTTCATTTGGCATATTCCATTATTTTTGCTACAAAAAATAAATTAATTTACCAGTTTACTTGTTTTTTTAATTTGTTTAAGTATCTAAACTTGACGGGCCAAATTAATTAAATGAATTTTTAGTAAAATGTGAAAGAGGTGATGGTTGGGGGCAATGTCACCTTTATGAGGGGATTCATCACATGAAAGAATCATTACCATTTATCTATTCTCACAAAATATTTTAATTATTAATATTCGAAATTCACTAATTAAATTTTTTTAATTTGTATTATATATGATTTATTAAACGGACACGCTCTCTAGCACTTTCTTAAATAAATCAAACGTTCTATGCAGTGGTGAGGTGTAAGTCCCGAGACACGAGACGTATGTCATATGTATCTTCAACTATATAATTTTATAAAAAAAATAAAATGAGCAAAAGTAAAAAATTTATTAAAAATCTTTAAAATGAATCATCTTCCACTTCATTAATGATCTCCACTCCTATTAGTCCTTCTCATCCTCAATGGGTATAAACATGCTTCGTTCACTTGGGGGCAATATGTTTTGTTGTTTGTTCGAAAGCTCATTCATTGGTGCCAACAGGAAAATATGAATCTTCTTCCGAGTATATTGTAAGAGTGTAAGGGCAATGTCAGAATATGAATAAAGTTAATCTTACAAATATATTGTTATTAAATCTCTATCCTATAGATATACACCTTTTATTTGCGCCCTGAAACGTTTTTGGTACGCCCACCCCGAGACTCGCCTCAAAAAGGTATTTGAAAATAATGTTCAAGTTAAAAACATCATTTATTTTGAAATGGAGAGAATATAATTTATAATTACCCTAAATTTGGATGATATTGTTCTTACTGTCTCCTCCGACGGATGAAAAATGAGATTATTGTCTTGCTTAAGTACGAATTTGCAATGATTGATTTGGAGAAGCTGAGTTATTTTTTTGGGATATCAGTGACCAGGTCTGTCAACCACATGTTCTTGTGTCAGCGTAAGTAAGCAGAGGAGATCGTGTAGAGGACTAAGATGACGAATTGCAAAGTTTTACCTACTCAAGTTGATTCAAAATCTAAGCTCAATGCTATGGATGGTGCTCCAGTCTCCGATCCTACTCTGTATAGGAGTCTTGCAGGTGCACTTCAGTATCTCACATTTACAAGGCCAGACATTGCTTATGTTGTTCAGCAGGTATGCCTATTCATGCATGCCCCCAGAGAGTCTCATTTCACTGCTCTTAAGCTTATCATCTGATACATTAAGGACACACTTGACTATGGTTTGTACCTATATCCCTCTGCATCAAACATGTTTCTCTCTTATACGGATGCAGATTGGGCAGGGTGTACGGACATGCGACGCTCCACACCCGTCTTTTTAGCTTTATATTCCTTCCACTTAGCTTTGTGAAATCTTAGCATATGCATAGTTAAATCTCCCGTCCCGCTCTGATCTTTTTCTATTTTAAATTTATAAATATTTTTAGAAATTATGTATCTAGCAACTTCATTTTCTACGTCCCTATAAAATAAGCCCATACACCTGATTTTAATTTTTGTTGAGGTGGGTATCGTCTCATAATAGGGGGAATAGGAGGCGGTCCAGTTTGAGGTGCACTAGTGGGCGTTTCATCTAGATTAGTGGGTGTGTCATCTAGATTATCTTCTAAATTAAAATCTTGTTGAGTTTCAGCAAATAGCTCCTCGTCTAAATCTAATGGTACTTCAGAAAATAATTCAGTATCAATAAAATCATCTTGTCTAGGAGGAATAGAATGACTAGAAGAAGTACCCTTACCCTTATTATCCGTACTAGTAGAAGTACCCTTACCCTTATTATCCGTACTAGTAGAAGTACTCTTACCCTTATCCGTAATTATACGTTTAAATCATTCAATTATAATTATGCAAATAAATAATTAAAGATAATGAAATTAAATGTGCTAAATAAAATGAAGAAAAAATAATAATT
Source organism: Przewalskia tangutica (assembly GCA_029844215.1). NCBI lineage: Eukaryota > Viridiplantae > Streptophyta > Magnoliopsida > Solanales > Solanaceae > Przewalskia > Przewalskia tangutica. The sequence continues at coordinate 42,512,473 of CM056721.1, read as the reverse complement.
TAATGAAGGAACGAATGTACTCAACGTCGACGTAATGTCGACGTGTAATTGAAAGGTTGAAAATTGAAATTTTGCTCGATAGATGATCCTCAAGCTAGTTGTCAACTTCACTCTCAAATGAATAAATAAAATTAAATATTTAGTAGAAAATGTAGAGAGAATGAGAGATAGATTGAGAGATTATTAGAGAGATAGTAGGAAGATTTGTGAGAGTTAAAGTGTAAATATAATAACTTAGGTGTTAAAAATAAATATTAAGGGAGTAGGGGGAGGGGGGGCAAATTTGGTCGCCAGACAACAACCAAATTGTGAAATGGCCATCAGGCAACGGTTGGGCGAGGGGGTGTCGCGATCGCGATCGGGAAAATTCGACCCGCATCAAATTGATACCGAATATCTAGATTCGATCCCGCATCAAGTCGCGAGTCGGTGTCGGGTCGGGTCGCCGCATTGGACATACCTAGTTTAAACATACAATAGATGGCCACTAGTTAAAATATCAGACATGCTGAAGTGGGCCGGATCTTGATTATTATTTTGGGCTGGGGTTGTGAATTGGACAAGTTCTCTAATGGGCTGGCGTAAGCATTTTAAACTTGACCAATATGAATTTATGAAATGGCACTTGCATTTTCGTTTATGATAAAAACATTAATATATAACCACTTTGCAGAGCCGACCCTGCCCAAGGGTAAAAAGGGCAATTGCCTTGGGCCCAAAATTTAGAGGGGCCCAATTTTTTTTTAGTTAGTTTTATATTAAATTTATTATAACTATTAACCCTAATCCCTAAATCAATCTGTTCCACTTCCACTCCTCTTGCCCTGCGCTTTTCCTTCAATTAGCAATTGTCCTGCGCTTTTCCTTCTTCTTCTTCTTGGAAATATCAAATTTGTTTCTGTGGAGTGGAATTTCTTGAAAGGGGTTTCTCAAATTTCAGGTTATGTTGTTTTTTTATTATTCTTTGAAGTATTAAAATTGTATTGACTTTTCTTGTATATTGTTTTTGTTTTCAAGTAACAATGTTCTCTAAGAAACACCCATCTGGAAGTCAAAAAAGAAAAATACAGAGAGAATAATTAACTCAATCTCAAAAGGGAGCTCTGGATAAAAAAAATTAAAACAAAACAAATAGTTTACTTGATAACTCAACTGAAGATTTTGTCAATGAATCTGAGCAACAAAATCATGTTGAAGAATTTGTAGGAATTGATAATGATTTAGTCAATGTATCTGAACAACAAAATCATGTGGAAGAATTAGTAGGAACTGAGAATGATTTTAATGCACAGGTAGGTGACTTAGGTGAAGATGAACATGTTGAGAATGAAGATTTTGATCATCTTTGTAATAATGAAGACACTGAACCTGAGGGTGTAGAGCCAAGTTTTCATTTAAACATTTTTTATCCTAGAATTTGGGATAATCTAGATGAAAAATGAGAGTTTTACTTGTGGAAAAAGGTCCTGCAAGAGATATGTGCATTGATGCTGCTTTAAAAAATTTGGAGGGGCTCATTTCTTTTTTTGAGAATTATAGAGAAAATGGATTTGCATTTGCTATGAGTGAAGCTAAAACTATTGCTTGTGATATGGGGATTGAACCCAAATTTTCTACATTGGGTGATGAGGAATTGAAAAATTGTTGTCTGAAGCTTGAAACTACTTTAAGAAATGTTGAGTCTTCTGATGTTGATGCAAGTGATTTATTTTCAGAGTTACAGGTGCTGCAATATCTTTTACCATCAACAGTAAACACAACACTTGAAATTGTAGAGTTTGTAAAAGATATGGATTGTTTTCCAAATGTTTTGATTGCCTATAGAATACTATTGACTATACATGTGACTGTAGCATCTGCAGAAAGAAGCTTTTTTAAATTAAAATTATTGAAATCTTACTTGAAGTCTACTGTAACACCCCATTTTAACCGGAGTCGAAACGGGAGTACTACGTATGGTATGATTCCTAGATTTATTTTAAGGAGTCGCCACCTAATTAATTAAGTTAATTAGGACACTTGATTTATTGCAATAAAGTACTGCAATTAATCTCCATTTAATGGTCTGCGAAATTAATGAGATTCTGGATCAGGGTTCTTTATTATCCTAAAGGGAAGGGGTTAGACATCCTTTAAGACCCGCTAACTTGCGGTTATCCGTTCAAACCTAGGTTAATTATATATTGACTTTTATTCTACATATTTTAAGCATTTTTATATAATTTACAATTAAAATAAAATGCAATACAAAATAGTAAAAAACTAAAATTTAAATGCGACATAAGATAAAGCTCCGGGACATCCATAGCCTTTTTTAGGCCTTCAGTACAAGATGATCTCTGGGTACCTGCATAAATACTTAGTAAAAGTATTGGTAATAAAATAAACAATTTTAAAGTGATAGCAGTAATTAATAAATAAAGCCAAAAATAAATCCATCTTTTGTACAAGGGAGGCCTTGGAAAATCAGACGGAGATTCCTTCATCGGCCATTATTGCTAAAAATAATAAAATAAATAAAACCTTGGATCCGCCAAAACAAGAATAGTTTTAAACACGGAGGGCTCAAATATATGTAAAAATAAAGTAGGACAACTAAACAAGTGCACATGAGAATTCCACAACGCATGTTGGTTATCCGGTGTAAGTGGAAGAAATCATCATTGCCGAAGCTTCATTTATTTTATTTTTCCGTCTTTGCAATGGAGGCCTCAAAATCGACGGATAACTTTTTCATCACAACAAGTGTAGTATTTGTTTCAAATCGAATACCCGTATTCAAATGTAAAATCTGTTCTTTCAATTTAATAAATGAGTAAAGGGCGTAAATGTCCAAAATCGATGCATAACAAAATAGTATAGCAGTAGCCAACAATCGATCGACGGGAAATCAGAAGTCCACAAGAGTCGTTACTCCAGACCAAATCAATCCCAGAACAACACGAAAACAATGAAACGAAAGAATGATCACGGATATTTGAGAGGTCGCCGAGTTTTAAAGCTTCACGGAGTTTTACTCGTATTACAAACAAGAAATCAAACCACCGCCAACAACAGATAACAAGACGCAATCACCCAACAACAACGAACCAAATAACCCAAAATGATGCAAAACCAAGGTCGCTGGATTTTTTATTTCCGGCCAGACGCAATAATAATCAGGAAATCAGAAAACAGTTAAAAAAATCAGTCCAACAACACAACAACATAATAGCAACAAAACCGAAAGCAAACAAAGAGCGCTGGGACGCGCCACGACGACAAGTCGCCGAGCAACGCCACCACATGGTGGGTTTATCAGCGACGGTATAGGAAAGCAAGTGTTCGTGTGGGTGATGGGTTACACCGATGATGGCGGATAGTGTTGGTGTGTCGACGCAACGACGGTGAGAGGAGAGGCAAACGTTTACCGTGTGTCACCGTGTGTTGTCTATCTCGTTAGGGTTGGGTTAGATAAAGATCGAGAGGCAGACGCCAAAGGGAGAGTGATGGCGCGTATAGAGAGGAGAGGTGGTGGAAGGGTTAAGGCGGTGACCTAGGTTTAAAGAGAAGAGGGTGTAGACGGGAATGAGGGGGTGTGAGAGATGGTGAGGGGGTCTATTAGAACTGAGAAGGCTGCGGCTGGTGGGGTAGAAGTATGGTAGGTTTGTAAATGGGGTAAGGTTTTATTTATAATGTGGGATTTAGGTTTAGGTTTTGTATTGGGTTTGGGTATTGGGTATTGGAGGGAAAAGATGAAAGGTGTATTGGGCCTCAGTTTGGGCTTCTGTTTCTGGCGGATTAGACTGATTCAGATTGTGCCTTGGACTGGACTGGTTTGACAAAAATGCAAAATGGATTAATTATTTAAAAGAAAAATTATTTAAAGATACAAAATTATTAAAATGTCAATGCCGATGCAATAATAATAAAATACAATATTTAGCAAATATTTAATGTCTGGTTAAAAGTAAAGACGGGATGTCATTTAATTATTTAAAGATATGCAAAATTAGTAAAACAAAATGATCGCGCAAAAATAATAACATAATATTTAAAAATGTTTAATACCTAATTAAAGTAAAAACATGATGTCAATAAAACAACATAGAATGTTAGGTCAAAAATATACAAAAATTTCAAAAATGGTGATAAAACGCGTGTCCTAAAATGCTTAAAATTGCAAGAAATGACTAAAGATGGGTCAAAATTGGGTGTCAACAGTTGTCCCTCTTTGACCGAAGACGATGAAAGAGTTTTCGGACAAAGACGTTGACTTGTAGCCAATTTTGTTCCCATCGTCAGAATTAAAACAAGGATCAAGCAAAGAATGGGCAAAAACTGACACTGGGTCGTTGTGATGCCAAGATAAAAGACAAAGCTTATGCAGATTTAAAATTTGTTCCAGTGTCGAATTATGAGAACACTGAGTTGCTTCAATGCTAGAAAATAAAAGCAGACAGACGCAAATTCAAAATTTGTCCCAGTGTCGAAGTATGATTGACACTGGGTTGTAGGTGATGTGGTGCTGGAAAAGACATGATGTTTGTAGATGTAATGAAGTGATGTGATGATACGTCGTCTTGTATAGGCGAGATGCAGATGACGCCTTGTGTGGGCGTTGTCGTCTTGTATGGACGAAATGCAAATGACGCCTTGTATGGGCGTTGTCGTCTTGTATGGACGAAATGCAAATGACGCCTTGTATGGGCGTTGTCGTCTTGTATGGACGAGATGAAAATGACGCCTTGTATGGGCGTTGTCGTCTTGTATGGACGAGATGCAAATGACGCCAGATGGGCGTTGTAAATGCTTGTATGGGCGAGATGCAAATGACGCCAGATGGCGTTATCGTCTCGTATGGACGAAATGCAAATGACGCCTTGTATGAGCGTTATCGTCTTGTATGGACGAGATGCAAATGACGCCTTGTATGGACGTTGTCGTTTTGTATGGACGAGATGCAAATGACGCGTTGTATGGGCGTCGTCGTCTTGTATGGACGAAATGCAAGTGACGCCAGATGGCGTTGTCGCTTGTATGGACGAGATGCAATGACGTCTTGTATGGGCGTTGTAAATGCTTGTATGGACGAAATGAAAATGACGCTTATGGGCATTGTCGCCTTATATGGACGAAATGCAAATGACGCCTTGTATGGCGTTATAAATGTATATGGACGAAATGCAATGACGCCAGTATGGGCGTTATCGCTCAGATGGACGATATGCAAATGACGCCTTGTATGAGCGTTGTCGCTTGTGGACGAAATGCAAATGACGCCTTGTATGGGCGTTGTCGCTGTATGGACGAAATGCAAATGACGCCTTAGATGGCGTTGTCGCTCAGTATGGACGAGATGCAAATGACGCCAGATGGGCGTTGTCGTCAGTATGGACGAAATGCAAATGACGCCATGCGTAGCGTTGTCGTTGTATGGGCGAGATGCAAATGACGCCTTGTATGGCGTTTTAAATGTATGGACGATATGCAAATGACGCCTTGTATGGCGTTGCTTGTATGGGCGAGATGCAAATGCGCCTTATGGCGTTGTCGTCTGTATGGGCGAGATGCAAATGACGTCTTGTATGAGCATTGTCGCCTTGTATGGGCGAGATGCAAATGACGCCTTGTATGGCGTTGTCGCTCAGATGGACGATGCAAATGACGCCTTAGTGGGCGTTTTTGTTCAGATGGGCGATGCAAATGACGCCTTGTATGGGCGTTTTCGTCTTGTATGAACGAGATGCAAATGACGCCTTGTGTGGGCGTTGTCGTCTTGTATGGACGAAATGCAAATGACGCCTTGTATGGGCGTTGTCGTCTTGTATGGACGAGATGCAAATGACGTCTTGTATGGGCGTTGTCGTCTTATATGGAAGAAATGCAAATGACGCCTTGTATGGGCGTTATCGTCTTGTATGGACGAAATGGAAATGACGTCTTGTATGGGCGTTGTCGTCTTGTATGGACGAGATGCAAATGACGCCTTGTATGGGCATTGTCGTCTTGTATGGACGAGATGCAAATGACGCCAGATGGGCGCGTTGTCGTCAGATGGGAAAACATGGATGAAGTCGTTGCCTAGGCTTACATGAAATGGCGTCGTTGCATAGACGCGATGCAGATGCTCGTCGTCGCATAGACGGAACATGATGAAGCCGTTGCATAGGCTTAGAAGATATGGCGTCGTTGCATGGACGCGATGCAGATGTTCGTCGTTGTATAGACGAAACATGAATGAAGCCGTTGCATAGGCTTACAATGAAATGGTGTCATTTTATAGACGTACCTGCTTTGTGACTCGCCCGGGTTGAGATAACGTCATTGCATAGACGTTGTGCATTTGTAATCCGCATGGGCTTATCGTTGTCCTCCCGCCTTTGCTGATATGGAGATCCTGTGGATGCTGCGAGTGCTGATGCAGTCTCTGTGACGACTTGCTGGATGCTGCGATTGCTGATTTCTTTTGGAATCCTTATTATGATCTCTTCATGGTGCATTTCCCAAAATTGTCCCAGTTTTCGTTATGCGGGGCGCATGGGCAAGACTTAACTCTGGCGAAAATTGCTCATATCTCTTTTCAGAATAAACAAACGCATTTTGTCACACGCGAGCCAATGAGAAAATTTCTAATGGTGTGACCGAAGCCGACTTAGGCCGCCTACGTATCCCGCTGAGGGAATCAGGTCAAGACGTAGTTCGTGATGCAAAAATGATTGTACAGTTTTCAAAAAATGAGACCGAAGCCAATGTGGCTGCCTACGTATCCCGTCGAGGGAATCAGGTCAAGACGTAGTTCGTGATGCAAATAATAAAGATTTTTTATGGATTTTTCAAACAATGTGGACCGAAGCCTATGTGGCCTCCTACGTATCCCGTCGAGGGAATCAGGTCAAGACGTAGTTCATGAAGCAAAAATGATTGTTTTATATGCTTTTTTTTTTGAAAAGTGGAAAGACATCATCACGTTCTGACTTCAGTTGATACCAACAATTAGTATTGTGCTTAGGAATTCCGTTATTCACTTCCAGTCTAACCAAGACTGACTTCTGGGTAATTCCTATAGTTTCAAATGGTACCTCGACATCAAGTATCGACACACTGCTTGCAACCAAGGTTTCAACTACACGTAATCTCACGTTTCAAGTGCCCTCACCGAAAGAAAGTCCCATTTCTCACATATATTCCAAAGATTTTGAATTTTGGGGACGTTTAGAAGCACGCTCACACTCAAAAGGATGTTCAATGCATGCAATTGTGATACCATAGGCTTGGCCGTCATGTAAGCATCCACTAATGTGAGAACCCTCAGTATAAGATCATGTATGGCTTGTCACGGGCTTGTAATGTAGGTTTGGGGGAAGGGATGGATATCATTTGGGTAAAAAGTGACTAATCCTTCCTCGAGCGTTGGACTACGTCCGTGCTTGACATTTGTGTGCTTTAATACTGACCTGCTTTCTTTTTGTCCCAGTTTTTCTGTACTGACTTCTTTTTGAATTTCGTTTGGAGCCCGCTTTTCCAAAGTTATTCTCTCATTTCATTCATTTTTGTTTATAATGCCGGGGCTTTTGATTTCTTCTTTTGTGAAGTCGTCATTTGTGTTTTCTTTTCCCTTTTGGGACTTTGACAATTTTGTCTTTGCAAACTTCAACGCAGAATTTTGTCAGCCACTTGCACATTTCCAAAGTGCTCAAGGAGGTCGGGCCAAGAGAGGGATATTGCGTACGCACTCAGAAGGGTATAGGTGTAATATACGGTTGTCAAAAGAATAGGCTTTAAGCTCAAAAGGGGTGTACTACGGATAATGTTATTTGGTAGGCTGAAAAGGCTCAAACGGGTCAAAGAAAGCCTACGATCATTTCCCACACCGAGTGTTACTCAGGATTTCGCCTCAACAAACATTCGGGCCAAGTTCTAGATCACAATGCAATGCAATTGAACTGATTCTAAAACTCACCACACAATGCACATGAAACGATGAGGTTGGTTTCGTTCTTATCTTAGAAGCATGCAAGAATGTCATTACAGGTGTGCGTGAGAGGTACGAAAAGAATCTATGGTTTACCACGAAGTCCACACATACTGATTATTACTCGTTCTTTCCTATGCACACTCCTAACTGTGTTGGTATCAACCAAATCAAACAATGATACTTAAAAGAGCCTTCTTTTTGTATTTTTTTTTAATTTTTTTTTAAAATGCTTTTTGAATAAAATACTTTGTATTTTTGAAGAAATGGTACCGAACCCGAGTAGGGCTGCCTACGTATCTCATCTTTGACAAGAATCAGGTGTGCGTAGTTCGTTCAGATATGTTATAAAACATATGATTTAAAAGAATTTATTCATGAAAGAAATGCAAAAGTAAAGTTGTACAAAACAAATGATTGTTCACTATAAGACTAATGCAAAGTAAACGAATGTAATAAAAAAATGAATGGTTGTGATAGAATGAATGAAATGCATGAATGAATGTGATAGAATGATTGAAATGCAATAATTAAATGTCTGTGATTGGATAAATGCAATGAGTGAGTGAACCAAATATGTCTCCCTTTTTGTTTCTTTTTTTTTTGTGGTGGTGTCGAACCCTAGATGGGTTGCCTACGTATCACACCGTATGGTGAGAATCAGACACGCGTAGTTCAGAAAGATTATGTTGTAAATGCATGATAAAGAATTATGTAATCAATACTAGACATATCGATTAGACTTTCAAATATGTATAAAAATGCAAAATAAAAGACCAAGAGCGATGCTTTATTGAATCTGGTATAAGTTGACTTCTTTCCGTCAACATAACTCAACTCATTCTTGGAATGATTTTTTTTTCTTTTCTTTTTCTTCCTCTTTTTTGTTGTTGTCCGCCCTCGACTATTTGCGAGGACGGTCTTCCTGCAAAAATATGACAAATGGGTGAGAGTAGGCAAGCCATAAAAATAGTAAAAAGTAAGGGTGCGACAATATAGTCAAAGACTCCCCTGCTTGGTTCGACCGGACTGATGGTTGATGCTTCACAAAGTCCAAATCGTGCTGTTCAAGAGCGATTTACGCAGTAGAAGTCCTGCTTGCAATGTGACAACAAAAAGTGCAAAAATGCAAATGCTTGTGGCCGAAATTATAAGCATGATATGTACATGGGTTAAAAGGGTAATTATTGCATTAAATAATATGTACAGAATTGCTAGCGACAACAATAGTAAACAAAAAAACATGCAAATCAAGTGCGCGCCTAATATGCATGGGACCTCTCTTATGTCAGAGGTCGGCCTAAACGCCAAATATGCGAGATTATGATAAATAGGTCCAAGCCGTTAAACTGTAATGTTTTGTTGGAAATGGCGACCAAATGACGGTGCACTTTTTCCAATTTTGGTGTGGCATGACCAGGCTTGGATCCGTCTATCATCATCACTCTACACATAGTATGCTAATGGGTCGTTGGGTTGTGAAACCCGTCGACAAATTTAGTGGATTTCTAATTGTGGCGTTAATACCAAGGATTAACTCACCTAAGGTTTATGCATGCATGACTTAATATAAAAGGGTGGTATAGCTTTATCCTAAGTTTCTAAGATTTGGCTTACTAGACGCAAGGTTCTCGAGCGGACTACTCGAGTGAGAAGGCTACGCGACCACCGGTTGGACCGGACTCTCCGCGCAAAATGCCAACTCTCTTAATTTTGGGTTTTGAAGAAAGAATTTTCTTTGATGCACTGCCGCACTCGCGTGTAGTGTGTGATAATGTGAATTTTCCAGAGTGGAAGAAATATGAGCGGAATGCCAGTTTAAAGAAAGCAGTAAAAGCAAATAGCAATTAAAACAGTTAAGCATACAAGATTAAAACAAATAATTTTAAGGCATTTAAAACAAATGAAAATAAAGCCAAGCAATAATAAACCTAGGTTTTCTATGGTCAAGAACCTGATTATCCCCAGCGGAGTCGCCATCTGTAACACCCCATTTTAACCGGAGTCGAAACGAGAGTACTACGTATGGTATGATTCCTAGATTTATTTTAAGGAGTCGCCACCTAATTAATTAAGTGAATTAGGACACTTGATTTATTGCAATAAAGTACTGCAATTAATCTTCATTTAATGGTCTGCGAAATTAATGAGATTTTGGATCAGGGTTCTTTATTATCCTAAAGGGAAGGGGTTAGACATCCTTTAAGACCCGCTAACTTGCGGTTATCCGTTCAAACCTAGGTTAATTATATATTTACTTTTATTCTACCTATTCTAAGCATTTTATATAATTTACAATTAAAATAAAATGCAATACAAAATAGTAAAAAACTAAAATTTAAATGCGACATAAGATAAAACTTCGGGACATCCGTAGCCTTTTTTAGGCCTTCAGCACAAGATGATCTCCGGGTACCTGCATAAACACTTAGTAAAAATATTAGTAATAAAATAAACAATTTTAAAGTGATAGCAGTAATTAATAAATAAAGCCAAAAATAAATCCATCTTTTGTACAAGGGAGGCCTTGGAAAATCAGACGGAGATTCCTTCATCGGCCATTATTGCTAAAAATAATAAAATAAATAAAACCTTCGGATCCGCGCCAAAACAGTAATAGTTTTAAACACGGAGGGCTCAGATATATGTAAAAATAAAGTAGGACAGCCTAAACAAGTGCGGCTGCGAGAATTCGCCTTGCCAGCGCATGTTGGTTATCCGGTGTAAGTGGAAGAAATCATCATTGCCCAGAAAGCTTCATTTATTTTATTTTTCCGTCTTTGCAACTGTGGAGGCCTCAAAACTCGACGGATAACTTTTTTATTGGCCAACAAGTGTAGTATTTGTTTCAAATCAGTAAATACCCATATTCAAATGTAAAATCCGTTCTTTCAATTTAATAAATGAGTAAAGGGCAGAAATGTCCAAAATCGATATCGACAAAATAGTATAAGAAGAGCTTGAATCGATCGACGGGAAATCAGAAGTCCACAAGAGTCGTTACTCCAACCCAAATCAATCCCAGAACAACACAGAAAACAGTAGAACAGTAGCAATGATCACCAGATATTTAAGAGAGGTCGCCGGAGTTTTAAAGCTTCGCCGGAGTTTTACTCCGGCGTATTACCCAAACAAGAAATCAAACCAGTCTGCCAACAACAGATAACAGTACGCAATCAGTCCAACAACAACAGTAAACCAGCGAACCCAAAAATGATGCAAAACCAAGGTCGCCGGATTTTTTATTTCCGGCCAGACGCAATAAAAATCAGGAAATCAGAAAACAGTTAAAAAAATCAGTCCAACAACACAACAACATAATAGCAACAAAACCGAAAGCAAACAGTAGCGTGGGGACGGCGGCGTCACTTCCACGACGAGGTCGCCGGAGCAACGCCACCACAGTGGTGGGTTTATCGGCGACGGGGTATAGGAAAGCAAGTGTTCAAAGGTGTGGGTGATGGGGTTACACCGGTGATGGCGGATAGTGTTGGTGTGTCGACGGGCGACGGTGAAGAGGAGAGGGAGAGGCAGTGTCGGCTGTGTCACTGTGTGTTGTCTATTGTTCTGTTAGGGTTGGGTTAGATAAAGATTGGAGAGGGGTAGACGCTGGGGTGAGGGAGAGTGATGGTGCGTATAGAGAGGAGAGAGGCGGCTGGAAGGGTTAAGGGCGGCTGACCTAGGTTTAAAGAGAAGAGGGTGTAGACGGGAATGAGGGGGTGTGAGAGATGGTGAGGGGGTCTATTAGAACTTAGAAGGCTGCGGCTGGTGGGGTAGAAGTAGGGTAGGTTTTTAAATGGGGGTAAGGTTTTATTTATAGTGTGGGATTTAGGTTTAGGGTTTTGGGTATTGGGTATTGGAGGGAAAAGATGAAAGGTGTATTGGGCCTCAGTTTGGGCTTCGGTTTCTGGAGGATTGGACTGATTCAGATTGTGCCTTGGACTGGACTGGTTTGACAAAAATGCAAAATGGATTAATTATTTAAAAGAAAAATTATTAAAATGTCAATGCCGATGCAATAATAATAAAATACAATATTTAGCAAATATTTAGTGTCTGGTTAAAAGTAAAGACGGGATGTCATTTAATTATTTAAAGATATGCAAAATTAGTAAAACAAAATGATCGCGCAAAAATAATAACATAATATTTAAAAATGTTTAATACCTAATTAAAGTAAAAACACGATGTCAATAAAACAACATAGAATGTTAGGTAAAAAAATATACAAAAATGTCAAAAAATGGTGATAAAATGCGGTGTCCTAAAATGCTTAAAATTGCAAAAAATGACTAAAGATGGGTCAAAATTGGGTGTCAACATCTACCATATCACAAGAAAGGCTAAATAGGCTAACAATCTTATCAATTGAAAAGGAGATGTTAGAAAAGCTTGAATTTGAAAGCATCATTGAGGATTTTGCTTCTCAAAATGCAAGAAGAAAATCATTTAAATAATACCTTTTTAGTTGTGATTTTGTTATTTTTCACCTTATCTTGCAGGTGGTGATGTTGATATTTTGCTGGTTGATGAGGATGCAAATGAATTTCAAGTAGGCTGCTGTTGTTTGCTTTGACTATTGAGGAAGAAAATACATTTTTTCAAGTAAGTTTTTATGTTCCTATGGTGTTGTAGGATGTGGCGACATTGCTTATTTACGTGTACATTTAAGTCCATGAATCCATTCATGGAGTAAAAGTAAGAGAGTTCATCACTTGAATGTTATAACTTTTTATTCTAAATTTTAATATATTGAAGTTTGAATCGATACAATTTATTTGACTTGAATGTTAAATTTTTAGTTAATTTGAACAGGTTAGATCTTGGTTGAAAAATAAGAGTGAGTTCATCACTAAGTTTAAATATATATAGGGTCTAATTTTTACTTTTGCCCTGGGCCTTGAAAAATTCAGGACCGACATTGCCACTTTGACTCTAAATCAGTTGATTTGAAATCTAAACATTTAAAAAATGTACTCAATTTGAGATAAAATTGAGATGACATAATTATACAATTAACTAGCTAAACTTCTTGAACTTAACGAAATAACACTCTTATTTGTGAAAATGGATAATTATGATAATTAAGTCGCGAATGACTTTAAATTGACCATCGGCTCAAGATATGACATAAACACAACAAAGTTGTGGGATTTCACTGGTATGTTGTTTCTTGTATGGTAGAATTTTGGAGAAAAATATCATGTTAAATAATAATCGTAAAAGTTCAGTATTTACTTTGTATAGAACAGAATGATATACTTTCCGAATCTCCCCAATAACTGTAGACTATAGATTAAAACGACGTTCAGTAAGACAACTTGACAGTTTGGCCGAGTGGTCTAAGGCGCCAGATTTAGGCTCTGGTCCGAAAGGGCGTGGGTTCAAATCCCACAGCTGTCATTTTTATTCCTTTTTTTTCCGTGAAATTCTTACCAAGCACAGTTCCAAGTTCTCACCCAAAAGACGAGAAAGCTTCCAAATGTAAACATAATCCTATCTTCTCTATTGTTAGTTATGCAAAAACAATGACCAACAAATTGGTCTAAATCAAAGCTTAAACTTTCTTTATTCTATTTTTATGTGTTACTATCTTCTTATTACATAATCACGTATATAATAGGATTTAATGGAAAGATCCTGGACTATGATGGTAGTGAATGTGCCCTTAGCTTCCACAAATGTTGGCGCCCATATGTACCTCGACAGTCCTAATCCATTCAAATAAAAATGAACGAGCACCTACAACTAAAAAGAATGGCATGTCGACTCCATGGTGCGAGAATCTTTCAGGGTACGTAATCACTTCACATCCTTCCAATGCTCCGAAGATTTGGTAGAGAAGATAGAGCTAGTAAACATGATCAACAAAAGCCTCAAAGAAAGAATTCTACACGAGATAATAAGGAACATTAAAGTAATTACTCCTAATACAGATAACAAGTTTGTCAATTCTTCCTAGCAAGGATTATTCCATCCTAAAAAGTAACTTATTTATATATTTAAAAATTATTAGACTTCAAACTTAAGATGTTACTCAAGAAGTTTTTATAATTATAAATATATTATAATATATTTAAGATCTCAAGTTTCACAAGTTTTTAATTTTTTTTTTCTATATATACTCAATTGAGTCAAAACCCGATTTATGTTTTTTGTTGTTTGTATTTCGGTAATCGTATTAATTTGTGATAGTTATACCTCCTTTTAAGCAAATAGTTTTATCATGCTTTTTTGTAGTATTTGCCACAACTTGTTTGCACTGATTTGAATTGCCTATCCTTGTGCCGAGAGTCACCTATCTAGACCCCACTTTGTAGGATTTTGGGTATCTTGTTGTTATACTCAATTGAGTCAAGGAACCGTAAACCCTAATTAAATTAGATCTTGAGAAGGCTTTTGATCTACTAAAATGGTCATTTATTCATCGTATGTTGAAATTCTTTAATTTTCCTAAGAGAATTTCTAAGTTAATTCTTCATTGTCTTCATTGCATCTCTTCTAGTCCAATTGAATATTTTTAAATTATGTATGGAGATGCTATCTATTGAAATTGTCCGTAAGTTGACATCCGTAATTTGGATCCTGTCAGAATTTGTAATAAAGGTCCGGATATATCACACTTTTTTTTTGCGGATGATCTTACTCTCTTAACCAAAGTTAACAAGCATAATTATAAAACTATTAAGTCTTTGTTAGACATGTTTTTGTTAAAGTTTGCAGAGATGAGGCAGAGATGAAGAAGATTTGAGAGAAGAAGAAGGAGCTTGAGAAGAGATCACAGAAATGAGAGAGTCGGTTTTGGAAGCAAAAGCTCTTCTGTGGATATTTTCAGTTATTACTTTCTATCTAATTACAAGATATGTGGGGTGTATTTATAATACCCACAAATAATATCCTACTAACAAAATATCTAATCTAGATTAATCAAACTATCTAATTAGCTTATAACAAACTAATATCCAAAACTAATATATCCAAAACTAACTAACCACATATATATACAATGTATATATATGGTATATCTCAACACCCCCCTCAAGCTAGACACTGAAAACATAGGTTTCAGTCCTAGCTTGGGAACAATAGCAAAACATTCAGTTACCAGCAACATCATTATGTAGAGCAGCTTATGGTCTGCCACGCTTCAATCCTTGGCAATCCTTTGGAATTTCAGTTCTAAGCCCACAAGAAGCAATTCCAACAGCAGCCTGTACTGGCGAGTAAGCAGAATATGCTACCTTTACTCATCCAAGTCTCTCTAACACGTTCAGGGTCACCTGCAATTATCTCAGGAGCTAGCCATCTATAACCATCAGTCTCATATTCCATAGCATCGTCAATACTCCTGCAAGCAGCTACTATGCCCATATCATCATACATATGCAAGTGCTTGTCCTCCGCAAGATTCATATTGTTGGTCTTGATCTTCCAAAGAAAACAATTTCTCATCCAGATCAGAAACCATTCCCAGCAGTGACACCAAGTCCATTTGCCAGTTTTCCAGTACGAGAAGCAATAATTTCTGCATTCAAAACTAGTGAATCGCGCTCGAGCAGTAAGAAGCAAATTTGAAATCCTAGTATCCTTGGTCACAGAAACAGATTCTCATTCAATAGTTTCATTGCTTCTTCATATTTTCCCTTAGCAGAAACAAGTGGTTCAGTTTCTTGAGAACATGTAATCTTAATCCCGAGCTTTGTCTCAAATTCTTTTAAGAAGTTCAGCATCACCTCCGGCTGGTAGTTAATAGTCAAGACCACTTCAGTCACTCCAACAACCTTGAGAGCCTCGTTCCAGAGGCAAAAATAACAGTAGGTAACAGCAGCAGCACAGCTGCATCAAGTAGGAGTTTCAACTCCCACATCAATAATGAAGAACCCCTCTAGTCTCACTCGGACTAGAGAATCTCCCGATTCTCCTTATGTAAAAACGACGACAAGAATCCCTCGTTCTCCAATCTCGCTTGGACTAGAGAATTCCTCGATTCTCATCACGCAAACTATTTCAATAAGCGACAAGAACCCCTCGTTCTCTAGTCTCACTTGGACTAGAGAATCTATCGATTCTTATCACGCAATCTATTTTAATAAGCTCGGATATGCAGCGGAGTCTCCCTCAATTTTTAGTCCATTTTTGGCTAGAAATTCCTCGATTTTCTATCACGAGCTAAGCGAATGAAAACAATCAATCTAATATTCGATCGACGTGTGAGTAACTCTTTGAATATTTGAATTGAGCTTGACTCAATCCATATTGTCTTGATGAAGTATCCCTCAATTCTTAGTCTATTTGTCGCTAAGAACTCCTCGATTTTTCTATCGATGAAATTTCCTACTCTTAATATCTCAGAAAAAGCAATGTGATGTTGCATGCGATGTTCTCGCAATGCTACATATATTGTGCCATCAGTGAGCAACATTGAGCAGTCCTGGCTTTCATAGAGCCATCTTTAAATCCACCAACAGAAACTAAAATAAGAACGTAGCAGCAGTGAAGGTTAGGATAATTGAGGAGCCTACACATTCACCTCATCTGTACAACTTTAGTAGCAACACCAACATTGATTCACTGATCTTAAGCAGTGCATCAACATCTGATGTACTCACACCAGCAATACCAACGCACCAACACAACCACAACAAACGACATTGAACCAATACTGAACAGAAAACATCACAACAACTATCAACAACAACAACAATGAACTCGACACATTTTCTCCAATTTTATCAATTCACCAACACAAACTAAATGAAATTGAGTTTCCAGAAACTCGACTCGACGTCGCAATGATAGCCAAAGACAGAGTGTATCCGCAAAAAATGATAACATCTCAATTCGACTAAATCGACAAATACGATAATCGAAAACAATAAGTAAAATAGAATGAATCGACTTTGATTCTCTGTCGATTCTGTTGTCACTCGCAACAAAAATCGATCGATATACTATATAGAATTACCTCAATATTCTGTCTTCTTCGATTTTGATTTTCTGATTTTTCAGAAGAAAATCGTTCGAATCTCTGATTTTTTGAACTTCTCTGTTTTCGATCGATTGATCTCCTTCTTCGATCTCAACTTCGAGTCAAATCGATTGTTTCGCAATTCTGATTTTTAGAAAATCGCGATCCTGTATTTTTTCCCCAGCAATTTTTGAATTTTGTTTTCCGCGATTGGATCTCGATTTCAATATCGAATCCTAGATGTGTATCCCGATCTCTGCAAACTTACTTCGATTTCAATTCCTTCAAACTGTCAATTTCACTTCAATTCATCTGCACTGTCAAGTTTCTTCGTTCCCGATTTCGTCGCCCTCGGATCTGTTAATCCTGTTTTGATACCATGTTAAAGTTTGCAGGGAGTAAGAGATGAGGCAGAGATGAAGAAGATTCGAGAGAAGAAGAAGGAGCTTGAGAAGAGATCACATAAATGAGAGAGTCGGTTTTGGGAGCAAAAGCTCTTCTGTGGATATTTTCAATTATTACTCTCTATCTAATTACAAGATATGTGGGGTGTATTTATAATACCCACCAATAGTATCCTACTAACAAAATATCTAATCTAGATTAATCAAAATATCTAATTAGCTTATAACAAACTAATATTCAAAACTAATATATCCAAAACTAACTAACCACATATATATACAATGTATATATGTGGTATATCTCAACACCCCCCCCCCCCCTCAAGCTAGGCACTGAAAATAGAGGTTTCAGTCCTAGCTTGGGAACAATAGCAA
This sequence comes from Przewalskia tangutica, assembly GCA_029844215.1. Taxonomy (NCBI): domain Eukaryota; kingdom Viridiplantae; phylum Streptophyta; class Magnoliopsida; order Solanales; family Solanaceae; genus Przewalskia; species Przewalskia tangutica. The sequence continues at coordinate 42,494,772 of CM056721.1, read as the reverse complement.
AACATTCGATTACAAACAACATTATGTAGAAGCGGCGTATGATGCATCGCGGCGATCATGCAATCCTTTGGAATTTGATTCTAAGCCGCGAAGCAATTCCAACAACAGCATGTACTGGCGAGTAAGCAGAATCCCTTGGATTCAGATCCGAGTATTTCAGATATCCAAAAACCTGGATATTCATTATTTTCGGATCAGATTCGAATCCGAATATTTTGGATATCAACAATTTTCGGATAATTTCGGATCGGATTCGAATTCGAATATTTCGGAAATCCAAAAAATAGGATATTCATAATTTTCGGATAGTTTCGGATCGGGTTTGGATTCGAATATTTCGGATATCCAAAAAATCAGATATTCGTAATTTTTGAATATTTTCGGATTCGAATATTTCGGATATCCAAAATATCGGATATTCGTAATTTTCGGATAATTTCATATCAGATTCGGATATCCAAAAAATCGGATATTCGTAATTTTCGGATAATTTCGGATCGGGTTTGGATTCGAATATTTCGGATATCCATAAAAATCAGATATTCGTAATTTTCGGATCATTTAGGATCGGATTCGGATCCGAATAGATCGGATATCCAAAAAATCAGACGTAATTTTTGGATAATTTCGGATCGGATTCGGATCCGAATATTTCGTATATCCAAAAAATCGGATATTTGTAATTTTTGGATCATTTAGGATCTGATTCGGATCCGAATAGTTCGAATATCCAAAAAATTGGTTATCCAAAATTTTCGAATCGGATTCCGAGACTTTGAGTTAAAAATAGAATTAATCACGTTTGAAATTTCTAATCTTTAAAAAGTAGATTTCAAATTGAACAAAAATTATAATTCTTATATCAAGAAGGACGATTTTCTCAAGTCGCCCCTTTTGTAAGACCAAATAGGGCGAGTGAACTCGTCCTGTTTGAGTTATATCATAAAGGGCGAGTTTGGTCGCCCTATTTGGCCTTACAAAAGGGGCAACTTGATAAAATTGCTCTTCTTGATCTAAGAATTATAATTTTTGTTCAATTTGAAATCTACTTTTAAAGATTAAAAATATCAATTACTATTAATAGTTTGTCAAACAATATATACAACACATGATGTTCTTACAACTATGTGCTTTTAATTTTCATAACTAATTAAATTAAAACATATCTAATTTGAAAATATACTATTATTTTTACAATACTATTTACAAATATGTTATTATTAATTAATATATTTTCAAGAAATAATATGTATCTTAAATACCTAATTTAATATATCATTTATAATGACACATATTTGTCAAGTATTAATTTTTATTTTTATTTTTAATTGTGTAATTACATATGTGACCTTTTGTAATTTATAGATCAAGAAGGGCGATTTTATCAAGTCGCCCTCTTTGGTTAAATAAAATCGATCTTTACTATTTTATAAGACAGATCAGATTCGGATCCGAATATTTCGAATATCAAAAAAATCCGATATTCGTAATTTAGGAAAAAATCTAAGAGGGTAATTTATGATGAACGAAAGTCTATAATGCGACTTAATTTGAAAGGAGGGCTTTTAATATTTTCATCTATTAGTAATAGAGATAATAGATCAAAATCGCCTTTACTACTCTAAGAAGACATGTAATTATTAATCACTAATTGAAGTAACAAATAAAAGTTATTTAATCCCATTTTTTGTTGTACTTAAAGAGGGCGCCCTTTTTGATCGATATCCAACAAGGGCGACTTTTTGATCGATATCCAACAAGGGCGACTGTAGTCGCCCTTTTTGATGTGATTAAAAATAGAGATATATCATTTTACTAAATTGGATAGGTTCATTTATTTAGATGTTGAGAGTAAAATTTGACTATGAAAATGACTAAAATAATTTAGATTGAGAGAAAATGACTATGTATACATACGAAAAAGTATAGACGATATATCGTTTGCCTCATAATTCATTTCGACAAGTTGATTTTCAACCTCTTTGTTAGCTATCGGAAAATCATTGAAAATTTATTATTTCTCCATATTTTTCAATGATTGTTAATGTTCTGTTTCAGAACTAAAGTATATATATATATATATATGTGTGTGTGTGTGTGTGTGTGTATATATATATATATGTGTGTGTTTTGAGAATTATACCAAATGATATATGTGTGGAACTATTTTTTTTACAAAAGGGTGTCAAAATATTAAAAACAAACAAAAAAGGGCGACTTTTTAAAGTCGCTCCGTTTGATTCGGACCAAAAGGGACGACTTCTAGTCGTCTCATTTGGTGTAACCAAAAAGGGCGACTTTCCTTTTGGTTAAATTAAAAAGGGCGACTTCTAGTCGCCCTTTTTGGTAATAACTAATAGGGCATTAAAAAGTCGCCCTTTTTGGTTTTAAAAAATCGTCCTCTTTGAGGCGATTTGTTATAGTGAACTCCTGTTATAATTTAATAGAAAATTCTCTTAGAAAGGCAAAAGATTTTACTTGGATTTGGAAACTTTACTGTCACTGCAATAAATTGGTTCAAAGAGGGCGACTGGTGAAATATCGCCCCCTTAGATCAAAGGGGACGATTTTTAAACGCCCTTCAACTCGCCTTATTACGTCCGTTGTCTTAGATCAAGAAGTGGACGATTTTTTAAGTCGCCCCCTTTGGTAAGGACCAAAGAGGGCGACTACAGTCGCCCTTTTTAGATCCATCAGAAAAGGCGACAGTAGTCGCCCTATTTGAACCATATAAAAAAGGGCGACTAGTTGCCCTTTTTGATAGATCTCAAAAAGGGCGACTGACTATAGTCGCCCTTTTTGATATGGTTCAAAAAAAGAAAAAATTAAATGCACCAACTGAGATTCGAACCCTGGTCTAAACTGTGACACTGTACTATTCTACCACGGCGACTGTAGTCGCCCTATTTGAACCATATAAAAAAGGGCGACTAGTTGCCGTTTTTGATATATCTCAAAAAGGGCGACTGACTATAGTCGCCCTTTTTGATATGGTTCAAAAAAAAAAAAATTAAATGCACCAACTGAGATTCGAACCCTGGTCTAAACTGTGACACTGTACTATTCTACCACTAGATCACTAGTTATGCAATATTAATCACCACAAATACAACCCCCAACCAAGAATTGAACCCGCGCCTCCTCTGTGAATTTGTGTCATTCTACCACTAAACCAACCATCAATACTTGTTATATTTATGCTCCTCATAATCATAAATCCCTTGACCGGTTCTAACAAAACGTCTATTTTTAACAAGATGTCTTTTTTTACACTTATATTTTGGATATACAAAAAATTGGATATCCGTAATTTCGTATCGGATTCGAATCCGAATATTTCGGATAAAATTCGGATCGGATCCGAATATTTTGGATATACAAAAAATTGGATATCCGTAATTTTCAGATAATTTCGATTGGATTCGGATCCGAATATTTTGGATAAATTTTGGATTGGATTCGGATCCGAATATTTGGATAAATTTTGGATCGGATTCGGATCTGAATATTCTGGATATACAAAAAATTGGATATCCGTAATATTCGGATAATTTCAGATCGGATTCAGATAAAATTCGGATCGGATTCGGATCCGAATATTTTGGATAAAATTCGGATCCGAATATTTCGGATATACAAAAAATCGGATATCCGTAATTTTCGGATAATTTCGGATCGGATCTGAATATTTCACATATAAAAAAATCGGATATTCGTAATTTTCGGATAATTTACGATCGATTGGATCGAATATTTCAGATAAATTTCGGATCGGATTCGGAACCGAATATTTCGGATATACAAAAAATCGGATATCCGTAATTTTTGGATAATTTCGGATCGAATTCAGATCCGATTATTTCAGATAAAACTCGGATCGAATTCGAATTCGTATCAGAATATTTCGGATATACATAAAATCGGATATCCGAAGAATCCCCTTTAATTGATTTATAGTTTAATTTCGAAGAATCCCCTTTAATGGATCCTCCTGGTTTTTTCTTGTCACGACCGAATCCGGGCGCGATTGTTGCCCTACAGGCACCATTCTACCATACAACACAAATGCTTCATGAAGCTAAATAACACTCTTTTTTTAAGCAGGAAAAGGAAAAGCCGGCAAGACTGCCATAATATATAACAATCGAATGAGACTACAACTGTACAACTTACGCAAGTACAGTCCACATATGAATACATACCTCTAAGAGTTTGATAACAACATGTGACGGGACAAGGCCCCGCCGTACTCTGAATATACACAAGTCTAAAATCAAGACTGTACCAAAATGACAACTCCGGAACAATGGAGCTATCCCAAAAGTGGATCAATGACCCTAAGCACGCGGATCACCAAACTGAGTACCTACTCCTGCGGGCATGAACACGGCCAGAAAGAGTCGATCAACAAGGTACCAAGTATGTAAACATGAAATCTGATAAATAAGATCATGATTGTACAAAAGATGGCGAGGGACAAGTATAGTAATCAAAATACGAGATCAGTATGTCATTTAAAATAAGAGCCAACTGTACCTTGTGTCATCAGTACCATCAGTACTCTTTGTACCAGCGTACTCTTCTTGTACTCTTTGTATCAGCATCCTTTGTATCAACAGTACTCTTTGTATCCTTTGTATAAGCTGTACCTTTGTACTCTTGTATCCTTTGTTCCTTTGTACTCTTTGTATCAGACGTATCATTTGTTTCCTTTGTACTCTTGTATCAACGTATCAACATACCAAGTATAATATCTAACCAGTATAAAGGAAGCATGTCCGTGGAATTCCAACGTCACTGTTAGTATGTACAAAGTATAATATCAAACCAACATCACTGGAGCACGCCCGTGGAATTCCAACATCACTGTCGGCAAGTCCATGATATAATATAAAATCAACATCACGAGCGTACGGTGGAATTCCAACATCATCGCCGTGCGTCAGAGAACAATATATAATCAATATCACAGAAACATGCCCGTGGAATTCCAACATCACTGTCAGCACGTCTGTAGAACAATATATAATCAATATCACAGAAGCATGCCCGTGGAATTCCAACATCACAGTCAACACGTCTGTAGAACAATATATAATCAATATCACAGAAGCATGCCCGTGGAATTCCAACATCAGCATCGACGCGTGCGTAGAACAATATATAATCAATATCACAGAAGCATGCCCGTGGAATTCCAACATCACTGTCAGCACGTCTATAGAACAATATATAATCAATATCATAGAAGCATGCCCGTGGAATTTCAACATCAATGTCAGCACGTCTGTAGAACAATATATAATCAATATCACAGAAGCATGCCCGTGGAATTCCAACATCACTATCAGCACGTCTGTAGAACAATATATAATCAATATCCCATGTATATATACAACAAAGGCCGGCCCCCAAGCGAGGGACTCGGTGAAGTGAAATACAACACTTGCACGAATAACTATCATGAGAAACCATATGCAAGTAGAAATCATCTTTTCACTTTATTAGAAGGTATAGCACGTCTTCTACTTTAAAAAGCCTAAGGAATTATTAAGTCATGAAAGATTAAGAATAGAAGGAATAACACATCTTCTACTTAAGAGAGCCTAAGGTGTTATCGCGACATGAAAGAGTAAAGGTAGAAGGAATAACACATCTTCTACTTAAGAAAGCGCAACTACACAACATACGTCCGCCGTACGTTCATTCTCTTATAACACCCGAGACACTAACACTTGTATTCTCAACCACTTTCACTTTCCAACATCAAGTAACTTATAATCTAAAGCCAAGTTACTCATACTTTTCAAATCAATTCACCTTTAGAAACAAGTCATTTATACCCCCAATAACAAGGCAAGTATACTTCAAGAAACAAGTCATGTATACTCCAATAACAAGGCAAGTATACTTCAAGGAACAAGTAATGTATACCCCAATAACAAGGCAAGTATACTTCAAGGAACAAGTAATGTATACCCCAATAATCAATCATGTCGATAGAAGAAAGTAGTTCACATACCTTATCGTTCTTCTACCAATCCGTTAAGTGGAATACGCCGCACATAGCTTCTACCAATATGCTAAGAGGAATACACATCACGTAGCACTTAAACCTATAATGATAATAGCATGTCTATCAACTATATGCCTTTAAGGATGGACTAAGTAAAGTTCCCATTTCTACGAAAAATTGGGCAGCAGTTCCTTTGTTTCTACGTACTTTTCCACCTTTTCCAAGGCCCAATTTCAACAATAACCAAGCCCCGACTAAGGGAACAATCAATACAACAATAAAGGGGAATCACACCCCTACTTCACACGTTAAAAACAGTCCATAAACTACATCAAAACAGCCCGCAACAACCCTTAAAAACTGTCCAATATTCAACTATAACGCGGGCGGAATGTGAGGTCTTTCAACGCCTTTCCACACCCTTATTCTTTCAGGACTTTCATTAGCTAGCTACTACATTAAACATGCAATAAAGCTACTAAATTTTCAGCATATAACCACGTCCAAAACAGTCCCAAAACTGCCCACAATACCCAATAATTTCTATCCCATTCTCGGTCAACGACAACTACATATCCAAAGCCCTTTTCCACAATTCCTTATAATCCAATTCACATTTCAACATGTTATATAAATCATATAAACTATCAACAACAATATTTCCTTCATTATATAACATGCAACAAGTGAAAATGACAACAAAAATGACCAACAATCCCAAGACCCGAATCTGCCTCACTCACGGCCCAACCCCTAAAAATTGTCCAAACACTTTTTAATCTTCATTCTTTTTAGTACAAACTCATATATACATACCAACAATAAGTAATATCCAATTACTTTAAAAGAAGAAGAACCATTACCTTATTTTTAGCCCAAAAATCGCCCAAAATAGTCCGGAGAAGATTGACCTGCAGTTTTCGTTTTGCTCCACTTCTTCAAGTTCCAATCACATATACGTAACCCCTATAAGCTTATGATCAACTTCCCTTCACGTTTCAACACCAAAAAGTCAAAGGAAAACCCTAGGGTCTCAAACCCTCTCACGGCCTAAATGGAGTTTTTGGAGGTTAAAGGTGTTTTATCTTGGCTTAATGCTTGGTTAGTGTTCTTGGTCATCAACAAGTTAATAATGAAAGATTAAAGGATTTTGTTCTTCATTTCTTGGCTATGGCCGAAAGAGAGAGAGGGATATATCTTATGTGAAATTTGTCTAAGTGTAGAACAAGTCTTGCAAGCTTGTATAGATATATACAAATATCTCAAGCCAAGTTGAGCCAGCACAAGCCAAAGCAAGGGAAATAAGTCCACCAGAACAGGTGAGCAATGCTAACCCTTCTCTTGGAAAAAAAGAGAAAAAGAAAAACAGAAGGCGGAAGCGAAAAAAGTTTATGAAATGGATAGACTGTGGGGTTAATTTACCCCATGCCTCTTGATAAGGAACTTGCGTCCGGCTAAAAGACGTTAAATACATCGCTACTTGGGAGGCAACCCAAGGTTATTTTATTTAATGCAATTTAGTTTTACTTAGAACAGTCTCACGGAAGGTATTGTTTGCATGTTGTGATGACAGGTACAAGGCCAAAAATTTGGAGGACGAAAACGGGAAAATCAGAAGGAAAAAAAAGTCGGCTCAGCGCCACGGCGCCCAGCAGAGGGTCGTGGCGCCGGAAGTGCGGAAGGGCACATGAAGTTGGGCGCCACGGCGCCGATTGCGAGCGCGCGCCAAAAGTCGAAGATCTACGAAGTTTGGGCGCCACGCACTGAAGATAAGTCGCGAAGTTTGGACGCCGCGGCGCCAATTGCAGGGCCGTGGCGCCACGACGAAAAATCTGAATTTTAAAGGAGCCCTAATCCGATTTTCCCTTCTCCAAATCAAAAATCCAAAACCCTTCATCTCTCCAAAACCCACGAAATTAGCCCTTTTACCTAAAAATCTTCCACAAACTAAACTCAACCACAACCAAAGTACTTAAATTCCTTACACCCTTAGCCATCTCAAACAACAACCCTCATTCCATTGCATCAATACATCATTAGGAACAAGAAAATCTTGAAGAACACCGTCCAAGGTAACCTTTATCACTTTTCTTGAAATCTTCAATACAATCAGGGGTGGTAATAGGTTTGGGGAGGTGCTTTATTGGTGGATGGTGTGTGGTGTGTTGAAGTTAGGTGTGAAAATTTCGCGGAAGATTATACGTAGTGAGCGTGGGGTATTGTACCAGTGCTTTGAGTGAAGTTTGGGGGTTGAAAAGTGTTGTAGCTTGCGGACTACACTGTGTGTTGATTGGTTTGATTGATAGTTGCTGGGTAATATCACTGACACAAAGGAAACGCTGCCGAATTTATCTAAATATGTCTTCCAAGAAGAGGAGAGCTTCCACATCCACCTCCGTCCCTCAATATGATACTACTAGGTTTGTCAGTCAAAAAATAGAAGATAGATATTACAAACTTAGTACTAGACCCTTGATCCCTGAGAGAGGAATGGAGTATCAAAGGGAGTCATTTGAGGAGGGAGATGCATATGAGCCTATTCGGGCGATGATAGAGGTCATGGGGTGGAAGAGATTTGTTAATCCGGAAAGAATAGCACCACAGAACACCGTAATGGTGAAAGAATTTTATGCTAACTTTCCGGAGAGGGTAAATGGTAGATGCTTTGTGAGAGGACAGTATGTGCCTGTGACGGCCGAAGTGGTGAATGAGCTATTAAGAACAACCGACGTTGAAGAAAGAGGCGATGATCGGAGCTATTTCAGAACTTGGTCTAGAGACGCCAACAACATCGACTGGGATATAAATCGCCAAACACATTATGCTATCACGAAATTTGAGTATGATAGTGCGAAATGGATCAAGAAGGGTCGGCGGATGTCGGTTCAACAAAGCGATCAAGGGTTGGTTATATTTAAATCGATGCGCTAATTCCATCGATGCACTTCACCAGAGTGCCAACAGATAGAATAAAAATGATATATGGAATCATGTTAGGGAAGACAATTGACGTTGGGAAGGAGATATTGCAAAACATTGGAGAAACCAATAGGTTGGTAACTACAGGTGGGTTGGGACATTGATCACTTATTTGCTACTTATGTTCCAGACATGGAGTCCCAACCCTAGCCACTGATACATATGAGAAGGGCCAACCTCCTGTGTCATATGGGATAGTGCATGCCTTCCCAGAACCAGTCCTCCGAAGACGAAAGAGACCGGCACGGCAGAGGTCGCCATGGATGAATGAGCACGAGATAGAGGCTCAACATGAAGCGCAGTGCGACCAACACTGGAATTAGAACCTCCGGTGCCTATAATGGAGCAGTTGCTCATGAACCAGAGAAGGATGATGCAAAATTTTGACATAATGATACAAGGTCAACAGGACCTGAGGCAAGGACAACAAGAACTATGGCAGGAGCAACAATAGTTGCACCAAAGATTTGATGAGATGAGTTCCTTGTTCAACCAGTGGTCCATGCATTATCCGCCGCCACCACTTTAAACCAAGTTTGTAAGTTGTCCCGTTTTTCTTTTTCTTTTATTTTTGAGTCTTGCACACATTGGGGACAATGTGTGATTTAAGTTTGGAGGGGGGGGGGGGGAGGTGTTTTATTGTTTTTGAGTCTTTTTTATTTGTTTTGGTATTTTTGAGTATTTTTTTAGTCATAATTTTTTTTAAGATCATGCATGATGTAGTTACTGAAAACGCCTAGTGAAGTAAAAGTTGAATAATGTAATGGAATTAGAAGCAACCATCTGAACACTTAGGTTAGATATGCCAAAAATTCATGAAATCGAACTATTTGGGGGTATCTTGCTTGATTTGTGCATTGTTAATAATGAAAACCTATGTGTCTGTTTGCTTGCTATTTGAGGCGAAATAGTTAGGATATGCATGTTAGGGAGATGACTCAGACATTGCTTTGTTAGCCCTTTCTTACCATTTTTTGTCTATCTCTGACATTCAAATTATATCTCTAGTCAGCCCTTTTGAGCCTAAAAATAAGACCTTTCTTTGACACCCTATAATTCCATATTTGTGCCATAAGTGAAAAAATTGAGATATTGGAATACAAAGTGTTGAAAAAGAGAAAAAAGAGAGTGAATAGTTTTTTATGCACCCCAATGGAAAAATAATAATAATAAATAGGCAAAAGCCTAAGGTTGGGGGTGTCGGCTATTCATAATACACTTCATTCTCTCAAAACAAAAGAGGGAAAAGATAGGTATTAAGTGAAAAAGAAAATCAAAAGAAAAGGGAAGAGTTGAAAGAAAAAGAGCTTATGGTACGTAAGTTGAGCCTAAAAGCCTATTTTTACCTACTCATGCTTAAGCCTACATTACAACCCTGAAAAGCCCTGAAGATCTCTTATATGTGTATCCATGATTAGTGGATAATATCAAGTAAACATGCCATAGGATTTTGAAATTAACGTGCATAGTTAGGTATTCGTACTTCCATTGAGCATGATTAAAGTGAATTTGTGAAATATCTGACTTGATGTGTTTAGAATGCTAAAAATTCATGTCATATGTTCCTGCATATTATTCTGCTAACCTTCATGTTTTTCTAAGTAACAATGATGCAACAAAGTGATCAATGTCTTTGAGTCATTCTATTTTCTTTTTCCTTGTGTCTTTGTTTCTTTCTTTTGATCTTTGATCGAAAGCGAGCAAAGATTAAGTTTGGGGGTATTTGATCGGTGTATTTTATATACACTTTTTGAGTCATTTTTAGTTAGTCTTTTGCCCATTTTTGTACAAATATGTGTCGTCTTAGGATAGATTTTCTTTCTTTTGAGTCATAATAGTTTAAAGTGGCACATTGGTGAAAAGGAGCGAAAAGAGGACAGAAACAGAGGTTTCAGAGCTCAAAAAGCTAGAAAGTTGGCGACACTGGCGAGAAAGCAGGCGGCGCCCCTCCAGAAGCATCGAGCTCCGGCGCCCAAAGTCTGAAGTCGCGTGAGTTTAGTGCCTTGCGCCGGTTCTGGTCGCCGAGGCGGGAATTCTGCCAAATTCGAATGGGAATGGGCCAAGGCCAAGAAGGAAAAGTTTGGGAACGTTTTCTAGGCTATAAAAAGGACCTTTCAAGGTCAGATTAAGGGTTCCACTTTTGCCAATTCATCACAACTTGGAGATCAAGATTGGAGACTACTTTTGTGTAATTTCTTTGTTCTTTATTTTATTTCTTTGTTGCTTATGTTGGATATTAGTTTAGTTCTTGACATGTCTATGGCTAGGAACTAACTTAATTTAGGGCTTTCCATATCAAATCGCTTGAAACTCATTCTTATGAATTAATGCATGTTTTGATTTCTTCTTATCATTGTTGAGATTTATTCAATATTTGTCTTGGTTGCTTGGTAATTAATTGATCACTAATTATCATAACCTATATGATTTCTGATCGAAAGTCGAAAGGGGAGATTGTGAATATGTTATAGTTGAATAAATATAGGTTAAATCGTGGACGAAAGTACCCCGATACTTGTGTAGCTTAATATGTTATTGCTTTTAATCCTCCTTTATAGTCAATCTTGTCACCGAAAGGTAGAAGGGTTCTATATTGGGGTTGAGTGTTTATATTACCTTAACATGAGTATAAAATGACTTAGTTAACCTGTTGTCTCAAAATAGAAGAAGAACCATAATTAATTGCATTAACAAGTAAGATGAGCGGATAGTTGAGGAGATTTGGAAGCCCTATTTCCACCATATCTGAAGTTAAATAAAGTAATTTAGTTAGTATCTATAATTATAGCTATAAACAATTCATCAATTATCGGTTACCAAATAGATACCATAGAATAGAGGTTGATAATTGGACACTAATCCCTGAGGATGATAACTCGGTCTTCTAGACTATATTACTTATCACGACACGTGCACTTGCGTTTAGTGTGTGCATAAATCGCGCATCAACACTTCACACTCAACAATTTCCAGCAAATTGTCTTCCTCTTTAGCAAATCACAAAATGCTCAAAGATCCTTCTTACTAAGCAAACACTTGAGTTCCATTTGCTCACTTGTTTGATTGTTGTTTTATCTTGGGAGATAAGTTGTCATTACAACTGTTGAAAGGATATACGGGGCAATATTATCTTAAGGATAGATCAAGAATTTGGTCGACTCAGCAAGTCCTCATATTTGATCATTTCCAGATTTCTAACAAATAGTTGTTGTTGTTATTTTCTCGATCTACACATTACCACTCACAGTTTCGTGCCTAATTAATTAAACACCTGCCCATTAGGACGGAGAAAGCACAATTGTTTTTGGGCAAGTGCGAGGTGTGCAACCGCACAAGGCCCCCGAAAAATGAAAAAAAATTAAAGGCCCTTTTTCCATTTTTTATTAAGTAGTATTAGCCATAATTTACTGTAAAGGCTCATAATTAGCAGGTCTTAGCCAATCAAAGTAAAGGAATTCAGTTTCAGTGGCGTACGCATTTGGAGACCCAAATTCAGATTATTGAAATAGTATATTTACTTATATTAAGGGTCACTTTTACGAATTAGAAATGCCCCCAAAATATTTGAGACAACCATAAGATAAAGTAATAAGTTTCACGAAATTTGTTTCTCCTGATTTGGAATATAGCATTAGCCCCTTCCATCTTAGATAAAATATTCGCTCTCCGTCTTTTAAAACACTGATTGTAAGTATAAATAAATGGTGATGGTTCTTTTTGAAGGAGTAGCTTTGCATGACAAGTACCCTCGTAAAGGTGATTGATTTGCTTGTTCCTTAAGCCATCTTCATTGTCTAACCGTCATTTCCTTCTCGCTTTACCTAAATTTGTACTAACACTTTATTTAATTGTATATTATGCGCTCCCTGAAATGTTCGTTTGGGTGGAAAACTCAATTAACAGCTTCCTTTTCACTGTTCTACTTCAAATTATTAAGAAACGAATATTAATGCAGGGAAAATAGTAAGTGCATATATAGTATTCCTTCTGACCCAAAAAGAATAACTTACTTTTTTAATCCATCTAAAAAAGAATGATATATTTCCTTATCTGACAATAATTTAACTTTAAACTTTAGCTTTTACGCAAAATGAGATGATCTACAACCACACAAATATTTTTGACGTATTTAGACCATAAGATTCAAAAGTCTTTTTTTTATTTCTTAAAGTATGTGTCAAATAAAAGTACATCACCAAAAAACACACAATAACCAGATGTCGAATGCTTGGTATCTAGACATCCACCCCAATCAACATATGTATATGAAATGAGAGTAGATACATATTATGAATATAGATGTAAGTCATGATCAAGAGTGCCCTGAATGTAGCGCACAATGCATTTGAGAGCGTGCATGTGTTCTTCCCTCGGATCACGCATGAATAAACACAACTGCTGCACTGCATAAGTAATATAGGGCATCGTAAACGTGAGATATTGAAGAGCTCCCACAAGACTATGATAGTAGGAGAGATCCTCATATGGTGTGCTAGAAGTAGCACGCAACTTCGGTTTATTGTCAACCGGAGTAGGAGATGACTTACAGAATGACATGCCAGCCCGTTCAATGATCTCTGCTGCATACTTCCTCTGAGATAAAAATAGACCACCTACATTACGAGTGACAGCTATAGCCATAAAATAACTTAATGGCCCCAAGTCTTTCATAGAAAATTTTGAGCTGAGAAGAGATATGATAGACTTGCGAAGTTTATCAGAGGAAACAATCAATATAATATCATCCACATATAACAGAATGTAGTCCATAGAAGTACCATGATGATATATAAATAGAGAATGATCAGACTTGCTGTGAGAAAATCCAAGTGTAGACACATAATCTGCAAATATTTTGTACCAGGCTCGAGGAAGAAATCAATATAATATCATCCACATATAATAGAATGTAGTCCATAGAAGTACCATGATGATATATAAATAGAGAATGATCTGACTTGTTGTGAGAAAATCCAAGTGTAGACACATAATCTGCAAATCTTTTGTACCAGGCTCGAAGAGCATGTTTTAACTAACGCTGGCCAACGAGGCGGGTCGGTCTGGTCCTGATCCGACCCCGACTCGCCCGATCCGCCGCCCTCCTCTTGGAAAAATTTGTCGTTGCACAACGACCATTTATATTTTGGTCGTTGTGCAACGACCATTTTTGGCCTCCCTCACCCCACAACCCTCCCTACTCCCTTAATATTTATTTTTAACCCCTAAGTTAATATATTTACTTTAACCTAATTTTCCAATATAATCAACAAACCATTTATACCAAGCTCGTGAGGCCTGCTTAAGACCATATAAGGACTTCTTCAGCAAACATACATGATGTGGATAATTGGGGTCTCAAAACCCTAATAGTTGATGCATGTATATAGTCTCTTTAAGATCACCATGCAAGAAAACATTTTTACATCCAACTGATGAATAGGTCAAAAATTTTAAAATGCTAGGAAGAGAACAGTGCGAATGATGGCCGATTTAACCGGACTGAATGTCTCCCCACAGTATACGCTAACATACTGAGTCTTACCATCACCTACAAGACGAGCCTTATTCCTCGCAAAACAACCGTCAAAATTTTCCTACACAAGTACTTTAGTATTCTCAATTTTTCACTATACCTCCAAGTTCCAACTCTATCAACAGATTCAAATCTCTCAATATATATATATACACATATGTATTTGAAGGACGGGGAAGGAAAATAACATGTCACACCACCAAAGATCATGATGGGTGGTAAGTTATATCCTTTCATCCTTAATCATAGATTTGAGGTTCGAATTTTGGGAACAAATCATTTTTGATAAGGAGCGCTTTACCCCTAAGTGAAATTTTCTGGCTCGAACCCGGATTAATACAACATTAATAAGAGAATTAACTGTCACGACCCGAACCCGGACCCGTGACCGGTGCCTTAACCCGGGCACCCTAGTGACACAACATCAGAGAAAACCAGCGGAATGTAAACTCAAGATAAACAACCATTAAGATATAGAATAGTCTAGCCCAAAATGGCTAACTTAAAGTACATAAACCGAGCAGTTACATCCTTAACGCCAAGTGCTTGACAAGACTACGGGCCTCAGAATGAATAACACTATGCCGGGACTGGGCCCCGTCATGCCCCTGAATGCAAAAATTATCAACGACTCCAGGGAGGACCATACCAAAAGTCGAGCCTCCGAAGAATTGGAGCTCGACACTGAGTACAAGATCCTAGGAGCGAGGATCTACCACTGCTTTCCTTACCTGCGGCGTGAGCGGCCAGGAAGGGGGTACCTGACGTACCAAGTATGTAAAAGCGGAAAATCGTAGTAATATCATAAGTCCAAAATACATTAAAGTTATAGATAAAACCAAATTATGTTGCCTTGTGCCTTACTAATAATGAGAGTAACAAGTATACATTTTATAGCATAAAAATAGGAGGCTCGTGATCAAAGCGAGTGCCTCGCCCAGTAGTATCATTAAGCAATCCTACTCGCGGGACTATTTCACCCGCATAGGTCCTGTGGACCCGCGTGAGGTCATCCGCCTCGTCGTAGGACTATTTCACCCGCGTGGGACTATTTCACCCGCATGGATCCTGTGGATCCGCGTGTACCATCGCGTACTCGCGTGGGACTATTTCACCCGCATGGATCCTATGGTCGGATCCGCATGAGTACTGGCGCCGCACTCGCGTCATGGGTAGCAAATCCATGGCATAAATAATAACCCGGGGTTTACAGTAACAATATATATATAACATAGCTCATCCGCTATCATACATAACATAAGCACTACCGCTATCATATCATAACATAAGCACTCTAGGCCTATCATATCATAACATAAGCACTACCACTATCATATCATAACATAAGCACTACCGCCTATCATAACTTAAGCAAGTTAAGAATCACCTAACTTCTTATTAATAGTATTAATACATCCTCTCATTTTAGTATACCTAAGGCACGATCATGTCTTTTAATAAAAATCAGAATTTAACCCAAGTATCATGTACCTCTAACCTTTTAAGGAATAACTCTTTTTATACAAAAATTCCAAGATGCTAATCACCATAGTATCAAGTTACGATTTCTTTTCAAAACAAGTCACATTTCCTTTTAAAACTATCTCAAGCTTCTAAATTAAGTGACTTCATTTCTTGTAAAACCTTAGGCAATTCATGCCTTAAAACCATTTTCCTTCCACAAGTTCAAAACATCAAAACCTTTCTCCATTAAACTTTCACAAACTAATATAACCAACTCCCCATAAAGCCGTTATATTAGAGTTAACAATAGTAAAACACATTCCCTTAAGTCGAAGGGATTTTTATACTTTTCTTTTAAAGCGAAGCAAGTATCAAATACTTATAACAAGCGAAGATTTCCAAATCTTGTCGTCTACCGTACTACATAGGTCTGACTAATCATGCTCGAGAGATAGGAAAGCTCCACATACCTCTTGGTCAATCCACAAGCTAAGTCGATTTACCGCGTAGTATGTCAACCTAAAATGACCACAATACATTTATCAAGCTCTAATTATAATGCAGAATTTTCCCAAGTTAAAGTCACCAATTTCCTACGGAAAATTGGGCAGCGTTCCTTTGTTTCTACATACTTTGCCACCTTTTCCAAGGTCGATTTTTAACGCTCAAATGCCATGTTTAAGGCTCAACAACCAACCAACCAAGGGAATTACACACCTAAACTTTGGTGTGTAAAATTCAACCCAAGTTACAACAACTAACCAACAAGTCTAATGTAGTATTTAGGCAACAACGTGCTCATAAAATCCCCAAACCAATTCTTTCATAATCAAACCCCATTTCTTACATGCAACTACTCTAAGTGCATTTTTTCCAACTACAAGTTCTTCCTATTAAACATCAACGCCCAATACCAACTCTGAGAAGAAATGTTACCTTGAGTTTTAGCCAAACTTAATCAACACCTTGCTAGCCTTTTCTCCAAGAACACCACCACAATAGTCTTCACAAGCTTGTAATAACCTTTCCTTCCTATTACACTTTTGATTTTTCCTTAGGCTAGAATTCCTCTTGGGAATTTAGAGAAGGATGAGCTTTTAATTTAGAGAGATGGAGTGTAAAGATGAAAAGTTGAAAGAAATGACCAAGCCTTGGTCAATATAATGCATGTGAGAAAATCGGATGGGGGGACACTTGTCACCCTCGTAGCCTCTTTTAAAACAAAAATCGGACTTTCTAAGTTTTTCCGCCCAAATTTCAGCCTCGGCGCGCCTGCTTCCGTCGCGGCCGCAACTCTGCGGACCTCGGATCTTTCGGCGCGCGCTGCTTCCCGGCGCTGTACTGGAACCCACCGCACTTCACCCACCGCGCGCGGCGCCTCGCCTCCGGCGCGCTCGAGGCCTGAGCGTGTTTCTCTAATTTCGCCACGGCCCCACGCGCGGCCGATCCATGGGTATAAAATTCTCCCCCGAAACATTCGTCCGAATGTTCCTTCTAACCTTACACAAAACACAATACAACCGTATCTTCTTAACTATTCCTTTGCAAATAAGAATGCTCCGAGCCACAACATTACTCAAGCATAATCAACTAAATTAACACCAATCGGTAGGAAAAGGGTTACACGGAGGTATAGGGAATAAGTGTGGGTATTTCTTCATCATATCATCCTCCGCTTCCCACGTCATCTCTTCTATGTTCTCGTTCGCCATAAAACCTTGCGGAAGCCACCTCGCTTCGTCGAGTCGTCTAACGACGATCGAGTATCGCTATGGGACTCTCCTCATACGACAACTCCTCTGTCACTGGATATCTGAATCGGGTGCACTCTGACGGATCTCAATGCATTTCCGTAACATGACACGTGAAAAAAAAGCGGATGTACCACCTAAGATCGGACGGCGGTCCAACTCATAGGCAACCTTGCCTCTCTTGGACAATCGATCGGCCCAATGTACCTTGGGTGAGTTTCCCTTTCCTCCCAAATCTCATCACACCGCCGTGGGTGACACTTTCAGAAAGACCCAATCATTAACCTCAAACTCTAAGTATCGGCGCCGATGATCTGCGTATGATTTACATACGCGACTGCGGGTTGCGATAACCGCCTCTGGATAAGCTTCACCTTATCCATCGCCTTGAACCAAATCTGGCCCGATTAACTGCACTTTTCCCACTTCAAACCAACCTATCGATGACCTGCACTTTCTCCCGTATAAGGCCTCATAAGGCGCCATCTGAACACTAGAATGGTAGCTGTTGCTATAAGCAAACTCCACAAGAGGTAAATGATCCTCCCAGCTACCCCCGAAATCAATAACACAAGCGCGACATATCCTCGAGTGTATGCGGATAGTGCGCTCGGCTGTCCGTCCGTCACGAGGATGAAACGTCTTTGAGACTCACTGTGTCCCTAATCCATACGGAAAGACCTCCGAAGTTAGCGAATGGGCTCCTCTATCTGATATAATCGACACGGGACTCGTGCAAACTCACAATCTCTCTAATATATAATCGGCATAGTCCTCATTTAAACGTCGTCTGGCCCGGAAGAAAGTGGGCTGATTTAATCGACTGTCAACAATAACCCAAATGGAATCATGTCTCCTCTGCAGGTGCGAGGTAACCACGTAATAAAGTCCATGTTGACCACCTCCACTTCCACGTGAATATCAATAGCACTGTAATAGCCGCGAACCGGTGCTCAACCTTAACTGCGACAATTAGGACCTTTGGGCAACAAAGCCCACGTCCTCTTCAAACCATCCCACCAATACATGCACACGAGGTCATGGTACATCTTAGTCGACCGGATGAATCGAATAACGAGCCTTTGTGTGCCTCACGAATCTGTGGCGAAGTCTGTCGCATCGGGAACACACAATGGCCCTCGATCTTAGCACCCGTCGGTGCTACCTCGAATAGACTCTTCTCTTCTGGAGAGGCTGCGTCGATGCCGTGCCAAAATCGGATCCTCATCGTCGCCTCTTCACCTCGCCGGCGATGGAAGACTGGCGACCTCTCAAACCGAATTCGTTACTAACGGAATCAGCCAAACGAACCCCGAGGCTTGCTAAGCGGTGTAACTCTCGGACCGTATCCCTTTTCTGCATGCGAACATCGGATAGACTACCCGTCGATCTGCGACTAAGGGCATCTGCGCTATATTGGCCTTCCGCGGGTGGTACGAATATCAACATCGTAATCCTTAAGTAGCTCGACCGCGTCTGCGCGAGTTCGGCTCCTGCGGTGAAGATGTCTGGAGACTCTTGTGGTGCGTGTAAATGTCACATGAACTCCATATAAATAATGTCTCGGATCTTGAGTGCGATTAAGCGCGCCGACTCTAAATCGTGAGTAGCGTAATTCCTTTCATGCTTCCCTAACAGGAAACATAAGCTCTAACCTTATCGTGTTGCGTCGACACAGCCTAATGACATGACGTATTACAATAATACCTAACCCTCTAGTCTCTCAGAGGGTTAGAAGCTATAGTCGTGGTCAACTTCTCTTCCGATAAGCGGAAGCCTTTCTTGTACTTGCGAAATATTCGGGCATCCTAAATCTCGATTACGGTTCTGTTTCCCTTTCTCTGTTGCAACCAAACTTGGTTACTACACTTAGATCTGATTCCTTTGCTTGCGCGTGGCTAAGACTTCTGCGATCACAATTTAGGGAGACTTCCTTGCTCATCAAGTAGTAATCCTATTATTCTCTCCCATTTCGTAGAGCTTATAGTCGATGTTGACCTCGATTCACGGTACTACATAATCCAATGACTTGTCAGGATTTCTTATCGTTCGAGTGTCTACTCGTATTTCCTTTATAAGTTATTTCAAGTTGTCCTGGGGTCCCTTACCCCTCCGTATTCTCTTACTATCTTTCTCGTCGATGCAGATGCTACTACGCTTTCCTCGAGGTGTTCCTCGCCCATTACTTACTAATGGTCTTACACTAGTCAAGGAATCGTATCTCGTGCAACTTACATAACCATCGTTGTATTCTCTTTTATCCTACGGTCATAACCTACCTTATGCTCATTAATAGTAAAGTGTTTCTAATTTGATCCATAATAAATGCATTTCAAATATCGTACTACTGCATTTTTCTTACGACACTTCACGACCATTTAAATGCGTCGTTCTTAATTACCCCCAACACAATACTTTTCCACGGATATCTAAAATCGTAACTTATGGCGTGGCGATCTGAAGACCTACCGTCTCCCATCCTTCGTCTAACTACGTGGGTACATAACCCATGTCGTAAGGCTATTCTCTTATGTAGGGAGAGAACCTATCTCCGCCATTAAACTTTCCTTGGTGTCACAACCACAATCAAGGTCCTCTCGTGGTCTGTAATTATCTAATCATTCTGTAGCCTTAAAATCGTGTAGATTTTCAAAACCTACCAAAGATGCCCTCGACTTTCTGCCGTGTGCCGTACTTATTTTATTCTTGCCTTGCACATTTCCTTGAAATTATCAGGAAGGTCGTGGCCCTTACCGCCACACCGAACCAACTCCAAGTACCTCGAGGGCACTTAACATAAATTCCTTCAAATCCAGTATTACTTACTTTCTGCGTCAATTTTCCTCGATGAACAAGTCACGGACTTATTAAAACAAAATGCCAAAGAAGGAAGGATAA
Organism: Przewalskia tangutica; assembly: GCA_029844215.1. NCBI lineage: Eukaryota > Viridiplantae > Streptophyta > Magnoliopsida > Solanales > Solanaceae > Przewalskia > Przewalskia tangutica. The sequence goes on along the minus strand of CM056721.1, from coordinate 42,474,131 downwards.
TTCAGTTACTACTACTTCCTTTCGCTGCGAATCAATCTCTTACGTAGTCCACGTTGGCATAACGAGGCCAACTAGTCCGTACTCATAATGACCTCAGCGTCTGTCATACGATTACGCTAGGATTGCTAGGGTCCACGCATATTGCCTCGGCAATTAGTATACACCGCTCGGCTACCACCCATCACTCACGCGTGTAGTTACCTCTAAAGGTTCTCATGGATTCGGGCACTATTTCTTTCACACCTTGTTGCTTACTTCCTTACCGGTCGTACTCTTTTTCGTACTCCCAAACTTATTCTAGCTTACGTACATAACTTCCATAATAAAGTGGCCCCGATCTTGGAGTTACTAAGTCAAACAATATAAGGCCATTTAGGCTCTCCTGACTGGTTCGGTGGAATCGTCCACGAACTGCACAACGATTAACGGACTCGGGCTTGTTCCTCGTGACCTGTTACGTGGCGGGACTACTATCAACTGATCCCACCCATAAGCGGGTACCTAACTTCTCGTAATACCATGGCGTGTCGTCTTGATCACAACAACCATTACTTACTCCACGGATCTCATCCGTACTACCCTCTTAAGCGTACCACGTGGCAATTTACAAACATAGCCTCCCATTGGGCCCCTTAATTAAGCTTCTTAAGGTTCCATTACTTTTCCGACAACTCATCATCTCTAATTATCTCAAACTAGCACGTAAAACCTCGATGAGAGTTCATGTATTCACGCCTTCCGGTATCTATTTAGTCCTTACCAAATCACGGTAATCTAAAATCATTCTAGCAACACATATGTGACCCTCACATGAAATCCGTATAGTTGTATGTCACAATACCAACTATACTACAAGTATTACCAACACGGATCGCAATCCGCATAATCTTCCTGGTCATCTTTGCTTCTCGTAGCTGCGAACACCATAACTGTTAGGGAGAGGCGACCCTAACCACGGCTCTCGCACGATCTTAGAGTGAAAGAATGGAAACCAATCTAAATATCCTGCGACCTCACGATTATAGATGTGGTGCCTGACAACCGATAATCAAGACTACCTAGATACGGCTGTAGACTCTTTCAGAGGATTAAGCGCTCGATACCACTTTGTCACGACCGAACCGGACGTGGCCAGGTGCCTTAACGGGCACCTAGTGACCAACATCGAGAAAACCGGTGAATGTAAACTCAAGATAAACAACCGTTAAGATATAGAATAGTCTAGCCCAAAATGGCTAACCCAAAAGTACATAAACCGACGATTACATCCTTAACGAAGTCTTGACAAGACTACAGGCCTCTAAGAATGAATAACACTATGGTGGGACGGGGCCGTCGTGCCCTGAATGCACAAAATATCAACGACTCGGGGAGGACCGTACAAAAGTCGAGCCTCAGAAATTGGAGCTCACGACACTGAGTACAAGATCCACAGGAGCGAGGATCTACCACTGCTTTCCCTTACTGCGGCGTGAGCGGCCCAGGAAGGGTCGATGCCTGACGTACCAGTATGTAAAAGCGGAAAATCGTAGTAATATCATAAGTCCAAAATACATTAAAGTTATAGATAAAACCAAATTATGTTGCCTGTGCCTTACTAATAATGAGAGTAACAAGTATACATTTTATAGCGTAAAATAGGAGGCTCGTGATCAAAGCAGGTACCTCGCGTAGTATCATTAAGCGATCCTACTCGCAGGACTATTTCACCCGCATAGGTCTGTGGACCCGCGTAGGTCATCCGCCTCGTCGTAGGACTATTTCACCGCGTGGGACTATTTCACCGCATGGATCCTGTGGATCCGCGTGATACCATCAGCGTACTCGCGTGGGACTATTTCACCCGCGTGGATCCTATGGTCGGATCCGCGTAGTACTGGCGCGCTCGCGTCATGGGTAGCAAATCCATGGCATAAATAATAACCCGGGGTTTACCCGTAACAATATATATATAACATAGCTCATCCGGCTATCATACATAACATAAGCACTACCGGCCTATCATATCATAACATAAGCACTACCGGCCTATCATATCATAACATAAGCACTACCGGCCTATCATATCATAACATAAGCACTACCGGCCTATCATAACTTAAGCAAGTTAAGAATCACCTAACTTCTTATTAATAGTATTAATACATCCTCTCATTTTAGTATACCTAAGGCACGATCATGTCTTTTAATAAAAATCCGGGAATTTAACCCAAGTATCATGTACCTCTAACCTTTTAAGGAATAACTCTTTTTATACAAAAATTCCAAGATGCTAATCACCAAAGTATCAAGTTACGATTTCTTTTCAAAACAAGTCACATTTCCTTTTAAAACTATCTCAAGCTTCTAAATTAAGTGACTTCATTTCTTGTAAAACCTTAGGCAATTCATGCCTTAAAACCATTTTCCTTCCACAAGTTCAAAACATCAAAACCTTTCTCCATTAAACTTTCACAAACTAATATAACCAACTCCCCATAAAGCCGTTATATTAGAGTTAACAATAGTAAAACACATTCCCTTAAGTCGAGGATTTTTATACTTTTCTTTTAAAAGCGAAGCAAGTATCAAATACTTATAACAAGCGAAGATTTCCAAATCTTGTGCGTCTACCGTACTACATGTCTGACTAATCATGCTCAAGAGATAGGAAAGCTCCACATACCTCTTGGTCGATCCACAAGCTAAGTCCAATTTACCGCGTAGTATGTCAACCTAAAATGACCACAATACGTTTATCAAGCTCTAATTATAATGCAGAATTTTCCCAAGTTAAAGTCACCAATTTCCTACGGAAAATTGGGCAGCGTTTCCTTTGTTTCTACATACTTTGCCACCTTTTCCAAGGTCGATTTTTAACGCTCAAATGCCATGTTTAAGGCTCAACAACCAACCAACACCAACGGAATTACACACCTAAACTTTGGTGTGTAAAATTCAACCAAGTTACAACAACTAACCCAACAAGTCTAATGTAGTATTTAGGCAACAACATGCTCATAAAATCCCCCAAACCAATTCTTTCATAATCAAACCCCATTTCTTACATGCAACTACTCTAAGTGCATTTTTTTCCAACTACAAGTTCTTCCTATTAAACATGCCTTGATACCAACTACTGAGAAGAAATGTTACCTTGAGTTTTAGCCAAACTTAATCCAACACCTTGCTAGCCTTTTCTCCAAGAACACCACCACAATAGTCTTCACAAGCTTGTAATAACCTTTCCTTCCTATTACACTTTTCAGATTTTTCCCTTAGGCTAGAATTCCTCTTGGGAATTTAGAGAGAAGGATGAGCTTTTTAATTTAGAGAGAGATGGAGTGTAAAGATGAAAAGTTGAAAGAAATGACCAAGCCTTGGTCAATATAGTGCATGTGAGAAAATCAGATGGGGACACTTGTCACCCTCCCATGGCCTCTTTAAAACAAAAATCGGACTTTCTAAGTTTTTCGCCCAAATTTCCGCCTCGGCCGCCCTCGCTTCCAGCGCGGCCAGAATCTCCTGCGGACTCGGATCTTTCGCGCCGCCTCGCTTCCGGCCATGTGCTGGAACTTCAGCCTCACCGCACTTCACCACTTGGCGCCACGCACTCCGGCGCGCCGCGGCTGAGCCCCGAACGTGTTTCTCTAATTTCTCGCACGGCCCCACACGCACGGCCCGAACCATGGGGTATAACATTAACAGTCAAATTTTTATAGATATTTAATAAACTTCTTAATTTTATACAAGCTCTGGACAAAAACTGCTTAGTTCACGTGAACCCGTAACTGAACCTCCAGTACCACCCCTGCTCGTGTGTAGGGTGTTGGGTGCTTGAGGGTCTGAGGTGTAAGTCTTACGAGACAAGAGCTCCCATATTTTCCTAAGAAATTTGATAAGTGCCTCGCCCAGGGACGAGTTCCGTACAAGTCACAGTTATGCGCCTTTGAACACAATGCCATATTCTACAATAGCTCGAGGGGATTTATTCCCTCCTATCAAATTGTGCCTCTTCATTATCCAATTCATATATTACACAACCCTTGTAATTGTTAGGATAATTAGGGACACAATCCGTAATTATCTCAATTATTATCCCATCATATCTTATTAAATCAATCATATTGTAATTAGATCATAGAATTAGAATGATTGTAGCAATTATATTAATTAGCATATCATTAGAGATAGAAAAGATTGATTGTATAGAGTTGTATATATTGTAAACTTGAGAATGAAATAAAGTCATAGAATTGATTTCCTTCATGGTATCAAGAGCCAAAATTTAGTTGCCCTAATTCTACATCCCCTCTTCCCGTCGGCTTATCATTAGCCAACACCCTAGGGTTTTCCTCCTACAAACCCTACACTAACATACAAAACCAAAACCCTAAACCACTACCCCCCACTATCGGCTAACCCTAACCCTCATTTGATTTTTTTTCTTTTCATCTCTCATCGTCTATGATTACCAACCCTAGCAGACGCAATTAGAGTTACCATATCACATTTCACCATTCACAAAACACATCTCTCTTCTTCTTTTATCCTTGTTTTATTTTTTCATGGAAAACTATGGATGAAAAACAAAAATTTCATTCAGCTCTTGCCGTAAAAAATGTCAAGAAATTCGTTTTCATAACACTTGAAATGGAAAAGGGGAAATACACCTGTTGGGCAAAATTATTCAAAATTCATTATAACATTTTTCAACATAACAAACTTTCAAGGGTTGTATATCTTGAACACCAATTTACCAACGTGAAATTGGATGACTTCTCAAACGTGTCTACCTATTGTCAAGAATTGAAGGTGTTTGCAGATTAATTTTCCAACATTGGTTATCCCGTGACAAATCAACGGTTGATCTTTCAATTATTTGCAGGGTTGAATGAATAGTATGATGGCATTGCTACATTCATTCAACAAAGTAATCCATTGCCTCTATTTTACGAGGCTCGTTCGAGGTTGATTCTCGAGGAAATACGAAAAGCAAAGCAGGTAGCTTCCGAAGTAGACCGCCAGAACTGGTCTCGTCTCCACCAATTCATTTTTCGCTGATTTTCGGCAATGAAATTCTAGTTCGGATGGAAATGGAAATCGCAACAATAATGGTAAAAAACAGGGGTCAAACCGTAACAATAACAAAGGAAAAATTAATAGTGGAAAGGGACGGGGTAGGGGCGGCGGCCAACCAGCCGACATCAGCAACAACCATAACTCGGGATACTGGCGGCCCAACCAGTGGCAGCCGCCTTCCCAGCCCATCAGGAACCAGTGGGGGCAGTCCTTTTGTAGGCCTGGGCCCTACAGTGGGCTACCCCTCCGTGCCCGTACCCCACCACATCGTGGGTCAGGCCCTCAACTTCAAATAAACAGTCCGGAATTCTAGGTTCTCATCCGCAACACGCATTTACAGTCCAGACACCATCTTATGTAGGTTATGCTCCTACCGATATCGAACAGGCCATGAACAATATGAATGTTCAGGATGAGTCGTGGTACATGGACACAAGGTCTATGTCTCATAAGACGACATCTCAAGATAATCTCTCGTCTTATTTTAATATGAGCATTAATAAAAATATTATTATCGGTAGTGGGTAGGAAATTCCAATTCATGATATTGGTAAGGTAAAACTACCCACACATTCACTATTATATTTGAAAAGAATCTTACATGCACCAACTAATTAAAACCTTAATATATGTACGACATTTTATAATTGACAATAATATTTATGTGAATTTTGATCCGTTTGGCTTTTCTATGAAAGATTTTCAGACGGGGATGCCACTAATGAGATGTAATAGCATGGGAGATTTGTATCCCATCACTACGATTTCCAACAATTATGTGACCAAACCATCAGTCTTTGCAGATATTTTCCCTATTGTATGACACAATCGGTTGGGACATCCGGTAGCACTAGTTTTCAATAATCATAGAAAGAATAATTTTTTGCTTGTAACAAACTTTTGGACTCTTCTGTTTGCCAAACTTGTGTGTTTGAAAATCATGTTAAACTTCCTTTTTATCATCTACTTCACATACACTCATGTCATTTGATTTTTTGCATTGTGATTTGTGGACATCACCAGTTTTGAGTTCTGCGGGTCATAAATATTATATGTTCATTTTAGACGATTATCGAATTTTCTGTGGACATTTTCCTTAGGAAATAAATTAGAAGCCTACACCACTGTAAAATAATTTAGCGTGTTTATCAAAACTCAATTTGACAAATCCATTAAATGTTTTCAATGTGACAATGAGAGGAAATTCATAAATGCTTAATTTAATAATATTTGTCACCAAAATAGAATGTCTTTGCGTCTTTCATGTTCACATACATCACTTCAAAATGAAAAAAAACTGAAAGAAAAATTCGAGCAATTAACAATATGGTTCACACACTTCTTGTGCATTCGTCCACACGTCCAACCTTTTGGCATCATGCACTTCAAATGATACATATCTTTTAAATATTCTTCCTAGCAAACTACTCTCCAATGTGTCACCTACACAAATGTTGTTCCACTGTCTCCCATCTTTTACACATTTGAGGGTTTTTGGGTGTTTGTGTTATCCCTTGTTTCCGTCCATCACCATTAACAAACTTTAGACCCGTTCTATCCCTTGTGTGTTTTTGGAATACCCACAAAATCTTAGGGGATATAAGTGTTATGATATGATGATTGGAAAAGTCATTATTTCTCGTCACATCATTTGTGATGAGTTTACGTTCCCGTTTACTAAATCTCACGCGACATCCTCACCTTCATCCGATTTTTGAACGATTTTAATACATTCAATTTTGAATCACCATTTACACAGCCAAAATAGTATGGGACTAGCCTAAACCCCACCACCGAACGTCCTAGCCCAATCACTAAATGTGATTGGGCCAGTCCGAGGAGCAGAGGTCAATGTCTCTCTTCCTTCGGCATCGGCCTAGTCAATATTTAGTGGCGGGTAGGCCCAACAGAGGGAGGCATCTTCCCCCTTGCCCGTGACACCACCCGGCTCATCAGGCCTATGTTCACAGGCCCAAAACATTAACCCATGTTTGCCCTCTATCGAGCCGAAAGACAAATCACCCAGTCCACTATTTTAGCCCAAATTCGGTCAGCCACTCAGCCCACTAGCCTACCCGACAACCCAAACAGTCCACCAACTCGAACTATTGAAACACGTGTCATACACTGATTTTCGGCCCAAACATCATTTTAACCTCATATCTTCAGTCCAACCATCACCACTTCCAAAAAATCCCAAAGCAGTCCTGTCAGACCCGAATCGAAAAGCTTCTATGTTAGACGAAATTGATACTCTTATTAAAAATAATACATGAGAGTTAGTGCCCCGTCCATCTAATATGAACATAATCAAGTCTATGTGGGTTTTCTGTCATAATAAAGAATTCTAACGGCTCTTTTGCGAGATGCAAACCTCATCTTATTGGTGATGACAGGTCTCAACAGGTTGGCGTAGATTGTGGTGAAACATTCAGTCTAGTAGTTAAGACAACAACTATCAGGACTGTTCTGAGCATCTCACTATCAAAATCCTAGTCCATTTATCAATTGGATGTCAAAAATGTATTCTTACATGACCATATACATGAGACAATCTACATGCACCAGCCTATGGTGTTTCTGAGATTCTACTCATTCGGATTATGTTTGCCTATTGAAAAAATCTTTGTATGATTTGAAACATGCTCCCAGGACATGGTATAACAAGTGTGCAGGATTTGTATCCAAAATGGGTTTCTCACACAGCAAGTCTGATCAGTCCTGGTTCATTTATAAGAAATGCAATGACATGGCATATATCATTATTTATGTAGATGGCATCATTCACACATAATCATCTACATCTCTTCACAAGTATATTATGTCCATTCCTGCAGCAGAATTTGTGATGAAAGATTTGGGTCCTTTAAATTATTTTTTAGGAATTGCTGTAACTCAATATGTAAGTGGTCTGTTTCTCAGTCAAAAAAAATATGTCGAGGAGATCATTGACAAAACCGATATGACATCCTGCAAACCGTCAGATACAAAGGCAAAATTGAGTAGCTTTACTGACACTCCATACAGTGATCCAAAGCATTACCACAACTTAGCAGGGGCATTGCAGTATCTTACTTTCACAAGACCTGATATTTTCTATGCGGTTCAGCAAGTATGTTTACATATGCATGATCTTAAAGAAGAACATATGGGGCTCTCAAGCGAATTCTGCGGTATGTTAAGGGTACTTTCCATTTTTGACTACATCTGTATAAATCCTCCATTTCGAGCCTCTCATCTTTTGTCCGAGAAAATGTTGCACGTGGACAAGTCTGTGTTCTCCATGTATCGTCTCGTTATCAAATTACCGATAGTTTCACCAAATGTCTTCCACGCGTAATGTTTGATGATTTTAGGGACAATCTAAGCATACGAGAACCTCCCGCTCAAAGCGGAGGACTGTTAGGATAATTAGGGATACAATCCCTAATTATACCATCATATCTCATTATATCAATCATGTTGTAATTAGATCATAAAATTAAGATAATTGTATCAATTATATTAATTAGCATATCATTAGAGATAGCCAAAATTAATTGTATAGAATTGTATATATTGTAAACTTGAGAATGAAATAAAGAGATGAATTAATTTCCTTCCGTAATAGATGAGGCGTCCACTAGAATCTGAGACAAGAGTATCAAAAGAAATGAATTCCCCAAAAAGAATAAAAACTTGGAAAAGGTCATGAAAAGTTGGTTAATATTGATGTTATAAGCACACATGTATACGTATTGCACGTTTAAAGAGCTCTAACGTAGATTAGAGCTTATAAGGATATACTATAAGATTATGTCATAAGGCTAGCATCAAAATTAAGGTGATGGAGGTTTTGGGAATGGAAGGTGAGTTCAAAACACTCTCACCGGGGGTGGACCCAAATTTTTTAATTTAAGAAGGATATTTTTTTTTATTACATAGGAGTAGGGGAAAGGAAAATGGGAGAGGGGATTACAATGTGAGATTCGAACCCTGAGCTACTAGATCCCTACGAGCATACTGATTTTTACTACTGAATTATGAATAAATTATTCGTACATACTAAAGTAATTTTTTAACACAAATACAAAGCTTGAGAAAAAGTTACTGAATTCTGCTGAACCAGTAACTGGCACTTAAGGGCGAACCTAAGTCGATCAAAAATTGGGTCACGTGAACCCATGGTCAGCCGCCTAAATTCGGTATATTATGTGTATAATTCTTAAAATGTCTAATATTATTTGATGGAATCCATGGTCAAAAGAGATTGAGTGGTTCATTGGTTAAGGTCCTAAGTTTTATTCTTGAAGGTTAGGGAAGAACCCAACTTGTTGCACTATAATTTTTTTATCTTATATTCAAAGTAATGGTGCGTCCATCTTCTTGAAATTCTGAATCCGCCTCTGCTTGTTGATTCTCCCACATCGGTGGGATAAGTGGTCATTGGTCTCCTTATATGGCTTGGGCAATCATTTTTCCTTTGAGTTAGCTTTTGGGGTTGAGTTAGGCCCAAATTTCATTATTTCATGGTATCAGAGTCAGACTCGTCTCAATTCATTGTTTCCAATGTTGGCCCCCATCTTATATTGTTCACGCTCCAGATGTCCAGCCCTGGGCGTGAGACACTCCCACATAGGTGGGATAAGTGGTCATTGATCTCCTTATATGACTTGGGCAATCCTCTTTCATTTGAACTAGCTTTTGGGGTTGAATTAAACCCAAATTTCATTACTTTCACTGCTAACACTGTGGCTCTGCCCCTGACTCTCATGATGCAAGTGACAAAGGTATAGCAACCGCTGGTCTATTGAATTATATATAAGGAGTACCATCAAATTTTGTGAATATAACATAACCCTGACCAGTTCATAGAGCAATACCACCCAATTTCTTTCAGTCTTTGTTTGAACTGATAAAAACTGATGTAAAAAAGAAAAAGAAAGAAAGGGAAAAGAGGGAGAATTCCCATTTTGATACCAAGCCACACATACATGACACTCCACCAAGTCAATGATAAGTCACCACATTCTTTTGGCTAATAACTAAGTACTAACATCATCATAATCTCAAAAAGAAAGCTTAAGTAGGTAGAACTAGTCCTTTTAATGAGTTTTAGGCGGTGCGAGTAGTCTTGCCAGGCAAATTCGGATACCAAGTAGTTATATTTGGAAAAAAAATGAAGGAAAAGTTTATACAAAAAATGAAGGAAAAGTATATAAAGCAATGATCACTCTCTTTGTTATTTGACTACACAAAACACTTTTTTGACAAAAGAGTAAAAACTAGTCATTACTCAAAGTGGAAAATAACAATCTTAGTAGTAATACATATTATAATAATATATATGTACTTTTTATAGTTAATTAGTTGAATTAGTATTGGATTAATGAATTTAATGATCAACAGAAGGTGGCAATGCAGTAAGGTTCCCATATTAGTAAAGACCTCATTGGCTGTTTGCATCCTCTTTGCAACGGTACCAAATACGTCATATTTTCTCTGTTTCCTCTTATTAAAACCAAGTCTTGCTGCTATGTTTGTTGTACTCTTTCCATTAGGAGAAGTACTATTTGCTGCAAGAATAACTTGCTTAGTGGTATAGTTGCATTCTTTTGCAACTGTAGGCTTTTTTCTCCAAAAATACTCATAGGCATCGAAGGAGGCTGCTGAAGGGGCCACTGGTGTTAGGTGAGTTGGGAGTGATTGAGGAACTGAGGTTATCTGACTTGGCTCCTCTGTAAGTTCAGTTGAACTAGCAGAACACGTGAAGGTGACAAATTTATTGAACTTGTTTGACCATGTTACGATATTCTTGTTTCCTAGCCCCAATTGACCTTCCAGTTCAGGGGAGAATTCACGAAATTCTGTTTCCATAGAGAATTCAATTGATTTTTCCCTTATATCGAACGATGAATCACCATTTACACAGCCAAAATAGTATGGGACTAGCCTAAACCCCACCACCCAACGTCCTAGCCCAATCATTAAATGTGATTGGGCCAGTCCGAGGAGCAGAGGTCACTGTCTCTCTTCCTTCGGCATCGGCCTAGTCAATATTTAGTAACGGGTATGCCCAACAGAGGGAGGCATCTTCCCCCTTGACCGTGACACCACCCGGCTCATCGGGCCTATATCCACAGGCCCAAAACATTAACCCATGTTTTCCCTCTAACAGAGCCGAAAGACAAATCACCCAGTCCACTATTTTAGCCCAAATTCGGTCAGCCACTCAGCCCACTAGCCTACCCGACAACCCAAACAGTCCACCAACTCGAACTATTGAAACACGTGTCATACACTGATTTTCGGCCCAAACTTCATTTTAACCTCATATATTCAGTCCAACCATCACCACTTCCAAAAAATCCCAAAGCAGTCCTGTCAGACCCGAATCGAAAAGCTTCTATGTTAGACAAAATTGATACTCTTATTAAAAATAAGACATGAGAGTTAGTGCCCCGTCCATCTAATATGAACATAATCAAGTCTATGTGGGTTTTCTGTCATAAAAAAGAATTCTAACAGCTCTTTTGCGAGATGCAAACCTCATCTTATTGGTGATGGCAGGTCTCAACAGGTTGGCGTAGATTGTGGTGAAACATTCAGTCTAGTAGTTAAGACAACAACTATCAGGACTGTTTTGAGCATCTCACTATCAAAATCCTAGTCCATTTATCAATTGGATGTCAAAAATGCATTCTTACATGACCATCCACATGAGACAATCTACATGCACCAGCCTATGGTGTTTCTGAGATTCTACTCATTCGGATTATGTTTTCCTGTTGAAAAAATCTTTGTATGGTTTGAAACATGCTCCCAGGGCATGTATAACAAGTGTGCAGGATTTGTATCCAAAATGGGTTTCTCACACAGCAAGTCTGATCAGTCCTGGTTCATTTATAAGAAATGCAATGACATGACATATATAATTATTTATGTAGATGACATCATTCACACATAATCATCTACATCTCTTCACAAGTCTATTATGTTCATTCTTGCAGCAGAATTTGTGATGAAAGATTTAGGTCCTTTAAATTATTTTTTAGGAATTGCTGTAACTCAATATGTAAGTGGTCTGTTTCTCAGTCAACAAAAATATGTCGAGGAGATCATTGACAAAACCGATATGACATCCTGCAAACCGTCAGATACAAAGGCAAAATTGAGTAGCTTTACTGACACTCCATACAGTGATCCAAAGCATTACCACAACTTAGCAGGGGCATTGCAGTATCTTACTTTCACAAGACCTGATATATCATATGCGGTTCATCAAGTATGTTTACATATGCATGATCTTAAAGAAGAACATATGGGGCTCTCAAGCGAATTCTGCGGTATGTTAAGGGTACTTTCCATTTTTGACCACATCTGTATAAATCCTCCATTTCGAGCCTCTAATTTTTTGTCCGAGAAAAGGTTGCATGTGGACAAGTCTGCGTTCTCCATGTACCGTCTCGTTATCAAATTACCGATAGTTTCACCAAATGTCTTCCACGCGTAATGTTTGATGATTTTAGGGACAATCTAAGCATACGAGAACCTCCCGCTCAGAGCGGAGGACCGTTAGGATAATTAGGGATACAATCCCTAATTATCCCATCATATCTCATTATATCAATCATGTTGTAATTAGATCATAAAATTAAGATAATTGTATCAATTATATTATTAGCATATCATTAGAGATAGCCAAAATTAATTGTATAGAGTTGTATATATTGTAAACTTGAGAATGAAATAAAGAGATGAATTAATTTCCTTCCGTAATAGATGAGGCGTCCACTAGAATCTGAGACAAGAGTATCAAAAGAAATGAATTCCCCAAAAAGAATAAAAAGTTGGAAAAGGTCATGAAAAGTTGATTAATATTGATGTTATAAGCACACATGTACACGTATTGCACGTACAAAGAGCTCTAACGTAGCTTAGAGCTTATAAGGATATACTATAAGGTTATGTCATAAGGCTGGCATCAAAATTAAGGTGATGGAGGTTTTGGGAATGGAAGGTGAGTTCAAAACACTCTCACCGGAGGTGGACCCAAAATTTTTAATTTAAGGAGGATAATTTTTTTTATTACATAGGAGTAGGGAAAAGGAAAATGGGAGAGGGGATTACAATGTGAGATTCGAACCCTGAGCTACTAGATCCCTATGAGCATACTGATTTTTACTACTGAATTATGAATAAATTATTCGTACATACTAAAGTAATTTTTTAACACAAATACAAAGCTTGAGCAAAAGTTACTGAATTCTGCTGAACCAGTAACTGGCACTTAAGGGCGAACCTAAGTCGATCAAAAATTGGGTCACGTGAACCCATGGTCAGCCGCCTAAATTCGGTATATTATGTGTATAATTCTTAAAATGTCTAATATTATTTGATGGAATCCATGGTCAAAAGAGATTGAGTGGTTCATTGGTTAAGGTCCTAGGTTTTATTCTTGAAGGTTTGGGAAGAACCCAACTTGTTGCACTATAATTTTTTTATCTTATATTCAAAGTAACGGTGCGTCCATCTTCTTGAAATTCTGAATTCGCTTCTGCTTGTTGATTCTCCCACATCGGTGGGATAAGTGGTCCTTGGTCTCCTTATATGGCTTGGGCAATCATTTTTCCTTTGAGTTAGCTTTTGGGGTTGAGTTAGACCCAAATTCCATTGTTTAATGGTATCAGAGTCAGACTCGTCTCAATTCATTGTTTCCAATGTTGGCCCCCCTCTTATATTGTTCACGCTCCAGATGTTCAGCCCTGGGCGTGAGACAGGGTGTTGATTCTCCCACATAGGTGGGATAAGTGGTCATTGATCTCCTTATATGGCTTGGGAAATCCTCTTTCATTTGAACTAGTTTTTGGGGTTGAATTAAACCCAAATTTCATTACTTTCACTGCTAACACTGTGGATCTGCCCCTGACTCTCATGATGCAAGTGACAAAGGTATAGCAACCGCTGGTCTATTGAATTATATATAAGGAGTACCATCAAATTTTGTGAATATAACATAACCCTGACCAGTTCATAGAGCAATACCACCCAATTTCTTTCAGTCTTTGTTTGAACTGATAAAAACTGATGTAAAAAAGAAAAAGAAAGAAAGGGAAAAGAGGGAGAATTCCCATTTTGATACCAAGCCACACATACATGACACTCCACCAAGTCAATGATAAGTCACCACATTCTTTTGGCTAATAACTAAGTACTAACATCATCATAATCTCAAAAAGAAAGCTTAAGTAGGTAGAACTAGTCCTTTTAATGAGTTTTAGGCGGTGCGAGTAGTCTTGCCAGGCAAATTCGGATACCAAGTAGTTATATTTGGAAAAAAAATGAAGGAAAAGTTTATACAAAAAATGAAGGAAAAGTATATAAAGCAATGATCACTCTCTTTGTTATTTGACTACACAAAACACTTTTTTGACAAAAGAGTAAAAACTAGTCATTACTCAAAGTGGAAAATAACAATCTTAGTAGTAATACATATTATAATAATATATATGTACTTTTTATAGTTAATTAGTTGAATTAGGATTGGATTAATGAATTTAATGATCATCAGGAGGTGGCAATGCAGTAAGGTTCCCATATTAGTAAAGACCTCATTGGCTGTTTGCATCCTCTTTGCAACGGTACCAAATACGTCATATTTTCTCTGTTTCCTCTTATTAAAACCAAGTCTTGCTGCTCATATGCTGCTATATTTGTTGTACTCTTGCCATTAGGAGAAGTACCATTTGCTGCAAGAATAACTTGCTTAGTGGTATAGTTGCATTCTTTTGCAACTGTAGGCTTCTTTCTCCAAAAGTACTCATAGGCATCGAAGGAGGCTGCTGACGGGGCCACTGGTGTTAGATGAGTTGGGAGTGATTGAGGAACTGAGGTTATCATCTGACTTAGCTCCTCTGTAAGTTCAGTTGAACTAGCAGAACACGTGAAGGTGACAAATTTATTGAACTTGTTTGACCGTGTTACGATATTCTTGTTTCCTAGCCCCAATTGACCTTCCAGTTCAGGGGAGAATTCACGAAATTCTGTTTCCATAGAGAATTCAATTGATTTTTCCCTTATATCGAACGATGAATCTAACAACTTCATCGTCAAGGCTGATGTTTTCATATTTATTACCCCACTTGACAATCTTGGCTTCCGCTCCATCACAATGATCCCATTTTCTATATGTTCTTCTTCTTCTGGTTCAATGTGAGGTGTTTGATCATCAATATCGTCGAACACTTCATCAAATTCTTCACAATAATCATCCATATCTGGTTCAGACGATGAAGTGGAAGTACTATTATCAGCGAAGGTGAGAAGAAGAAGGCCATCATGGCGGTGGGCATAGAAAATATTTCGAGGAAGAATAGAAATAGCTTCAAGAATCAATCTACCATCTTGGCGTCGAGATTGCATGTGAAGAGAAGGCTTGGTTTCACCTCTAGCCAAGGAAGAAATTGGAGGAAGAAAAGATGATGATCTCTTGCTATAATTATACTTTGTAGCTCGTAATTCCTCAAAGGATTGCGAACAGTATTGTTGTTGTTGTTGATTGTGGTTATCCTCGTCTACATATCCGTTCCCAGAAGGAGTGTAAGAGGAAAAGCCATCAGAACCGTTCTCTGATCCAAGACTTTCAGTACAAATTTCAAAACTTTTCTCACTCAAAGAACTTGTTGATCTTTTAATAAGAGGGTGAATATATGGAGTTTGAAGATTGGACATGTCATCATCTTTCTTTTGGACAAAATTGAGCTCCAAACATCAATTGATGGTTTTGTCCCTTTGAGCTCATCATCATCATAAACAACAAGATCTTTTGATGAAGCAATCTTTTTTATAGGAGAAAAGAAACCATTTTGTGTAAGCCATTGTTTGGATGACATATCAGCAGAAAATGTTCTTCTAATTGAGACTGCATTTGATTTGCCTCTTTGAGAATCTGATCCAAGAATTGTCACTACGCCTTGTTTCACTATACTTGTCTTAGGTGGTGTGGGTGGTTTACTCAATTGAAACATTCTTTAAAGGAAGAAGAAAATAAGTGTTGTTACCTTAAGCAAACAACAAAACAACCAATAGAGGATAGTGTCCAATGGATGACAGTTGCAAGCTAAGAGAGGAAAAAGAAATTTATGTTTAGAATACTATTATTGATATTTGCTATATTAGAGTATGTGATGTTTTTGGCTGATGTTGTGAATTGAAATAGAAGGGGTACTACTGGGGATTGCCAGGGTATTTGTAGGAGTCCAAAATGCCTAATGGAATCTTGTGCAAGGGACCCTCCTCTAACTCCACTATTAAAAAAAAAAAACCTTTTAGGGTGTGAAATTATTTTCCATTTTATTGGAAATAATTTTCAAGAAAAATAAGTGATTTTCTTACTTAATTTCTGATGTTTGATAAGCAAATAGAAAATAATTTATTGGCTTCTATAAAATTTATAACCTATAGAAGTTCGCCGTCTGTGGGGATCGAACCCACGACCACGTGGTTAAAAGCCACGCGCTCTACCACTGAGCTAAGACGGCTAATATAAAAGTAATAACTTATTTTTCTAGGGAAAGTATTTGTAAATTAAACTAAACATAAAAAAATTGAAAAATATTTTCTGGAAATTGTTCTTCTCCATACCAAACACATCCTTAATTTTCTTCTATTTAGTTTGCTTTTAATAATTTTATGTTGAAGATTTGTGTACTGAGAGCATAAAAGTTTTTACTGATTAAATTTAACCGATTCCAATAGGTTATTTGCCATCGTTTTCTCAATTTAATCATGTTATAACCATTTATTGGTAATTGCACTCATGATGTCGCCTAGTGGTATATAATGTTGGAATAACATTGGAAGATCGAGGTTGAAGCACAGTAGAGTACACACTCATTTTCACCTTTATTTGAACACTCTTATTTAGTAGTTCGTAAATGGCATTTTCCATACAGTATAACACATGTGCATATTTCCGGAAATAACCGCTCTACCTACCAAGGTGAAGATGAGGTCTGTGTACATTCTACCCTCTCCAAACCCCACATTATGTGATTTTCACTGAGTATGTTGTTGTTGTATAACATGGACATATTTTTTGTCCATGATTCTTTTGGTAAGTTTTTAAGTTGAATTAATATGCTATAGAAGAATATTTGTGAAAGCTACTCCTTCATTTGGCATATTCCATTATTTTTGCTACAAAAAATAAACTAATTTACCAGTTTACTTGTTTTTTAATTTGTTTAAGTATCTAAACTTGACGGGCCAAATTAATTAAATGAAATTTTAGTAAAATGTGAAAGAGGTGATGGTTGGACGATGGAGATGGCTTAAAGAACAAGCAAAGCAATCACCTTTATGAGGGGATTCATCATTCATCACATGAAAGAATCATTACCATTTATCTATTCTCACAAAATATTTTAATTATTAATATTCGAATTCACTAATTAATTTTTTTTAATTTGTATTATATATGATTTATTAAACGGACACGCTCTCTAGCACTTTCTTAAATAACTCTATGTTGCTTTCCCAGCAAGTCTATTGAATGGGGTACGAAAGATTGCTATTCAAAGCATCGTTAAGAGCTTAAGTAATACCTGGGGGCTTCTAGGGAGTAGTCAAGATAAGATGACTCTGATCTTTCCTTCTATGGAGCCGGATGAATCATATAACATAAAACGTTTTATGCAGTGGCGAGGCGTAAGTCCCGAGACACGAGACGTATTCCATATGTATCTTCAACTATATAATTTTATAAAAAATAAAATGAACAAAAATAATTTTTTTATTAAAATTCTTTAAAATGAATCATCTTCCACTTCATTAATGATCTCCACTCCTATTAGTCCTTCTCATTCTCAATGGGTATAAACATGCTTCGTTCACTTGGGGGCAATATGTTCTATTGTTTGTTCGAAAGCTCATTTATTGGTGCCAACAGGAAAATATGAATCTTCTTCCGAGTATATTGTAAAAGTGTAAGGGCAATGCCAAAATATGAATAAAGTTAATCTAGAAATATATTAACTATTAAATTTCTATCCTATCAATTTCAGATAAAATCATTTACAAAATTATTTATGGAAGTGTTATTTTATATGAGAGTTACTTTTTTTATTTATATATTTTATAAAAAATCACTACAACATAATAACATAAAGTATAAATATCATTACACCAATAATAAAAATTATGATTTATAGAAAAAAAATTAAAATAATAAAAATCAAATTTAACGTCTGAGGCGTACGTTTTTTTGCTCGGCGGGGCTTACGCTTTTGCGTCTGGGACTTACGTCAAAATTTTAGGACGTACGCCCTATAGATATACGCCTTTTATTTGCGCCCCGAAACGTTTTTGGTACGCCCCGCCCCGAGACTCGCCTCAAAAAGGTATTTGAAAATAATGCTCAAGTTAAAAACATCATTTATTTTGAAATGGAGAGAATATAATTTATAATTACCTAAATGGATGATATTGTTCTTACAGTCTTCTCCGACAGGTTGAAAAATGAAATTATTATCTTGTTTAAGTTCGAATTTGCAATGACTGATTTGGAGAAGCTGAGTTATTTTTTGGGGATATCAGTGACCAGTTCTGTCAACCACATGTTCTTGTGTCAGCGTAAGTATGCAGAGGAGATCGTGTACAGGGCTAAGATGGCGAATTGCAAAGTTTTACCTACTCAAGTTGATTCAAAATCTAAGCTCAGTGCTATGAATGATGCTCCAGTCTCCGATCCTATTCTGTATAGGAGCCTTGCAGGTGCACTTCAATATCTCACATTTACAAGGCCAGACATTGCTTATGTTGTTCAGCAGGTATGTCTATTCATGCATGCCCCTAGAGAGTCTCATTTCACTAATCTTAAGCGTATCATCTGATACATTAAGGACACACTTGACTATGGTTTGCACCTATACCCCTCTGCATCAAACATGTTTCTCTCTTATACAGATGCAGATTGGGCAGGGTGTTCGGACATTCGACGCTCCACCTCCGGCTTTTGTGTATTTTAGGGGATAATCTGATTTCTTGGTTTGCCAAGCGACATGCTACCCTATCTCGTTCCAGTGCCGAGGCTGAGTACAGAGGCGTTGCAAATGTGGTAGCTGAGATTTATTGGCTCAGAAATTTACTGTTAGAACTTTAGTGTCATTTGCGTTAGGCATCTATTGTGTACTGTGATAACATCTCTCCCATCTATCTTTCTCATAATCCGGTTCAACATCAGCGAACCAAGCACATTGAGATAGACCTACACTTTGTTCGTGAGAAAGTTGTGCTAGGACATGTCAGAGTGTTACATGTTTCATCATCATATCAGTATGCATATATTTACCAAAGGACTCCCCAGACAGTTATTTCTTGACTTCATATCCAGTCTCAGAGTCCGGCCTCCTCCCGCTCCGACTGAGGGAGTGTGTAAACGTGTATATAGTAGTAACAATTGTATCTTATCCATAATTAGAATATATTCCATATATTGTGTAAATATAATTATGGCAAGACTATGATTTCTCTTGTGATTAGGTCTAGGATTCATATTGTATAAGAGATGAATATTGTACACTATATATACTTTGATAGTAATGAGAAGTCTCCCTAAGAGAGATTAATATCATCTTACACAAAGATTAATACGAGACTTTTACGACCTTTTTTCATTTTTTTTGTGATGAAGAAAAAAATAGGATCAAATGGAATTACCTCGTATGCTCATGCTTGAATAAATTGAACTAAAATTGTGAGGCGGTGGACATCTTAAGAACATTTTTTCCCATAAAAAAACAAATTAAAAGCTCAACAATAGCGTACGTTTAAAGTCTCGTCTATTAAAAAAAATTGTACTATTTGTCTACTTAGGTCAACTACCTTAGCTTGGTACAATTTAAAATTTGTCCAACATGCTACTTAATTAATGGCATATCCAATGTATTAAGATAAAAATTTAGAATGTTTTAGGTCATGACAAAACATACTTTATCTTTAATTAATCGCTCTTAAAAATAATTTTGGCATATGTGACAGAAGGATGAACTGATTCTGAGTTGACTAAATTGTATATATTAAAATATAATTCAGAGTTGCTTAAATAATTTATGATTATTCTTCATAGTACCATTTATGTTAAGCTGTCAAGTGGGCCGGGTCGGCCATTTCACACCGAATCAGTTTGGAGTCGGGCTGGGACCGGGCTTGGGGATAGAAAAGGGTGTTCGGCCCACCCCCTACCTAGATAGGAGTACATAACGGGCTTACCGGTCCGGGCCTAGTTTTAGTTAATGAGCTGAGTTGATTTTTTTTAAAATAAATTCTAATACTGAAATAGACATTTACATTTACTAATAATAATAAAATTAACATTTACATCTAATGATAAAATTGCTAAACTAAAAAGAATTGTGGTTGCCCAATTCAAAAAACTAGCTAGCCGTTGTAAATTTAAAAAACTAGTCTTTGCCAATTTTATTTGAACCCCTAAATTTATGAATAAACTGCAGTTTGACTCTATTTCCAAACTATAAATATCCCATCCATTCTTTTTTTATTTTCGCAATTCTTCCACAATTCTCTCTTTATCTAAATTTTTTGTTTAACTAGTGTATATTTCTACTTTCAACTTTCATGGATAATCGTCTACCTCCACCTTCTCCTCGAGTTCGAAGATCAAGTTCAAGTGCGGTGTGGATGCATTTTAAGCGAGTAGACAAGGAACATGTTAAATGTCAACATTGTGGTGACATATATATTCATAAGTCCGGAGCGTCGAGTATTGGGAGACACTGGTGACATATATATTCATAATTTCCCAATATACCCTTAGATCGAAGAGACAATCGACATAGTGTGACCCTATAGACCTTCACATATTGACACTAATTCAATTAAGGTCCATACGAAACTCCTAGACCAAGGCGTGCACCTAACTCAATATGTGAAGTACGTTTACATGAATTCAACAAACATAACCTTTATGTGAGATGATAAATTCCTTTCATTCGCGACACACTCAATCAAGCTTAGAATTTGTCATGTGTCTATCCAAATGACTTGATTACTTTATCTCATCTATATTAGTCGACAACTAGACCATATTCTAAATATGTCTCTTGCATTAGCCAATGACTTGGTCGACCTAATATCAATGAGAAGTTGAGTGTTATCTCGAATATCCAATCAAGGAAAGAATCATATTATTGGTTCAACTACCACCTTAGTTTATATAGTAATGCACCCAACACAAACCGTATCTTATCCTATAAAGAATTTAAGCTTAGGACAGAGTCAAAGTACATTACTCTGTAAACCAGGTGTGTATTGACCTCAACTCAAAGGACCTTTATCTCTCACACGTTGATAATACTCTAGACATGTATAACAAATAGTTTATCAGGAGGGTATACTAATACTTTCCAAAAGTATCCATGTGTTCATCACTAGTAACCATTACTAGTAGCAGGTGATACATACTACATTCTCCAAGAATGTAATGCAGACCACATGTCGACTTATAACATATCATCGATATCTCATTCTCGATGATCATTAGTCGAGACTACTTTGAGAGTTACGCTCTATCATTAATATCTCAATCCATTAATGACAACGTAAGCTCAAATGATGCACATTAATGAATAATTACAAATAATTAAATAATAATCCAATAATTGCAAATGCCATAAATATATTAATCTTATTAATAATGCGAATATGTTCAAGTACATTTGTATCTAATAATGATTGTATCTAGGACATACATGAAGGGTTTTGTTGGGTCTAAAACACACAAGGAAGGCACATCAGAAGTTTAAAATTTTATTAACTTACTTGCCCCAACAATTCCGTCTCTGATATGATTACGTTACAATTGAAACCTGTAAAGACATAAGAAACAAACTTACAGTTGATATTCTTAAGTCTCTACTAAAAGGTGCGCACACGATTGTCTCCTCGGGTGCAAGCCTTCGCTACGGTATACTCCTTTGTCAGGAAAGCCAGGAAAACATGACAGAGGTTTGAGAGTATTTTTAATACCTGAACTTTGAGTTCAAAAAGTAAGAATTCAAGTGTAAATTCTATGTAGAATTGGTAACCTAAATTATGAGGTTAAATGTTGAATATATAGGGGAGATTAGGATACAAATTAGACTGAGATTAGGCTTAAAAATTTGTCCCAAAACCGAGTCAGCTGGCTAGTGAACTGGCCCATCAAGCTAGTTATGCCACACTTCTCTTTATTAAATTTCAGCACGTTTCAATTTTAATTAAATTCAAAATCTAATTTTGACTTAATTAATTAATTTTCATTAAATGGAATTTATCTCATAATTTATTATTGGTTAAAATATCTCGATTCTAAATCGAATATTTTATACTCTCTCAATATACCCTTAGACCGAAAAGACAATCGACTTAGTGTGACCCTTTAGGCCTTCACACATCGACACTTAATCAAATTAAGGTTCACACGGAACTCCTAGACTGCGCCATATGACGAACTCAATATGTGAAGTACGTTTACAAGACTCTTAGTAAACATAACCTCTATGTGGGATGATAAATTTCTTTCATTCACAACACACTCGATCAAGCTTAGGATTTTCCAAGTGTCTATCCAAATGGCTTAATCACTTTATCTCATCTATATTAGTCGATAACTAGATCATATCTCAAATATGTCTCTTGCATTGGCTAATGACTTGGTTGACCTAATATCACTGAGAAGCTGAGTGTTCTTTCGAATATCTAATCGAGGAATGAATCCTATTCTTGGCTCAACTACCACCTTAGTCTGTATCGCAATGTGCCCAATTCGAGCCATGTCTTATCCTATAAGGAATTTAAGCTTAGGACATGATCAAAGTACATTACTCTACAAACCAGGTGCGTATTGACCTCAAGTAAAAGAACTTCTATCTCTCATATGCTGATAATACTCTAGACATGTATAACAAATAGTTTATCACCAGGGTATGCCAATACCCTCTAAGAGTAAACATGTGTCTATCACTAGCAATCATTACTAGTAGTAAGTGAGACATACTATATTCTCTAAGAATGTGATGCAGATCACATGTCGACTTATAATATATTATTGATATTCTATTCTCAGTGATCATCAGTCGAGGATACTTTAAGAACTACACTCTATCATTAATATCCCACACTATCAATGACAACGTTAGCTCAAGGGATGCACATTAATGAATAATACAAACAATCAAATAATAATTCAGTAATTGCAAAAGCCTTAAATATATTAATCTTATTAATAATATGAATGTGTTCAAGTACATTTGTCCATAAAATGATTGTCTCTAGGACATATATACTTTAAATCTTTCACTTGGCCTAGAGCCAATCTCCAACGTATCTAATGTCCGTATTTTCAAAATGACCATTATGCTTGACTAAGCTTAATGGTTTAGTGAATGGGTCTGCTAGATTTTCATCTGTGGGAACATAGTCTAACTTTATTTCTTCAGTCTCCAACATCTCTTTAAGTATGTGGTATTTCCTTAGTACATGACTATTTCTATTCGTTGATCTTGGTTCCTTAGTTTGCGCAATCGCACCAGTGTTGTCACAACAAATCATTATTGGACAAGTGACACTTGGAACAACCCTCAATTATTTTAAGAACTCAAATATCACGACATCTTCCTTACCAGCTTCCGATCCAGCAATATACTCGACTTTAGTAGTTGAATCAACAGTTGTAGTTTGTTTGGAACTTTTCCAACTCACTATTCCACCATTTAAAATGAAGGCATATCCAGATTGAGATTTGAAGTCATCAAGATCTGTCTGGAATCTAGCATCAGTGTACCCAGTAGCTACTAGATTTTCTTATCCACCATAGATCAAGAAATATTCTTTAGTTCCTCTAAGATACTTAAGAATATTCTTGACTGCTTTCCAGTGTTCTTCCCTAGAATTCTGCTGGAATTTGCATGTCATACTAAGCGCATAGGCCACATCTGGCCTTGTACAGGTCATGACATACATGATTGATCCAATAACTGATGCATATGGGATCCTATTCATGCGTTCAAGTTCTGCAACAGTAGAAGGAATATCCTTCTTTGATAACTTGATGTCTTGACCTATATGAAGATTTCCTTTATTGGAATTCTCCATAGAGAAATGTTTTAGCACTTTGTCTATGTATACAGACTGTGACAGCTCCAACAATCTATTAGGTCTATCTTTGTAGATCCTAATTCCAAGAATGTAGCAGGCTTCACCCAAATCCTTCTTCATGAAGGTGCTGGATAATCATTCCTTGTCTGATTGCATGAGAGTCTTATTATCTCTCATTATCAATATGTCACATACATATATGATAATGAAGACAATACTCTCATCTGTGCGTTTACTATAAACGCATGTGTCTTCTTTGCTTCTAAGAAAGTCAAACGATTTGACTGCTTTGTCAAAGCAAATATTCCAACTCCTTGAGGCTTGCTTAAGTCCATAGATAGACTTCTGTAGCTTACATACTGCTTTGGGTTGAGTCTTGGATGTAAAACCCTGTAGATGTATCATATACACCTCCTCAATTAGATTACCATTGAGGAAGATAGTTTTAACATCCATTTTCCAAATATCATAATCATAGTATGCAACTATTGCAAGCAAGAATTTTTCTGAAAGGTAGTTGGCAATCGTGACAAGTTTTTTTTTTAAATTCTTTTATTCGTTGTATTCTATTACTTTTAAAAATATAGTTTATAGCAAATTGTATTTGTTCAAGAATGTCTTCAAAAAGCGATAGATCATCATTTACAAATTACAACTAAGTTATAAATATGACATACACATTTTATATGAAAATGATCTGGAAAGATAGAGTTAAAACATTTTTAATAATCTAGCAACAAAAATATTAGAAAAAGCGTTATCTAATGTAATAGTCATGATTTTATCAGTTATGACATAATAATCGCAAACTGAAAAAATATTTTCTGAAATAAAAATATCAGTGTGCTTACTATCTATATATCTATATGCTAAAATACATTTTTGCATAGACCATTTATAATCTACTCAATGACATGTTACCGTTAAATAATCATGGTCGTTAGTACTACGACCTATATCAAATGTGATAAATACTTTTTCAGAAAAATGATATAATAAATAATGTAAATACTGTTGATATTTGTGTGCAAATTTAAAAACATCTCTTCTAACAGTTGATCTAGGAAAATCGTTAAAAGCAGGATTGTACATTTCTCTTATATAATGAATAAAACCAGGAGAAGAAGGAAATGAAAAAGGCAAACCCTCCACTGCAACTAATTTTGATAATGCTTCCCTATCTTTATTTTTATCATATTTAGGGCCTACGATTCCCCCCGTCATAGGGTCAATTTGACCTTGTACTTGGTCCGGGACAATATATGAACCTTGTCCCGACTGAGAGGGCATTGACGCACCCGTCTTTTTAGCTTTATATTCCTTCCACTTAGCTTTGTGAAATCTTAGCATATGCATAGTTAAATCTCCCGTCCCGCTCTGATCTTTTTCCATTTTAAATTTATAAATATTTTTAGAAATTTTGTATCTAGCAACTTCATTTTATACGTCCCTATAAAATAAGCCCATACACCTGATTTTAATTTTTGTTGAGGTGGGTATCGTCTCATAATAGGGGGAATAGGAGGGGGTCCAGTTTGAGGTGCACTAGTGGGCGTTTCATCTAGATTAGTGGGTGTGTCATCTAGATTATCTTCTAAATTAAAATCTTGTTGAGTTTCAGCAAATAGCTCCTCGTCTAAATCTAATGGTACTTCAGGAAATAATTCAGTATCAATAAAATCATCTTGTCTAGGAGGAATAGAATGACTAGAAGAAGTATACTTACCCTTATTATCCGTACTAGTAGAAGTACCATTACCCTTATTATCCGTACTAGTAGAAGTACTCTTACCCTTATCTGTAATTATACGTTTAAATCATTCAATTATAATTATGCAAATAAATAATTAAAGATAATGAAATTAAATGTGCTAAATAAAATGAAGAAAAAATAATAATTTAATGAAGGAACGAATGTACTCAACGTCGACGTAATGTCAACGTGTAATTGAAAGGTTGAAAATTGAAATTTTGCTCGATGGATGATCTTCAAGCTAGTTGCCAACTTCACTCTCAAATGAATAAATAAAATTAAATATTTAGTAAAAAATGTAGAGAGAATGAGAGATAGATTGAGAGATTATTAGAGAGATAGTAGGAAGATTTGTGAGAAAGGTGAGTTAAAGTGTAAATATAATAACTTAGGTGTTAAAAATAAATATTAAGGGAGTAGGGGGAGGGGGGGGGGGGGAATTTGGCCGTTGCACAACAACCAAATTGTGAAATGGCCATTGTGCAACGGTGGGGGGGGGGGGGGGGTGTCGCGATCGCAGTCGGGGAAAATTCCCGACCCCGTACCGAAATTGATACCGAATATCGGTATTCGATCCAGGTAACAGGTCAGGCGAGGTCGGTGTCGGGTCGGGTCGCCCCATTGGACATACCTAGTTTAAACATACAATAGATGGCCACTAGTTAAAATATCAGACATGCTGAAGTGGGCCGGATCTTGATGATTATTTTGGGCTGGGGTTGTGAATTGGACAAGTTCTCTAATGGGCTGGCGTAAGCATTTTAAACTTGACCAATATGAATTTATGGAATGGCACTTGCATTTTTGTTTATGATAAAAACATTAATATATAACCACTTTGCAGAGCCGACCCTGCCCAGGGGTAAAAAGGGCACTTGCCCTGGGCCCAAAATTTAGAGGGGCCCAATTTTTTTTAGTTAGTATTATATTAAATTTATTATAACTATTAACCCTAATCCCTAAATCAATCTGTTCCACTTCCACTCCTCTTGCCCTGCGTTTTTCCTTCTATTAGCAATTGCCCTGCGCTTTTCCTTCTTCTTCTTCTTGGAAATATCAAATTTGTTTCTGTGGAGTGAAATTTCTCGAAAGGGGTTTCTCAAATTTCAGGTTATTTTGTTTTTTTATTATTCTTTGAAGTATTAAAATTGCATTGACTTTTCTTGTATATTGTTTCTGTTTTCAAGTAACAATGTTCTCTAAGAAACACCCATCTGGAAGTCAAAAAAGAAAAATACAGAGAGAAGAATTAACTCAATCTCAAAAGGGAGCTCTGGATAAAAAAAATTAAAACAAAACAAATAGTTTACTTGATAACTCAACTGAAGATTTAGTCAATGAATCTGAGCAGCAAAATCATGTTGAAAAATTTGTAGGAATTGATAATGATTTAGTCAATGAATCTGAACAACAAAATCATGTGGAATAATTAGTAGGAACTGAGAATGATTTTAATGCACAGGTAGGCGACTTAGGTGAAGATGAATATGTTGAGAATGAAGATTTTGATCATCTTTGTAATAATGAAGACACTGAACCTGAGGGTGTAGAGCCAAATTTTCATTTAAACATTTTTTATCCTAGAATTTGGGATAATCTAGATGAAAAATGAGAGCTTTACTTGTGAAAAAGGTCCTGCAAGAGATATGTGCATTGATGCTGCTTTAAAAAATTTGGAGGGGCTCATTTCTTTTTTTGAGAATTATAGAGAAAATGGATTTGCATTTGCTATGATTGAAGCTAAAACTATTGCTTGTGATATGGGGATTGAACCCAAATTTCCTACATTGGGTGATGAGGAATTGAAAAATTGTTGTTTGAAGCTTGAAACTACTTTAAGAAATGGCGAGTCTTCTGATGTTGATGCAAGTGATTTGTTTTCAGAGTTACAAGTGCTGCAATATCTTTTACCATCAGCAGTAAACACAACACTTGAAATTATAGAGTTTGTAAAAGATATGGATTGTTTTCCAAATGTTTTGATTGCCTATAGAATACTATTGACTATACATGTGACTGTAGCATCTGCAGAAAGAAGCTTTTTAAATTAGAATTATTGAAATCTTACTTGAGGTCTACCATATCACAAGAAAGGCTAAATAGGCTAACAATCTTATCAATTGAAAAGGAGATGTTAGAAAAACTTGAATTTGAAATCATCATTGAGGATTTTGCTTCTCAAAATGCAAGAAGAAAATCATTTAAATAATACCTTTTTAGTTGTGATTTTGTTATTTTTCACCTTATCTTGCAGGTGGTGATGTTGATATTTTGCTGGTTGATGAGGATGCCAATGAATTTCAAGTAGGTTGTTGTTGTTTGCTTTGACTATTGAGGAAGAAAATACATTTTTTCAAGTAAGCTTTTCTGTTCCTATGGTGTTGTAGGATGTGGCCACATTGCTTATTTCTGGTATACATTTAAGTCCATGAATCCATTTATGGAGTAAAAAGTAAGAGTGAGTTCATCACTTGAATGTTATAACTTTTTATTCTAAATTTTAATATATTGAAGTTTGAATCGATTCAATTTATTTGACTTGAATGTTAAATTTTTAGTTAATTTGAACAGATTAGATCTTGGTTGAAAAATAAGAGTGAGTTCATCACTAAGTTTAAATATATATAGGGTCTAATATTTACTTTTGCCCTGAGCCTTGAAAAATTCAGGACCTACATTGCCACTTTGACTCTAAATCAGTTGATTTGAAATCTAAACATTTAAAAAATGTACTCAATTTGAGATAAAATTGAGATGACATAATTATACAATTAACTAGCTAAGCTTCTTGAACTTAACGAAATAACACTCTTATTTGTGAAAATGGATAATTATGATAATTAAGTCGCGAATGACTTTAAATTGACCATCTGCTCAAGATATGACATAAACACCAACAAAGTTGTGGGATTTCACTAGTATGTTGTTGTTGTTTGTTGTTTCTTGTATGGTAGAATTTTGGAGAAAAATATCATGTTAAATAATAATCGTAAAAAGTTCAGTATTTACTTTGTATGGAACAGAATTATATACTTTCCGAATATATCCAATAACATTAGACTATAGATTAAAACGACGTTCAGTAAGACAACTTGATAGTTTGGCCGAGTGGTCTAAGGTGCCAGATTTAGGCTCTGGTCTGAAAGGGCGTGGGTTCAAATCCCACAGCTGTCATTTTTATTCCTTTTTTTTCGTGAAATTCTTACTAAGCACAGTTCCAAGTTATCACCCAAAAGACGAGAAAGCTTCCAAATGTAAACATAATCCTATCTTCTCTATTGTTAGTTATGCAAAAACAATGACCAACAAATTGGTCTAAATCAAAGCTTAAACTTTCTTTATTCTATTTTTATGTGTTACTATCTTCTTATTACATAATCACGTATATAATAGGATTTAATGGAAAGACCCTCGACTATGATGGTAATGAATGTGCCCTTAGCTTCCATAAATGTTGGCGCCCATATGTACCTCGACAGTCCTAATCCATTCAAATAAAAATGGACGAACACCTACAACTAAGAAGAATGACATGTCGACTTCATGTTGCGAGAATCTTTCAAGGTACGTAATCACTTCACATCCTTCCAATGCTCCGAAGATTTGGTAGAGGAGATAGAGCTAGTAAACATGATCAACAAAAGCCTCAAAGAAAGAATACTACACGAGATAATAAGGAACATTAAAGTAATTACTCCTAATACAAATAACAAGTTTGTCAATTCTTCCTATCAAGGATTATTCCATCCTAAAAAGTAACTTATTTATATATTTAGAAATTATTAGACTTCAAACTTAATATGTTACTCAAGAAGTTTTTATAATTATAAATATATTATAATATATTTAAGATCTCAAGTTTTACAAGTCTTTAATTTTTTTTTCTATATATACTCAATTGAGTTAAAAACCGATTTATGTTTTTTGTTGTTTGTATTTCGATTATCGTATTAATTTGTGATAGTTATACCTCCTTTTCAGCAAATAGTTTTATCATGCTTTTTTGTAGTATTTGCCACAACTTGTTTGCACTGATTTGAATTGCCTTTCCTTGTGCCGAGAGTCACCTATCTAGACCCCACTTTGTAGGATTTTGGGTATGTTGTTGTTATACTCAATTGAGTCAAGGAACCGTAAACCCTAATTAAATTAGATCTTGAGAAGGCTTTTGATCTACTAAAATGGTCATTTATTCATCGTATGTTGAAATTCTTTAATTTTCCTAAGAGAATTTCTAAGTTAATTCTTCATTGTCTTCATTGCATCTCTTCTAGTCGAATTGCCATAAATATTAATGGAGTAATACCTTATATTTTTATATTATGTATGGAGATGCTATCTATTGAAATTGTCCATAAGTTGACATCCGTAATTTGGATCCTGTCAGAATTTGTAATAAAGGTCCGGATATATCACACTTTTTTTTGCGGATGATCTTACTCTCTTAACCAAAGTTAACAAGCATAATTATAAAACTATTAAGTCTTTGTTAGACATGTTTTTGTTAAAGTTTGCAGAGATGAGGCTGAGATGAAGAAGATTTGAGAGAAGAAGAAGGAGCTTGAGAAGAGATCACATAAATGAGAGAGTCGGTTTTGGGAGCAAAAGCTCTTCTGTGGATATTTTCAATTATTACTTTCTATCTAATTACAAGATATGTGGGGTGTATTTATAATACACATAAATAGTATCCTACTAACAAAATATCTAATCTAGATTAATCAAACTATCTAATTAGCTTATATCAAACTAATATCCAAAACTAATATATCCAAAACTAACTAACCACATATATATACAATGTATATATATGGTATATCTCAACACCCCCCTCAAGCTAGGCACTGAAAACAGAGGTTTCAGTCCTAGCTTGGGAACAATAGCAAAACATTCAGTTACCAGCAACATCATTATGTAGAGCAGCTTATGGTCTGTCACGCTTCAATCCTTGGCAATCCTTTGGAATTTCAGTTCTAAGCCCACAAGAAGCAATTCCAACAGCAGCCTGTACTGGCGAGTAAGCAGAATATGCTACCTTTACTCATCCAAGTCTCTCTAACACTTTCAGGGTCACCTGCAATTATCTCAGGAGCTAGCCATTTATAACCATCAGTCTCATATTCCATAGCCTCGTCAATACTCCTGCAAGCAGCTACTATGCCCATATCATCATACACATGCAAGTGCTTGTCCTCCGCAAGATTCATATTGTTTGTCTTGATCTTCCAAAGAAAACAACTTCTCATCCAGAAACCATTCCCAGCAGTGACAACAAGTCCATTTGCCAGTTTTCAAGTACGAGAAGCAATAATTTCTGCATTCAAAACTAGTGAATCGCGCTCGAGCAGTAAGAATCAAATTTGAAATTGATGCGCGATTTATGCACACACTAACGCAAGTGCACATGTCGTGTCAAGTAATATAGTCTAGAAGACCGAGTTATCGTCCTCAGGGATTAGTGTTCAATTCTCAAATTCTATTCTATGGTATCTATTTGGTAACCGATGATTGATAAATTCTTTATAGCTATAATTAAGAATGCTAACTACATTACTTTGTTTTACTTCAGTTATGGTGGAAATAGGGCTTCCAAATCTCCTCAACTATCCGCTCATCTTACTTGTTAATGCAATCAATTATGGTTCTTCTTCTATTTTGAGATAGCAGGTTAACTAAGCCGTTTTATACTCCTGTTAAGGTAATATAAACACTCAACCCCAATATAGAACCCTTCTACCTTTCGGTGATAAGATTGACTATAAAGGAGGATTAAGATCAATAACCTATTAATACTACACAAGTATCGGGGTACTTTCGTCCACGATTTAACCTATGTTTATTCAACTATAACATATTCACAATCTCCTCTTTCGGCTTTCGATTAGAAATCATATGGATTATGATAATTAGTGATCAATTAATTACCAAACATTCAAGACAAGTATTGAATAAATCTCAACAATAACAAGAAGAACCAAAACATACATTAATTCATAAGAATAAGTTTCAAGTGATTCGACATGGAAAGCTCTAGATTAAGTTAGTTCCTAGCCATAGACATAACAAGAACTAAACTAATATCCAACATAAACTATAAAGAAATAAAACAAGAAATAAGAAATTACTAAGAAGTGATCTCCAATCTTGATCTCAAAGGTTGTGTGAATTGGCAAGGATGAGAACTCTCAAATCTGACCTAAAGACTGTTTTTTATAGCCTCTAAAACGTTTTCCAGGTTTTCCTTCAGGCCTTGGCCCATTCCCATTCGAATTTGCCAGTTTCCCCGCCTAGGCGCCGCGGCCCTGCAACTGGCGCCGCAGCGCCGGAACTCCTGCAGCTCTCTGTAATTTGGGCGCCGTGGCTCGACCGCTGTTGGAGGGGCCATGGCCAGCGTTGTTCGTGCGGTTCGCCAACTTTCTCGCTTTTGAGCTCGAACCTCTGTTTACGCCTCTTTTGCTTCTCTTGTGATGAGCCACTTTAAACCAATATGACTCAAAAGAAAGAAAATATATCCTAAGACGACACATATTTGTACAAAAATGGGCAAAAGACTAACTAAAAATGACTCAAAAGATGTATATAAAATACACCGATCAAACACCCCCAAACTTAACATTTGCTCGCCCTCGAGCAAAGATCAAAAGAAAGAAATAAAAACAAGAGGAAAAAGAAATTAGACAGACTCAAAGACACTGATCACTTTGCTGCACAATTGTCACTTAGAAAAGCATGAAGGTTAGCAGAATAATATGCAGGAACATATAACATGAATTTTTAGCATTCTAAACACATCAAGTTAGATATTTCGCAAATTCAATTCAATCATGTTCAATGAAAGTAAGAATACCTAACTGTGCATGTCAATTTCAAAATCCTATGACATGTTTACTTGCTATTCTCCACTAATCATAGATACACATGTAAGAGATCTTCAGGGCTTTTCAGGGTTGTAATGTAGGCTTAGGCATGAGTAGGTAAAAATAGGCATTTAGGCTCATTTTATGTACCATAAGCTCTTTTGCTTTTCAATTCTTCCTTTTTCTTTTGATTTTTCTTTCTTCACTTCATACCTATCTTTCCCCTCTTTTGTTTTGAGAGAGTGAAGTGTATTATGAATAACAGGAACCTCCAAATTTAGGCTTTTGCCTATTTATTATTACTTTTTCATTGGGGTGCATCAAAATTGTTCACTCTTTTTGTCTTTTTTTAACACTTTCTATTCCAATCATCTCAAATTTTCACTTATGGCACAAGTGTGGAATTATAGGGTATCAAAGAAAAAGTCTAATTTTTAGGCTCAAAGGGGCTGTCTAGGGATATTTTGAATGTCAGGGATAGGTAAAAAGTGGTGAGAAAAGGCTAACAAAGAAATGCTGAGTCATCTCCCTAACATGCATATCCTAACTATTTCGCCTCAAATAGCAAGCAATCATACACATAGGTTCAATCATAAACAATGCACAAATCAAGCAAGATACCCCAAATAATCTGATTTCATGAATTTTTGGCATATCTAACTTAAGTGTTTAGATGGTTGCTTCTAATTCCATTACATTATTCAACCTTACTTCACTTGGCGATTCCAGTAACTACAGCATGCATGATCTTTAAAGAAAAAAAAGTATGACTCAAAAATACTTAAAATAAAAGAAAAAAACAGACTAAAAAACAATAAGACAAATAAGACACCAAATAAGACACCCCCAAACTTAAATCACACATTGTCCCCAATGTGTGCAAGACTAAAAAAAATGAAATAAAAGAAACAGGACGACTTACAAACTTGGTTTAAAGTGGTGCCAGTGGCGGTGGATAATGCATTGACCACTGATTGAACAAGGAACTTATCTCATCAAATCTCTGGTGCAACTGTTGTTGCTCCTGCCTTAATTCTTGCTGTCCTTGCCTCAGGTCCTGTTGACCTTATATCATTATGTCAAAGTGCTGCATCATCCTCTTCTGGTTCATGAGCAACTGCTCCGTACCGAATATCGGTATTTGATCCCGGTACCAGGTCAGGCAGGGTCGGTGTCGAGTTGGGTCGCCCCGTTGGACATCCCTAGTTTAAACATACAATAGATGGCCACTAGTTAAAATATCAGACATGCTGAAGTGGGTCGGATCTTGATGATTATTTTGGGCTGGGGTTGTGAATTGGACAAGTTCTCAAATGGGCTGGCGTAAGCATTTTAAACTTGACCAATATGAATTTATGGAATGGCACTTGCATTTTCGTTTATGATAAAAACATTAATATATAGCCACTTTGCAGAGCCGACCCTGTCCAGGGGCAAAAAGGGCAATTGCCATGGGCCCAAAATTTAGAGAGGCCCAATTTGTTTTTTAGTTAGTAGTATATTAAATTTATTATAACTATTAACCCTAGTCCCTAAATCAATCTGTTCCACTTCCACTCCTCTTGCCCTGCGCTTTTCCTTCTATTAGCAATTGCCCTGCTCTTTTCCTTCTTCTTCTTCTTGAAAATATCAAATTTGTTTATGTGGAGTGGAATTTCTCGAAAGGGGTTTCTCAAATTCCAGGTTATGTTGTTTTTTGATTATTCTTTGAAGTATTAAAATTGCATTGACTTTTCTTGTATATTGTTTCTGTTTTCAAGCAACAATGTTCTCTAAGAAACACCCATCTAGAAGTCAAAAAAGAAAAATACAGAGAGAAGAATTGACTCAATCTCAAAAGGGAGCTCTGGATAAAAAATTTCAAAACAAAACAAATAGTTCACTTGATAACTCAACTGAAGATTTAGTCAATGAATCTGAGCAGCAAAATCAGGTTGAAGAATTTGTAGGAATTGATAATGATTTAGTCAATGAATCTGAACAGCAAAATCATATGGAAGAATTAGTAGGAACTGAGAATGATTTTAATGCACAGGTAGGTGACTTAGGTGAAGATGAACATGTTGAGAATGAAGATTTTGATCATCTTTGTAATAATGAAGACACTGAACCTGAGGGTGTAGAACCAAGTTTTCATTTAAACATTTTTTATCCTAGAATTTGGGATAATCTAGATGAAAAAATGAGAGCTTTACTTGTGGAAAAAGGTCCTGCAAGAGATATGTGCATTGATGTTGCTTTAATTTTTTTTGGAGGGGCTCATTTCTTTTTTTGAGAATTATAGAGAAAATAGATTTGCATTTGCTATGATTGAAGCTAAAACTATTGCTTGTGATATGAGGATTGAACCCGAATTTTCTACATTGGGTGATGAGGAATTGAAAAATTGTTGTCAGAAGCTTGAAACTACTTTAAGAAATGGTGAGTCTTCTGATGTTGATGCAAGTGATTTGTTTTCAGAGTTACATGTGCTGCAATATCTTTTACCATCAGCAGTAAACACAACACTTGAAATTGTAGAGTTTGTAAAAGATATGGATTGTTTTTCAAATGTTTTGATTGCCTATAGAATACTATTGACTGTACATGTGACTTTAGCATCTGCAGAAAGAAGCTTTTTAAAATTAAAATTATTGAAATCTTACTTGAGGTCTACCATGTCACAAGAAAGGCTAAATAGGCTAGCAATCTTATCAATTGAAAAGGAGATGTTAGAAAAGCTTGAATTTGAAAGCATCATTGGGGATTTTGCTTCTCAAAATGCAAGAAGAAAATCATTTAAATAATACCTTTTTAGTTGTGATTTTGTTATTTTTCACCTTATCTTGCAGGTGGTGATGTTGATATTTTGCTGGTTGCTGAGGATGCAAAGGAATTTCAAGTAGGCTGTTGTTGTTTGCTTTGACTATTGAGGAAGAAAATACATTTTTTCAAGTAAGCTTTTCTGCTCTTATGGTGTTGTAGGATGTGACCACATTGCTTATTTCTGGTGTACATTTAAGTCCATGAATCCATTTATGGAGTCAAAAGTAAGAGTGAGTTCATCACTTGAATGTTATAACTTTTTATTCTAAATTTTAATATATTGAAGTTTGAATCGATACAATTTATTTGACATGTTACATTTTTAGTTAATTTGAACAGGTTAGATCTTGGTTGAAAAATAAGAGTGAGTTCATCACTAAGTTTAAATATATATAGGGTCTAATATTTACTTTTGCCCTGGGCCTTGAAAAATTCAGGACCGACATTGCCACTTTGACTCTAAATCAGTTGATTTGAAATCTAAACATTTAAAAAATGTACT
The DNA here is from genome assembly GCA_029844215.1 of Przewalskia tangutica. Classification (NCBI taxonomy): domain Eukaryota; kingdom Viridiplantae; phylum Streptophyta; class Magnoliopsida; order Solanales; family Solanaceae; genus Przewalskia; species Przewalskia tangutica. The sequence goes on along the minus strand of CM056721.1, from coordinate 42,438,019 downwards.
CAATTTGAGATAAAATTGAGATGACATAATTATACAATTAACTAGCTAAGCTTCTTGAACTTAACGAAATAACACTCTTATTTGTGAAAATGGATAATTATGATAATTAAGTCGCGAATGACTTTAAATTGACCATCTGCTCAAGATATGACATAAACACCAACAAAGTTGTGGGATTTCACTAGTATGTTGTTGTTGTTTGTTGTTTCTTGTATGGTAGAATTTTGGAGAAAAATATCATGTTAAATAATAATCGTAAAAAGTTCAGTATTTACTTTGTATAGAACAGAATTATATACTTTCCGAATAAATCCAATAACATTAGACTATAGATTAAAACGACGTTCAGTAAGACAACTTGACAGTTTGGCCGAGTGGTCTAAGGCGCCAGATTTAGGCTCTGGTCCGAAAGGGCGTGGGTTCAAATCCCACAGCTGTCATTTTTATTCCTTTTTTTTCGTGAAATTCTTACTAAGCACAGTTCCAAGTTCTCACCCAAAAGACGAGAAAGCTTCCAAATGTAAACATAATCCTATCTTCTCTATTGTTAGTTATGCAAAAACAATGACCAACAAATTGGTCTAAATCAAAGCTTAAACTTTCTTTATTCTATTTTTATGTGTTACTATCTTCTTATTACATAATCGCGTATATAATAAGATTTAATGGAAAGACCCTCGACTATGATGGTAGTGAATGTGCCCTTAGCTTCCATAAATGTTGGCGCCCATATGTACCTCGACAGTCCTAATCCATTCAAATAAAAATGGACGAGCACCTACAACTAAGAAGAATGACATGTCGACTTCATGTTGCGAGAATCTTTCAAGGTACGTAATCACTTCACATCCTTCCAATGCTCCGAAGATTTGGTAGAGGAGATAGAGCTAGTAAACATGATCAACAAAAGCCTCAAAGAAAGAATACTACACGAGATAATAAGGAACATTAAAGTAATTACTCCTAATACAAATAACAAGTTTGTCAATTCTTCCTATCAAGGATTATTCCATCCTAAAAAGTAACTTATTTATATATTTAGAAATTATTAGACTTCAAACTTAATATGTTACTCAAGAAGTTTTTATAATTATAAATATATTATAATATATTTAAGATCTCAAGTTTTACAAGTCTTTAATTTTTTTTTTCTATATATACTCAATTGAGTTAAAAACCGATTTATGTTTTTTGTTGTTTGTATTTCGATTATCGTATTAATTTGTGATAGTTATACCTCCTTTTCAGCAAATAGTTTTATCATGCTTTTTTGTAGTATTTGCCACAACTTGTTTGCACTGATTTGAATTGCCTATCCTTGTGCCGAGAGTCACCTATCTAGACCCCACTTTGTAGGATTTTGGGTATGTTGTTGTTATACTCAATTGAGTCAAGGAACCGTAAACCCTAATTAAATTAGATCTTGAGAAGGCTTTTGATCTACTAAAATGGTCATTTATTCATCGTATGTTGAAATTCTTTAATTTTCCTAAGAGAATTTCTAAGTTAATTCTTCATTGTCTTCATTGCATCTCTTCTAGTCGAATTGCCATAAATATTAATGGAGTAATACCTTATATTTTTATATTATGTATGGAGATGCTATCTATTGAAATTGTCCATAAGTTGACATCCGTAATTTGGATCCTGTCAGAATTTATAATAAAGGTCCGGATATATCACACTTTTTTTTGCGGATGATCTTACTCTCTTAACCAAAGTTAACAAGCATAATTATAAAACTATTAAGTCTTTGTTAGACATGTTTTTGTTAAAGTTTGCAGAGATGAGGCTGAGATGAAGAAGATTTGAGAGAAGAAGAAGGAGCTTGAGAAGAGATCACATAAATGAGAGAGTCGGTTTTGGGAGCAAAAGCTCTTCTGTGGATATTTTCAATTATTACTTTCTATCTAATTACAAGATATGTGGGGTGTATTTATAATACCCATAAATAGTATCCTACTAACAAAATATCTAATCTAGATTAATCAAACTATCTAATTAGCTTATATCAAACTAATATCCAAAACTAATATATCCAAAACTAACTAACCACATATATATACAATGTATATATATGGTATATCTCAACACCCCCCTCAAGCTAGGCACTGAAAACAGAGGTTTCAGTCCTAGCTTGGGAACAATAGCAAAACATTCAGTTACCAGCAACATCATTATGTAGAGCAGCTTATGGTCTGTCACGCTTCAATCCTTGGCAATCCTTTGGAATTTCAGTTCTAAGCCCACAAAAAGCAATTCCAACAAGACAGATCAAGTAAGCAGAATATGCTACCTTTACTCATCCAAGTCTCTCTAACACTTTCAGGGTCACCTGCAATTATCTCAGGAGCTAGCCATTTATAACCATCAGTCTCATATTCCATAGCCTCGTCAATACTCCTGCAAGCAGCTACTATGCCCATATCATCATACACATGCAAGTGTTTGTCCTCCGCAAGATTCATATTGTTTGTCTTGATCTTCCAAAGAAAAAAACTTCTCATCCAGAAACCATTCCCAGCAGTGACAACAAGTCCATTTGCCAGTACGAGAAACAATAATTTCTGCATTCAAAACTAGTGAATCGCGCTCGAGCAGTAAGAAACAAATTTGAAATCCTAGTATCCTTGATCACAGAAACAGATTCCTAGTCAATGTATAGTTTCATTGCTTCTCCATATTTTCCCTTAGCAGAAACAAGTGGTTCAGTTTCTTGAGAACATGTAATCTTAATCCCGAGCTTTGTCTCAAATTCTTTTAAGAAGTTCAGCATCACCTCCGGCTGGTAGTTAATAGTCAAGACCACTTCAGTCACTCCAACAGCCTTGAGAGCCTCGATCCAGAGGCAGCAATAACAGTAGGTAACAGCAGCAGCACGGCTGCATCAAGTAGGAGTTTCAACTCCCACATCAATAATGAAGAACCCCTCATTCTCTAGTCTCACTCGGACTAGAGAATCTCCCGATTCTCCTTATGTAAAAATGACGACAAGAATCCTTCGTTCTCCATTCTTGCTTGGACTAGAGAATTCCTCGATTCTCATCATGCAAACTATTTCAATAAGCGGCAAGAACCCCTCGTTCTCTAGTCTCACTTGGACTAGATAATCCATTGATTCTTATCACACAATCTATTTTAATAAGCCCGGATATGCAGCGGAGTCTCCCTCAATTTCTAGTCTATTTTTGGCTAGAAATTCCTCGATTTTCCTATCCTGAGCTAAACGAATGAAAACAGTCAATCTAATATTCGATAGACGTGTGAGTAACTGTCACGCCCTTTTTCGACCGCGACATTATTTTAGCGAAATGTGCTAAAAAGGTGCTAAGAGTAGAAGGGTGCTAAAGTGGGCCAGAAATAAAAGATGCTAAGTGCTAAAGGGTTGCTAGGGTTCGCGGATTCACCACCTAATTATTTTGGGTGAATTAGGACACCTAAATGTTAACTAAGTCAAGTCAACACTAACTCCATTTAAATGGTCTGCTAAACTATGTGAGATTTTGGATAAGGTTCTTTATTAATCTAGAGGGAAGGGATTAGGCACCCTCTAAGATCTGCTAACTTGCGGTTGTCCTGCCAAACCTAGGGTAAATTATTATGCTATAGAAAAATATGTGTTTAAAAGGATGCTGCAAGAACTTCATGAAAGGATGCGTTTTTTAAAAAGATTCATAAGACTAATGCTACAAAAATATACGTGCAACTTTAAAGTGTGTATTTATAAAATGATGTATTTACTAAAGATATGCCATTAAAAAAAATCAATTTTTTTGATTAATATATGCAAGGTATAATATAAAAGATACTATTTTCACCTTTGATAATGAGAAGATAATTTTTATTACGAAATGAGTTATAATGTCCTTGAGTGATTTATAAGGAAATCAACTTCTTTTGTTATGCATTAACTTTATGATTAAATATGCAAATTAAATTGTTAGGCAAAAGTTTAGACATGCATATCAAGCCTAGGAAGACCAAATTTCTAATATCCAATTACTTTCTAATTATTGATTCAAGGTTTGACTATTCTAGGTGTCCTGCTAATTAGAGTAGCGTTAGTCAAATAATTACAACAAATAAATGGGGTGGGGTAGGAAATCAAAAGAAGACTCGAAGAATGGCGATGTAATTCGCCGGCAGGTTGGGAATTTCCGATGCGATTAGAGAAAGGCACATAGATGCGAGTCTTCACTTGCTGTAGCTTGCGATGAGTCTCGCCATGAGACTCTTCATTTTTGCTCCGATGCATTTCATGTAAGAAATAAGAAAAGATAAGGATTAGTATATGCCCAAAAATATCGAATCAAAGTCTGAAGCATGTAATTCGACCTAGGCATAATCAGCAGATAAGGTTGTGCAAATCCGTAAATAAAATGATACAATTATATGAAGATGTAATAGTCAGCAAGTAAACTGAATGGGCCTAGCCCACACATGCAAAAAAAAAACGGAGACTTATGGACCCTGGACAGCCTATGTGCGACTTTTAAACGAAGCAGTGGGCTTTGACAAACCCAATAATTAAAGCTAATTTACCAGCACACACAGATGGTAATTGCTAAGCCGAAACAATCAGATATATACCCAAAATACATACAGCATACCTGCAGACCTGCTGCAGTAGGTTCTCAAATATGCTGTAAATACACTAGCCAGATGTAAGCAGTAGGCAGAGATAGAAATGAGCCCCAAAACGTAAAATTTTCAGTTTCAAAGAAATGCCAATTAATCCTACATGTGATAGGCCCGACCCACAAACCAACCCGTATTTTAGTGAATACACAGGGATGTCCAAATAGGCAAGTATTGATATGACACAGTTTGGTATTCAAAACAGGCACACATTAGCTTTTAATATGAGCCTCAGCAGATAGGCATATCAAACCTATATTGTTATATGATCAATCCAAATATATGCTACATAAACAGACATCCAACACTACATATACTCCGCTTCTCTGCTTTTAATTCCATATGCAACTGAGTGTTTTAGTGCTAACATATTCAACATAGATACTTGTAGAGTATATCACATGCATAAAATAGGAACACTAGGCTAAGCTTCCTCTTATTATAGGCACATATTTAGCATTTGACCTTCGAGTAGATGATTAATCTAAAAAAAATGAGAATATGCTAGCATATTTTAGAACATTGGCATGAAGCCATCAGAATAGCATACAGTGGATAGTTTAGGTAAATAAGGTACACATCTTCATCTTGGCATAGAAATTCTGCGTATTATATGGTAGATCATATCGTACCTCATTGCATGAAACTAAATTGAGCATACAATATAGACAAATAATTCAACATGGCATTTTCAGATTGTCTATCCAGTTATCATCTGACTACTCGCCTTTACAACCAATTTAGACAGATTTCAGTGACATCGAGTGCATCACATGGATTTATGTTGACTAGACATAGAAGGACAACTTAAAGAAAAACAGATATTCATAACTCCAGTTATCCAGGCTCTTTCATGAATACGAATAGGCTATTTCCATATTGGTATCATAACATGTAAAAGGTTGTTTTGCTATGTAGCAGGAATATGACTTTATATACGAATCACATACTTCATCCAGCATATCGTCATCTCTCAGCCGAGTGCATATATAATGACCCGAGGACCCCTAGAACATCTTTACTGAGAATGGCTAGCAAACAGGGCGCGCATATAAAAGAAACAATATATGAGAAACACAATCAGGTCTTTGACAACATGTCGTCGCATCCCAATCAAGCAGTTATAACTAATCAGGTTGTATTCGACATCATACTTAAGCCCTGACAAAACAGTAACAAGGAGAAATCTAGCTAAACATGATTAATCGATCCGAGACACATAAAAGGCACGTAGAACGTAGAAATAAACTAGAGTCGAAAGGAATTCAAGTTTACCTTCTCCGGACAGCGAACCGAGGCAACGTATCAAGTCGTCGATTCACTCGGATTTTGGTGTTGCTATGCGAAATAAAAAAAAAGCTTTCTCTTGAAAAATAGTTGCTAGTTCTTAATTGGTATTGAGAGAAAAGGGGTTTGAGGATTTTGATTATCGCTATTAGACTATCCTTTTTCGATGCCTACCGATTGGGTTATTAACTAATGCTAACAGATGCCTATTCTTTCGATTTCCTGATGTTGTCAGGGTCCCCTATATTTGTGCTTGTTGTTGTGATTTTCCTCTGTAGATATCGATGCCCATCTGGTCTAAGGGTTTTCCCTATACTTTCTCGATCTTGCGAGGGGTTCCTCTGTGTAAAACTGATTGTTACTCGACTGCTTCCCCTCCATATTTGCATGTGCGAAATCTCCTTTTATAGCTATGATTCTTGGTTTCAATTTTGGTAAAACTTTGATAGCTTTTCGAAATGATTTGAGCATGTTATTCTTTACCGATTTGGTGCGATTTACTTATTCGTTCTTGGTAAGTTTTGATTTTTTTTCTGATTTTGTATAGATTTCTTTGTGATTTATGGTAAAGAAGAGTTGGCTGGGTGTGTGTGGGTAAGGGAAATGATTTGGTTATGCAGGATTCTCAAAGTAGAATCCCGGTGGCGATAAAGCGAGGTGCGGCGACTTCGTTTTTTTAGGTTTAGGTTTTTGCTGGTTTTGTGTTGGAGGAGAAGGGCTGAAGGAGAGGAGTGAAAATGGGCTGAGGGGTGAAATAAAAGGCTGAAGGGGAGTTGGGCCGCGGGTCGTGGGCTTGGGTCAGACGAAAATAAAGAGGTAATGTGGTATTGGGCTGTTAATTATTTGATTTGTGTATTAGTTTTAGGTGTATTATTTAATTGGTGGTAAATTAAATTATTTAAATACAATTCTAGGTGTTTTATTAGTTTTAGCTTTGATTTTTATTATTACAATGATAAATGCGGGCGTGCTATTTAATTAATGCTTAATATTTTATAATGCGATGCCGTTATTAAAATCTTATTTATTATGCGTATCTTGCGATGTTAAATTAAAAATTGAATGAGGTCTAGATTATTATTATATTATTTAAATGCTGAATGCAGATATGATATTTAAGGATTGCTTAATGCTTTTATAAATGCGACGCTATTATTAAAACGCATGTATTAGATTAATTTAAATTACAAATAATAATTATGGAATTGCCTTAAGTATTAATAAATGTGAATGCGGATGTGAGACTCAAAGTGCTTAATACTCTCCGTAAAATGTGGTGCCATTGTTAAATCGCTTATTTATTCCTGTATTAATGTTTTATTGTTGCATTTTATTATTAAAAATGATTTTAACAATTAGTGTGATTTTATAGTTAATGACTGGACGGGAGGGTCAAAATTGGGTGTCAACAACTTGTCCCTTTTTGTATGGAGATGATGGAAGAGTCTTCGGACAAAGACGTTGACTTATAGCCAATTTTGTCTCGATCCTCAGAATTAAAAAGTGCTGGGCAATTATAACAAAGCTGACGCAAAAATCTGTCCCAGTGTCGAGTTATGACGACAATGGGCTACCATGGTCAAACACCAAGGCGAGCTAATGCAGACTTAAAATTTGTCCCAGTGTCGAGTTATGACGACGCTGGACTACCATGGTCAAACACCAAGGCGGGCTAATGCGGGCTTAAAATTTGTCCCAGTGTCGAGTTATGACGACGCTGGGCTACCATGGTCAAACACCAAGGCGGACTGACGCGGACTCAAAATTTGTCCCAGTGTCGATTTATGACGCCATTGGGTTGACACGATGTTAAAATAAACTAGTTTGAGCATGGGGGGTGTGCCGGTATTGACTTATGAAAATGCTGGGCTTATTGGTGATGTGGAATGAGTGGACCGACGCCGAGTCGTTTTCGCCATTTCTTTGGAAGGTTGGCCCCAACAAATTACTCGATTGTTGTAGAAAATCCACGGTGTGCTCCTGCTCCTGCATGCTAAGACTTAAGCAAACGGTTAGTGCATAACTGTTACGGCAAAATGATAACGCATGAATTTATAGGTAATGTAACTGTGTGAGTAGAAGATGTTATCCTGTAAACATGTGATGCTTGTTGTGTTGATGTGATGCTGCAACTGCTGTGATTTTTTGTCATTGCACGGGCACATTGCGATTGTGAATGCGGATATATTGCCTTGCTTAGATTGAAGCTCTGTAGACTAACACCCAAGAAAGGTTAGTGTGTAACTGCTAAGGCAAAATAATAAAGCATGAATATATAAGAAATGCAATTCTGAGAGTAGAGAAAGTGTCCTTGCGTATATGTGATATGCTGATGACGTCGTCTTTGGACGTGGCGTCGTTCGTGCGTTTTCGGACTCTGTCGTTTTCGAGCGTCGTTTTTGATTCGGCGTCGTTTTCGACAGCGTCGTTTTGGACTCGGCGTCGTTTTGGACTCGTCGTTTGGACATGGACTCGTCGTTTCGGACGTCGTTTGCTCGGCGTCGTTTTCCGGACTGGCGTCGTTTTTCGGCGTCGTTTTGGACGGGGCGTCGTTTTTGGACGTGTTGTGTTGATAACGTCGTTGCCGCGTGTTGATGGCGTGTTCTGCGGTGCTCACGTAGAATAAATGCTCAAGCTGCTTAAGCTTGAGAAAATAAATAAGCTGAGAAAAATTAAGTGTAAAACAAAATGATAAATATGTGAGAAATGTAATTCTGTGAGTAAGGGTGTCGTCCCTGTATGATATGTGGGGTGTTATGAATGTTGAGATATTGTCCTTGGGCGGACATGCTAAATGTCGCAACTGCTGAGATGTTGTTGTAATGTCTTTGTGAACCGTATGGATTGTCATGATGTATTTGTTGTGCGTTTGTGCACTGCATGGATTGCAATTTGACTCTATGCCCGAGCTGATGTGCTTGACTTTGTTGCGAGATTTGAACTTTGATTGTTGATGTTTGTCTGCTTCTGCTGCTTCTTTCTGCTTCTGCTAATATGAAAGAACTTTTGTTGTATTTTCCGCTTATGCTAATATGAAGAACTTGCGCCCAAATTTGTGAGTTTGAAGGGGGGGGGGCGGTTGATTCGCATTGACTTTGTAGTTTTGACTCTTGATGCTCGGACGTCTGCCTTGTTTGGACTCATAACCCCTGCCTGGTTTCCTACCTTGTCCCAATTCTGAATATGCAAAGGGCGTTTGGCCTAAAGTGGGTCTCAATGGGGTTGCTTGTATATTATGTGTATTTTCGTTATTTTCAAAATAAGGGAAGGCTTCCTAATGGTGTGACCGAAGCCGATTTAGGCCGCCTACGTATCCCCATGATGGAATCAGGTCATGACGTAGTTCATTACAAACGAAATTGGGTGAAATTTAAAATTTCTAAATGTGGGACCGAAGCCGAAACGACCGCCTACGTATCCGCCAAGGGAATCAGGTCAAACGTAGTTCCATTTTATTACAGATAAAGGGCCAAATATTAAACTTAACTATTTTAGGACTCGGAGGGCCAAGGCAGAGGCACGAGTCCACTTCTTCTTGCTCTGTGTCTTCAATGGCTGAGTCTTCAGCAGGATCATCTCTTGCAGCTCACAACTAGACGAATGACTTATTCATCAGTTAAACAATCTCCGGCAAGGGACGCCTCCTTTTCTCTGACGGTTGGTCGATGATTCAACTTTCCTCCCTTTTTGGGCTGGCGTAATAGTCCCTTCCAGTCAGTTTTCTTCATCTTTAGCTATCATGCTCACATGGGCATCTTCATAACCGGGAAGAAGGTTATTGTTTACCTTGAGAGGAGCATCTTTCAGCTGAATGACTCCCTCTTCAATTAACTCTTCTATTTTGTCCTTGAGTGTATAACAATTTTCGATGTAGTGTCCCTCGGCACCGGAGTGGTATGCACAATGTTTGGTTTTATAGTGCCCTGGGGAAGTAGTCCTGGGGGTATTTTTGGGAATTGGCTGGAGTATTCCTGCGGCTTTCAGCTTCTCATACACTTGGGCTATGGGTTCGGCTAAAGGTGTATAGGTTCTGGTTGGTTTTCTCTCAACATCTATGCGGGGTTTGGGTCCGTTCGGTGTGCGGGTTCATGACTGTAGTGAGTATTTTGGATATGCTGGTTGGGTATGGTAAACAGGATATGGGGTAGCGCAATGCTGATAATATGACTGTGGATTTTGAGTGTTTTGGTTATAGTAAGAAGACGGTGAGCTTTGATACACTGGAAGTTGTTCTGGCCTATGTTCCTGAATGACCATGATAGAGGGTGATGCATCTCTTTTCCTCTGTGAGGTACCTCCGATGGAATCTGACTGCATTACTCTGCTAGTTGCTTGTAGGCCTGCCAAGTTTGTAATCCTGCCTGTCTTAATGCCTTCTTCCACGAAGTCGCCTATTCTTACGACTTCTGCAAAACTTCGCCCAATTACACTGATCATCCTTTCATAATACGTCGCATCTTTTATCGACTGCACGAACAAGGTGGTCATTTCGCTCTCTGCCATTGGAGGTTGGACCTTTTCTGCTTCTGACCGCCACCTCAGGGCGTATTCCCTGAAAGTTTCTCTGGATTTCTTTTCAAGTTTCATAAGATAAAATCTATCCGGGACAGTGTCAGTGTTGAATCTGAATCTATCCATGAAATCTTGTGCCATGGCATTCCAACCGTCCCATTTTCGAGGGTCTTGGCATGTGTACCAGTCCAGCGCCTCGCCGGTTAGACTCCTGATGAATAGTTTCATGATGATTTGCTTGATTTTTCCCAACTCCAATCAATTTATCGCAATATGGCCTTAGATGAGCTCGAGGATTCCCCTTTCCATCGAACATGTCAAATTTGGGCACTTTGTACCCCACAGGTAATTCAACGTCGGGGTGCATACATAAGTTTTCATATTCTAAACCTTTCTCCCCTTTGTTCATCTGAATGCTTTTGAATGCCTCTTTCAAGCTACGAATTTCTTTTGCCACATTTTCATCATCTCTAGCTCGAGTCTGTCGCTCCACTTCCTTGTATTGATCTGTCTCTTGAGAGGATGCATGCATAATAAATGGTTGGCTTTCGGTCGGATGTGCTAATGCCCCATATTGCTTGTTGGGACTAGTTATGTGTGTCGTCTGCTCGTATTGGGTGGCTTGGCAATTTGGACTGAGTGGGGAGAGATAAGTAGGTGGAGGTTGAGAGTGTATGTAGTAAACGGATCATTTTGGAGGTCGGTTTGCAAATTGATCGGGCGAGTGACATTTTGGTGTGAGCTGGTATGTTGCAGTCTTTGCGGGGGGTTTTGTGGAAGTGGAGACTCAAGGGATTGGGATACAATTGCATTTGTCCTTTGCTCCGGGAATGGTGCATTCAAGCTAATAGATAGGTTTGTGATATTTCGGAGCCTTTCTATTTCGGCTCGCATGATTTCAATTTGCTGCAATAATTTGGCGAGGTGTTGATCATTGGTGTTTCTCCTTTCTAACGCCTCTGCATCCTCTACAGGAACGGGGACGAGTCCTAAGCTGTTTCGTTCTGGTGCCTCTGGATTAGTCATTTATTAAATGATTGTGCTTCTACCAGTCAACGCGAATCAACCTTTTGGGGATAAGCTAGGCAAAAATAACCCTCTAACAAATGAAACAAACCAAGTTAGTATAATATGCAAAGAGTTGCAGGCAATATATAAGCAAATTGCCAATCAAGCGCGTGCTCTAACATGTTTGGGACCTATTTTATGTCAGAGGGAGGCCTAAACGTCACATATGCGAGGTTATGATATATTTGTCCAAGCCGTCTAACTGTAATGCATTTGTTGGAAATGGCGACCAAATGACGGTGCACTTTTTTCCAATTTCGGCACGTCCTGATTAGGTTTGGATTTGTCTATCATCGTCACGCTACACATAATATGCTGGTTGGCCGTTGGGTTGAGAAACCCGTCGACAAGTTTGGTGTTTTCCTAATTGTGGTGTCGATACCAGGGACCGACCCACCTAAGGTAAATGCATGCATGCCTTAAAATAAAGGGTGGTATAGCTCTATCCTGAGTTTCTAAGATTTGGCTTTACTGGATGCAAGGTTCCCGAGCGGACAACTCGAGTGAGAAGGCTACGCGGCCACCGGTTAGACCGGGCACTCCACGTATATTACCAACTCTCCTAAATTTGGATTTTGAAGAAAGAATTTTGCTGATGCACCAACGCACCTCGCATGTAGTGTGTGATTGTGTGAATTTTCCAGAGTGGAAGAAATATGAGCGGAATACCAGTTTAAGGAAAGCAGTAAAGCAAATAGCAATAAATAAAACAAAATACAACACACAAAATTAAATGCAAAAATAATGGCCAAATAATAACCCTAGGTCTGTTGTGGTTAAGAACCTTAATCCCCAGCAGAGTCGCCATTTCTGTCACGCACTTTTTCGACCGCGGCATTATTTTAGCGAACCCTGCTTAATAAAATGTTAGAAAATAATAAACAGCTAAATGTGCTAAAAAGGTGCTAAGAGTAGAAGGGTGCTAAAGTGGGCCAGAAATAAAAGATGCTAAGTGCTGAAGGGTTGCTAGGGTTCGCAGATTCGCCACCTAATTATTTTGGGTGAATTAGGATACTTAAATGTTAACTAAGTCAAGTCAACACTAACTCCATTTAAATGGTCTGCTAAACTATGTGAGATTCAGATAGGGTTCTTTATTAATCTAGAGGGAAGGGATTAGGAACCCTCTAAGATCCGCTAACTTGCGGTTGTCCTGTCAAACCTAGGGTAAATTATTATGCTATAGAAAAATATGTGTTTAAAAGGATGCTGCAAGAACTTCATGAAAGAATGCGTTTTTTAAAAAGATTCATAAGACTAATGCTACAAAAATATACGTGCAACTTTAAAGTGTGTATTTATAAAATGATGTATTTACTAAAGATATGCCTTTAAAAAAAATCAATTTTTTGATTAATATATGCAAGGTATAATATAAAAGATACTATTTTCACCTTTGATAATGAGAAGATAATTTTTATTACGAAATGAGTTATAATGTCCTTAAGTGATTTATAAGGAAATCAACTTCTTTTGTTATGCATTAACTTTATGATTAGATATGCAAATTAAATTGTTAGGCAAAAGTTAGACATGCATATCAAGCCTAGGAAGACCAAATTTCTAATATCCAATTACTTTCTAATTATTGATTCAAGGTTTGACTATTCTAGGTGTCCTGCTAATTAGAGTAGCGTTAGTCAAATAATTACAACAAATAAATGGGGTGGGGTAGGAAATCAAAAGAAGACTCGAAGAATGGCGATGTAATTCGCCGGCAGGTTGGGCATTTCCGATATGATTAGAGAAAGGCACATAGATGCGAGTCTTCACTTGCTGTAGCTTGCGATGAGTCTCGCCATGAGACTCTTCATTTTTGCTCCGATGCATTTCATGTAAGAAATAAGAAAAAGATAAGGATTAATATATGCCCAAAAATATCGAATCAAAGTCTGAAGCATGTAATTCGACCTAGGCATAATCAACAGATAAGGTTGTGCAAATCCGTAAATAAAATGATGCAATTATATGAAGATGTAATAGTCAGCAAGTAAACTGAATGGGCCTAGCCCACACATGCAAAAAAAACCGAGACTTATGGACCCTGGACAACCTATGTGCGACTTTTAAACGAAGCAGTGGTAATCTCCTTTTATAGCTATGATTTTGGGTTTCAGTTTTGGTAAAACTTTGATACCCTTTCGAAATGATTTGAGCATGTTATTCTTTACCGATTTGGTGCGATTTGCTTATTCGTTCTTGGTAAGTTTTGATTTTTTTTTTGATTTTTTATAGATTTCTTTGTGATTTATGGTAAAGAAGAGCTGGCTAGGTATGTGTGGGTAAGGGAAATGATTTGGTTATGCCGGATTCTCAGGCGAGAATCCCGGCTGGGCGATGGGGGTGCGAGGGTGAAGGCGGCGACTTCATTTTTTTTAGGTTTAGGTTTTTGCTGGTTTTGTGTTGGAGGGGAATGGCTGAAGGAGAGGAGTGAAAATGGGCTGAGGGGTAAAATAAAAGGCTGAAGGGGAGTTGGGCCGCGGGTCGTGGGCTTGGGTCAGACGAAAATAAAGGGGTGATGTGGTATTGAGATGTTAATTATTTGATTTGTGTATTAGTTTTAGGCGTATTATTTAATTGGTGGTAAATTAAATTATTTAAACACAATCCTAGGTGTTTTATTAGTTTTAGCTTGGATTTTTATTATTACAATGATAAATGCGGGCGTGCTATTTAATTAGTGCTTAATATTTTATAATGCGATGCCGTTATTAAAATCTTATTTATTATGTGTATCTTGCGATGTTAAATTAAAAATTGAATGGGGTCTAGATTATTATTAAATTATTCAAATGCTGAATGCAGATATGATATTTAAGGATAGCTTAATGCTTTTATAAATGAGACGTTATTATTAAAACGCATGTATTAGATTAATTTAAATTACAAATAATAATTATGGAATTGCCTTGAGTATTAATAAATGCGAATGCGGATGTGAGACTCAAAGTGTTTAATACTCTCCGTAAAATGCGGTGCCATTGTTAAATCGCTTATTTATGCCTGTATTAATGTTTTATTCTTGCATTTTATTATTAAAAATTATTTTAACAATTAGTGTGATTTTATAGTTAATGACTGGACGGGTGATGCGCGATTTAATGCACACACTTTAACGCAAGTGCACGTTGTCGACTCAAGTAATATAGTCTAGGTAAGACCGAATATCGTCCTCAAGGATTGGTTTTCAAGTACCTATTATCTATCCTATGGTATCTATTTGGTTAACGTAAATTGAATTTGTTGATTATAACTAGCAATTATAAAGACTAATTAACTATGTGTTTACTTCAGTGATGATGGAAATAGGGCTTCCAAGTCGCCTCAACTATCCGCTTATATTACTTATTAATGCAATAAATTATGGTTCTTCTTCTTTTGGAGCTAGCAGGTTTACTAATTCGTTTTATACTCCCGTTAAGGCTATATAAACACTCAACCCCAGTAGCGCTCCTTTCTACCTTTCAGTGATAAGGATGACTCTATAGGAGGATTAAGAACAAAAACTTTGTTAATCGTCACGCACCTTGCGTGAAATTAGGTATTTAAACCCCTATTAACGCTACACAAGTAATTGAGGTATTTTCATCCCCAATCCGACCTATGTCTACCCAACTTACAGCATAGTCACAACCTCCTCCTTTCGAAGTTTGATTAGAAATCATATAAATAATGATAATTAGTGATCAATTAATTACCAAGCATTCAAAGCAATTATTGGGTAAATCTCAACAATAAGAAGAACAACCATAAACATGCATCAATTCATAACATAAGGTTCAAGTGAATTGACATGGAAAACCCTATAATAGAATTAGTTCCTAGCCATAGACATGACAAGAACTAATTCAATATCCAACATAAAACTGAAATAAAGTAAAAGAAAAGAAAAATACTTAAGAACGAGTCTCCAAGCCTTCTAGCATCCAAGGATTGTGTTGTGAAATATTTACAAGATGGATTGGTGGATGGATGGATGTAGAATGGTGAATGGTGGAATGAAGAATTCATTCTTCTAATGATGTAGAGACTATTTATAGGCCAAGAATCCTTTAGGTGAAGGGTTAAGGATTATGTAGAAAGGAAAAGTTATTAGAATCCTTTTAGGTAAGAGTTTTAAGGTAGGAAAAGTTATCCCTTTAGGTAGGAAAAGTAATCCCTTTAGGATTCTGAAAACATGTCAAATTCGGCCCAGACTTCATAAATCCCGCGTCGGCGCCGCGGCGCCTGAAAATCAGCAACTCTCGGGACTTTCAGCACATTGGGCGCCGCGGCGCTGCTGCCAGGCGCCGCGACTCCGGTGACGTTTTTCTGGCGGATTCCGTTTCGTCGTCCTTTTTTCGTCCGGACTTCGTCTGATCTCCTCTATAATTTCCGGAACTTCTTAGACTTCATTTCTTGGCCCTTTTAGTGTGCAATTCCATCTCATTTATGCTCATTTCATCTCCTTTTCGCCATTTCTCCATTTCTGACCGATGTGACACAAAAAAAGGAAAATGACCCTAATACTATACTAAACATAAATGAAATGAGTAAAATACTAACTAAAAATGACTCAAAAAGTGTATATAAAATACACCGATCAACGGGAGGGTCAAAATTGGGTGTCAACAGTAACTCTTTGAATATTTGAATTGAGCTTCAACTCAATCCATATTGTCTTCGATGAAGTATCCCCCAATTCTTAGTCTATTTGTCGCTAAGAACTCCTCGATTCTTCTATCGATGAAATTTCCTACTCTTAATATCTCAAGAAAAAACAACAGCAGTGTTGCATGAGCAGTGTTCCCCTGCAGCTGCTACATATATTGTGCCATCAGTGAGCAGTAGTGAGCAGTCCTGGCTTTCATAGAGCCATCTTTAAATCCACCAACAGAAACTAAAATAAGAACGTAGCAGCAGTGAAGGTTAGGATAATTGAGGAGCCTACACCTTCACCTCATCTGTACAACTTCAGTAGTAACACCAACATTGATTCACTGATCTTAAGCAGTGCATCAACATCTGATGTACTCACACCAGCAATACCAACACACCAACACAACCACAACAAACGACACTGAACCAATACTGAACAGAAAACATCATAACAACTATCAACAACAACAACAATGAACTCGACACCTTTTCTCCAATTTCGTCAATTCACCAACACAAACTAAATGAAATTGAGTTTCCAGAAACTCGACTATCCTCGGTGATCTGCGACGTCGCAATGATAGCCAAAGGCGGAGTGTATCCGCAAAAAACGATAGCATCTCCATTCGACTAAATCGACAAATGCGATAATAAAAAACAATAAGTAAAATAGAATGAATCGACTTTGATTCTCTACCGATTCTGTTGTCACTCGCAACAAAAAATGATCGATATACTATATAGAATTACCTCAATATTATGTCTTCTTCGATTTCAATTTTCTGATTTTTCAGAAGAAAATCGTTCGAATCTCTGATTTTTTGAACTTCTCTGTTTTCGATCGATTGATCTCCTTCTTCGATCTCAACTTCGAGTCAAATCGATTGTTTCACAATTCTGATTTTCAGAAAATCGCGATCCTGTATTTTTCCCCCAACAATTTTTGAATTTTCTTTCCGCGATTGGATCTCGATTTCAATTTCGAATCCTAGATGTGTATCCCGATATCTGCAAACTTACTTCGATTTCAATTCCTTCAAACTGTCAATTTCACTTCAATTCATCTGCACTGTCCAGTTTCTTCGTTCCCGATTTCGTCGCCCTCGGATCTGTTAATCCTGCTTTGATACCATGTTAAAGTTTGCAGGGAGTAAGAGATGAGGCAGAGATGAAGAAGATTTGAGAGAAGAAGAAGGAGTTTGAGAAGAGATCACAGAAATGAGAGAGTCGATTTTGGGAGCAAACGCTCTTCTGTGGATATTTTCAATTATTACTCTCTATCTAATTACAAGATATGTGGGGTGTATTTATAATACCCACCAATAGTATCCTACTAACAAAATATCGAATCTAGATTAATCAAAATATCTAATTAGCTTATAACAAACTAATATTCAAAACTAATATATCCAAAACTAACTAACCACATATATATACAATGTATATATGTGGTATATCTCAACACCCCCCTCAAGCTAGGCACTGAAAATAGAGGTTTCAGTCCTAGCTTGGGAACAATAGCAAAACATTCAGTTACCAGCAACAACATTATGTAGAGCAACTTATGGTCTGTCACGCTTCAATCCTTGGCAATCCTTTGGAATTTCAGTTCTAAGCCCACAAGAAGCAATTCCAACAACAGCATGTACTGGCGAGTAAGCAGAATCCCTTGGATTCAGATTCGAATATTTCGGATATCCAAAAACCTGGATATTCGTTATTTTCGGATCAGATTCGAATCCGAATATTTCGGATATCAATAATTTTCGGATAATTTCGGATCGGATTCGAATTCGAATATTTCGGAAATCCAAAAACTAGGATATTCATAATTTTTGGATAGTTTCGGATCGGGTTTGGATTCGAATATTTCGGATATCCAAAAAATCAGATATTCGTAATTTTCGAATATTTTCGGATTCGAATATTTCGGATATCCAAAATATCGGATATTCGTAATTTTCGGATAATTTCATATCAGATTCGGATATCCAAAAAATCGGATATTCATAATTTTCGGATAATTTCGGATCGGGTTTGGATTTGAATATTTCGGATATCCATAAAAATCAGATATTCGTAATTTTCGGATCATTTAGGATCGGATTCGGATCTGAATAGTTCGGATATCCAAAAAATCGGACGTAATTTTTGGATAATTTCGGATCGGATTCGGATCCGAATATTTCGGATATCTAAAAAATCGGATATTTGTAATTTTTGGATCATTTAGGATCGGATTCGGATCCGAATAGTTCGAATATCCAAAAAATCGGCTATCCAAAATTTTCGAATCGGATTCCGAGACTTTGAGTTAAAAATAGAATTAATCATGTTTGAAATTTTTAATCTTTAAAAGTAGATTTCAAATTGAACAAAAATTATAATTCTTATATCAAGTAGGGTGATTTTCTCAAGTCGCCCCTTTTGTAAGACCAAATATGGCGAGTGAACTCGTCCTGTTTGAGTTATATCATAAAGGGCGAGTTTGGTCGCCCTATTTGGCCTTACAAAAGGGGCAACTTGATAAAATTGCCCTTCTTGATCTAAGAATTATAATTTTTGTTCAATTTGAAATCTACTTTTAAAGATTAAAAATATCAATTACTATTAATAGTTTGTCAAATAATATATACAACACATGATGTTCTTACAACTATGTGCTTTTAATTTTCATAATTAATTAAATTAAAACATATCTAATTTGAAAATATACTATTATTTTTACAATATTATTTACAAATATGTTATTATTAATTAATATATTTTCAAGAAATAATATGTATCTTAAATACCTAATTTAATATATCATTTATAATGACACATATTTGTCAAGTATTAATTTTTATTTTTATTTTTAATTGTGTAATTACATATGTGACCTTTTGTGATTTATAGATCAAGAAGGACGATTTTATCAAGTCGCCCTCTTTGGTTAAATAAACTTAAATGTCATTTCTAAAGAAATACAAAATCGATCTTTACTATTTTATAAGACAGATCGGATTCGGATCCGAATATTTCGAATATCCAAAAAATCGGATATTCGTAATTTAGGAAAAAATCTAAGAGGGTAATTTATGATGAACGAAAGTCTATAATGCGACTTAATTTGAAAGGAGGACTTTTAATATTTTCATCTATTAGTAATAGAAATAATAGATCAAAATCACCTTTACTACTCTAAGAAGACATGTAATTATTAATCACTAATTGAAGTAACAAATAAAAGTTATTTAATCCCATTTTTTGTTGTACTTAAAGAGGGTGCCCTTTTTGATCGATATCCAACAAGGACGACTTTTTGATCGATATCCAACAAGGGCGACTGTAGTCGCCCTTTTTGATGTGATTAAAAATAGAGATATATCATTTTACTAAATTGGATATGTTCATTTATTTAGATGTTGAGAGTAAAATTTGACTATGAAAATGACTAAAATCATTTAGATTGAGAGAAAATGACTATGTATACATACGAAAAAGTATAGACGATATATCGTTTGCCTCATAAATTCATTTCGACAAGTTGATTTTCAACCTCTTTGTTAGCTATCGGAAAATCATTGAAAATTTATTATTTCTCCATATTTTTCAATGATTGTTAATGTTCTGTTTCAGAACTAAAGTATATATATGTGTGTGTGTGTGTGTGTGTGTGTGTGTTTTGAGAATTATACCAAATGATATATGTGTGGAACTAATTTTTTTACAAAAGGGTGTCAAAATATTAAAAACAAACCAAAAAGGGCGACTTACCTTTTGGTTAAATTAAAAAGGGCGACTAGAAGTCGCCCTTTTTGGTAATAAATAATAGGGCATTAAAAAGTCGCCATTTTTTGTTTTAAAAAATCGCCCTCTTTGAGGCGATTTGTTATAGTGAACTCATGTTATAATTTAATAGAAAATTCTCTTAGTAAGGCAAAAGATTTTACTTGGATTTGGCAACTTTACTGTCACTGCAATAAATTGGTTCAAAGAGGGCGACTGGTGAAATATCGCCCCCTTAGATCAAAAGAGACGATTTTTAATCGCTCTTCAACTCGCCTTATTACGTCCGTTGTCTTAGATCAATAAGTGGACGATTTTTTAAGTCGCCCCCTTTGGTAAGGACCAAAGAGGGCGACTACAGTCGCCCTTTTTTAGATCCATCAGAAAAGGCGACAGTAGTCGCCCTAATTGATGGATCTTTAAAAGGGCGACTACAGTTGCCCTTTTTGATATGGTTCAAAAAAGAAAAAATTAAATGCACCAACTGAGATTCGAACCCTGGTCTGAACTGTGACATTGTACTATTCTACCACTAGATCACTAGTTATGCAATATTAATCACCACAAATACAACCGCCAACCAAGAATTGAACCCGCGCCTCCTCTGTGGAATTGTGTCATTCTACCACTAAACCAACCATCAATACTTGTTATATTTATGCTCCTCATAATCATAAATCCCTTGGCCGGTTCTAACAAAACGTCTATTTTTAACAAGATGCCTTTTTTTTACACTTAAATTTTGGATATACAAAAAATCGGATATTCGTAATTTCGTATCGGATTCGAATCCGAATATTTCGGATAAAATTCGGATCGGATTCGGATCCGAATATTTCGGATATACAAAAAATTGGATATCCGTAATTTTCGAATAATTTCGATTGGATTCGGATCCGAATATTTTGGATAAATTTTGGATTGGATTCGGATCCGAATATTTGGATAAATTTTGGATCGGCTTCAGATCAGAATATTTCGGATATCCGTAATATTCGGATAATTTCGGATCTGATTCAGATAAAATTCGGATCGGATTCGGATCCGAATATTTCGGATAAAATTCGGATCCGAATATTTCGGATATACAAAAAATCGGATATCCGTAATTTTCGGATAATTTCGGATCGGATCTGAATATTTCGCATATACAAAAAATCGGATATCCGTAATTTTCGGATAATTTCTGAACGGATTCGGATCTGAATATTTCAGATAAATTTCGGATCGGATTCGAAACCGAATATTTCAGATATACAAAAAATCGGATATCCGTAATTTTTGGATAATTTCGGATCGAATTCAGATCCGATTATTTTAGATAAAATTTGGATCGGATTCGGATTCGTATCCGAATATTTTGGATATACAAAAAATCAGATATCCGAAGAATCCCCTTTAATTGATTTATAGTTTAATTTCAAAGAATCCCCTTTAATGGATCCTCCTGGTTTTTTCTTGTCACGAACCGAATCCCGGGCTCGCGATTGTTGCCCTACCTGGGCACCATTCTACCCATACAACACAAGTAACTCGTGGAAGCTAAATAACACTCTTTTTTTTAAGCAGGCAAAGGAAAAGCCGACAAGGCTGCCATAATATATAACAACCGAATGAGACTACAACTGTACAACTTACGCAAGTACAATCCACATATGAATACAAACCTCTAAGAGTTTGATAACAACATGTGACGGGACAAGGCCCCGCCGTACTCTGAATGTACACGAGTCTAAAATCAAGACTGTACCAAAATGACAACTCCGGAACAATGGAGATATCCCAAAAGTGGATCAATGACCCTAAACACGTGGATCACCAAACTGAGTACCTACACCTGCGGACATGAACCACGGCCCCGAAGTCGATGCAACAAGGTACCAAGTATGTAAACATAGATCTGATAAATAAGATCATTGTACAAAAGATGGCGAGACAAGTATAGTAATCAAAATACGAGATCAATATGTCATTTAAAATAAGAGCCAATCGTACCTTGTGTCCATCAGTACTATTGTACCACTGTACCACTGTACTATTGTATCAGACATTGTATCATCAGTACCAGTACTCTTGTATCATGTTCCCTTTGTACTCTTTGTATCAGACATGTACTACTGTATCATTGTATCACTGTACCAAGTATAATATCTAACCAGTATCAAGGAAACATGCCCGTGGAATTCCAACGTCACTGTTAGTATGTACAAAGTATAATATCAAACCAACATCATTGGAGCACGCCTGTGGAATTCCAACATCAATGTCGGCAAGTCCATGATATAATATAAAATCAACATCACAGAAGCATGCCCGTGGAATTCCAAAATCACTGTCAGCACGTCTGTAGAACAATATATAATCAATATCACAGAAACATGCCCGTGGAATTCCAACATCATCATCAAGACGCTCGTAGAACAATATATAATCAATATCACGAAGCGTGCGGTGGAATTCCAACATCACGATCGACGTGCGTAGAACAATATATAATCAATATCACGAGCGTGCGGTGGAATTCCAACATCAGCAAAACGTCGTAGAACAATATATAATCAATATCACGTAAGCGTGCGTGAAATTCCAACATCATCGTGTCGTAGAACAATATATAATCAATATCACAGAAGCATGCCCGTGGAATTCCAACATCACTGTCAGCACGTCTGTAGAACAATATATAATCAATATCACAGAAGCATGCCCGTGGAATTCCAACATCACTGTCAGCTCGTCTGTAGAACAATATATAATCAATATCCCATGTATATATACAACAAAGGCCGGCCCCCAAGCGAGGGACTCGGTGAAGTGAAATACAACACTTGCACGAATAACTATCATGAGAAACCATATGCAAGTAGAAATCATCTTTTCACTTTATTAGAAGGTATAACACGTCTTCTACTTTAGAAAGCCTAAGGCATTATTAAGTCATGAAAGATTAAGAATAGAAGGAATAACACATCTTCTACTTAAGAGAGCCTAAGGTGTTATCGCGACATGAAAGAGTAAAGGTAGAAGGAATAACACATATTCTACTTAAGAAAGCGCAACTACACAACATACGTCCGCCGTACGTTCCTTCTCTTATAACACCCGAGACACTAACACTTGTATTCTCAACCACTTTCACTTTCCAACATCAAGTAACTTATAATCTAAAGCCAAGTTACTCATACTTTTCAAATTAATTCACCTTTAGAAACAAGTCACTTATACCCCCAATAACAAGGCAATTATACTTCAAGAAACAAGTCATGTATACTCCAATAACAAGACAAGTATACTTCAAGGAACAAGTAATGTATACCCCAATAACAAGGCAAGTATACTTCAAGGAACAAGTAATGTATACCCCAATAATCAATCATGTCGATAGAAGGAAGTAGTTCATATACCTTATCGTTCTTCTACCAATCTGTTAAGTGGAATACACCACACATATCTTCTACCATTATGCTAAGCGGAATACACCTCACGTATCACTTCAAACTATAATTATAATAGCATGTCTATCAACTATATGCCTTTAAGGGTAGGTTATGGACTAAGTAAAGTTCCCATTTCTACGAAAAATTGGGCAGCACTTTCTTTGTTTCTACGTACTTTTCCACCTTTTCCAAGGCCCAATTTCAACAATAACCAAGCCCCGACTAAGGGAACAATCAATACAACAATAAAGGGGAATCACACACCTAATTCACACGTTAAAAACAGTCCATAAACTACATCAAAACAGCCCGCAACAACCCTTAAAAACTGTCCAATATACAACTATAACGCGGGTGGAATGTGAGGTCTTTCAACGCCTTTCCACACCCTTATTCTTTCGGGAATTTCATTAGCTAACTACTACATTAAACATGCAATAAAGCTACTAAATTTCCAGCATATAACCACGTCCAAAACAGTCCCAAAACTGCCCACAATACGCAATAATTTCTAGCCCATTCTCGATCAACAACAACTACATATCCAAAGCCCTTTTCCACAATTCCTTATAATCCAATTCACATTTCAACATGTTATATAAATCATATAAACTATCAACAACAATATTTCCTTCATTATATAACATGCAACAAGTGAAAATGACAACATAAATGACCAACAATCCCAAGACCCGAATCTGCCTCACTCACGGCCCAACCCCTAAAAATTGTTCAAACACTTTTTAATCTTCATTCTTTTTAGTAAAAACTCATCTATACATACCAACAATAAGTAATATCCAATTACTTTAACAGAAGAAGAACCATTACCTTATTTTTACCCCAAAAATCGCCCAAAAGCGATCAGGAAGATTGGCTGCGGTTTCGTTTTGCTCCACTTCTTCAAGTTCCAATCACATATACGTAACCCCTATAAGCTTATGATCAACTTCCCTTCACGTTTCAACACCAAAAAGTCAAAGGAAAACCCTAGGGTCTCAAACCCTCTCACGACCTAAATGGAGTTTTTGGAGGTTAATGGTGTTTTATCTTGGCTTAATGCTTGGTTAGTGTTCTTGGTCATCAACAAGTTAATAATGGAAGATTAAAGGATTTTGTTCTTCATTTCTTGGCTATGGCCGAAAGAGAGAGAGAGTATATCTTATGTGAAATTTGTCTAAGTGTAGAACAAGTCTTGCAAGCTTGTATAGATATATACAAATATCTCAAGCCAAGTGGATGGACAAGTGGAGTGGGACCCACTTGTCCACTTGTCTCAAAATATCTAAAGTCCAAGTCAATGACAAGTGGAGGGGTGACACGTGTCACCCTCCTATTGGTCCAAAATAAATCTTCACTAAAATAATTTCTATCCTTGACCAAAATATCTAAAAATCTCGTGGCCCCCACAAAATTGTAAATTTTCCCGTGGGCCCCACATGACCAAATCCGAGATTTCAAAATCCAGAACTAATTCTGTAACTCCAATTAGGAGAATTGAACTCCGAGTAAACAAATTGTCGCCTTCACATTTTCGAATTATTTCCTTATGAAATGTAGTTATACTTTCCTTCCAACGTTCAAGTTTTACTTCTTCACTTACGTTTTCACATTCATTTCTATTGACAAATTAAAAGATCACTAAAAATAAATAAATTAAAAGATACTACTAATATCTCTATTTATATTTTGTAGTAATTTGATTTTTTTAAATAAAATATGATATATAAATTTAAACATCGAAACATTTATGGGCAGTGGAATAAAAGTTTAGAAATAAATCAAAATTTCAAAACTTAGAAAAAATACATATTTATTTATATCTTATTAAAAATAAATAATAAAAGCAAGAACATTATGTAAAATGACAAACTAGAAGTCATATGATAATGTAAAAATACAAAATGAGGGAACAAGCTATAAATTATACTGTAAAGTGAAGAGCAAAAAATATAGTGAAGAGCAAAAAGGGCGACCTTTTCAAGTTGCCCCTTCCGATTCGGACAAAAAAGGGAGACTTTTCCAACTCGCCCTTTTTTGTCCGAATCAAAAGGGGCGACTTGAAAAATTCGCCCTTTTTGATCCTTGCCCTTTTTTATCCGAATCAAAGGAGGCCACTTTTCCAAGTCGCCCTTTTTGGTCCGAATCAAAAGGGGCAACTTGAAAAAGTCGCCCTTTTTACCCTTTAAATTAAGTAGTCATTCTCTAAATCCCTTTATGTTGAATATTATTGAGTTTATGTTAAAATATTAATTGTAAAATTTTGAATTAAAATCAAAGTTATAATATCGTAACTCAACTTCGGAAAAAAAAAGACTAGTTAAAATACTATTCAACTTGGTGAATTGTCATTAATGCTTCCATATATACTTATTAAAATACTATTTTTGTGCTCTTTTAAATATTAGACATAAAATTTGTAGGAATTGTTAGTAACTTTAACCTAGTTAAGAAAAACACATGTCAATTTACTCTTTTTTGCCACAGAATACACATCCATAAAAAGAATAATAATGATGTTATATAAAAATTCAAATAAGGAAAGATTTATATTAGGTAAAATTTCAATTGATTTTAGTGTCCTAAATTTTGAGATTTTCTATCAAAATTTTAATAACTTTGTCGAATTTTTAAAGTTCTAAATATTAAAAAGATAATTAAGTAGTTATTTTTTTAGTGTGAAAGTAAGTTTTTAAACGATAAAAAAAATAAATGACATTTCAAAAAAGGCCTTCTGCCTTTATATATAAAGATGGGTAGATATAAATATATAGAAGTAGAGAATATAAATATAGATCAGTATGTAATTATTGTGTACTATTCCAACTTTTATTAATAACTGTACAATAACTCTACTTTAAAATTTCTATATAAATTCTTGTATTCAATGCACTAATCTCCAATAATATACACTAATATTTCAAAATCACCAAACATTTCATATGAGGACTAAACTTGACGTTTTCTAATTTTTCAATGGGCCAATATTTCTAGTCGTGTTCTTTCGATTTGTAACTTTTTTCTTCAAAAATTTTCAAGCTTTTATTTTTAAAGAAAATCATAACAAATAAATTAGAAGCTAAATATTACGTATCTAGGTTTGTTTTAACATCTTTCGGTTAATGTAAAGTTCTAACATTGCTAACTTGGTGGTAGTAGACTCCTTTTGATTCGGACCAAAAAGGGCGACTTGGAAAAGTCGCCCTTTTTGGTCCGAATCAAAAGGTGTCTACTACCACCCCTTTGGTGAAATTAAAAAGGGCGACTGTATGCCGCCCTTTTTGGTACTAACTAACAGGACATTCTGAAGTCGCCATTTTTGGTTTAAAAAAATCGCCCTCTTTGAGGCGTTTTGTTGTAGTGTGTCCTAATTAAATTAAGTACCTATTATGAATTTGTTATTATTATAGGATTCCTAGTAAATCTCGTCTTCATAACACATGTATTAATATTGACGAGACATGTCCAGTATGTAGAACTGAAAGTAAGATCCCAATACATATTTTCTTAGAATGCCCTTCAGCCAATGATATGTATATTAACGGTAATAGAATCCCTGTACAATTCCATCACCATAATTATAAATATTTTGTATATATTTACTTACATAATTATGGTAAGACTAGGATACATATGGTAAATCTAGATTTGTATTAGGAGTCATATTGTACTACTATATATATTTACATTGTAATGCAAAGGCTCCCCAAGGGAGATATTCTTACATAGTATCAGCCAATTTCTGATTCTCGTCCATCTGCTGCTTCTCGGACCGAAATACACCCTTCTGCCAAGTTCTGTTTCTCGGCCTCACCTAATTTCCCTTATATGTTTTATCACTAAATTACCATGTCTTCCCATTCAACCTCATCTGTTGTCGATCCCAAATAATCTGTTTCACTCTCCACTCATCCATCTCTCCGGATCACAAATATCAAGAACTTCGTTCCTATAATTCTTGATCAAGAACACAGGCAATATACCCCATGGGTTGAACTATTTCGTATTCACGCTAGTGTCTATAATGTACTGGACAACATCGACGATTTTGTTCCCCGACCTAGTGAGGTTGATGATACACTATGGCACCGTCTTGACGGTGTTGTCAAACAATGGATATACGGAACAATTTCTCAGCACCTACTCTTAACCATCCTGAAAATTGTTGCCTCTGTGCACGATCTTTGGCTTCGATTAGAAGATATTTTTCAGGACAACAAACATACCCGTGCTGTCTATCTCGAAGAATAATTCCACAGCACGCGTCTTGAGAACTTCTACAATGCCTCGGACTACTGCAAGCAACTAAAGCTCCTGGCTGACCAACTTTCAAATGTTGGGATAACAGTTTCCGACATACGTATGGTTCTCCAACTCGTCTTCGGTCTACCAAAAGGCGAATACAACACCCTTGCAACGGTAATTCAACAATATGATCCTCATCTGACATTTCACAAGGCTTGGTCGCAGTTGTTACTTGAAGAAACCCGACGTGCCCAATAAGAAGAATACGCATAAAAAGTGTTCGCCGTTGACACTGCGACCCACACTAACGCACCTGCCGCCGGTCATTCGTTGGTAGACGGAGGTCAGAATTGCGATCGTGAGGGAGGAAAATTAGGTTGAGGAAGAGGTAATGGTAGGGGTGGTCGTGGTCGAGGACATGGAGGTAGAGGCGGCCAGTCACCGACCACCAACCCATAGCCGCCACTACCTCTATCGAATTATCACTGGAGCGGACCAACCCAACTTCAGCAACATTCAAATTGGGCCACTTATGACATGCCTAACGTGACCCAATACCAGGGTATGCAACAAGGGATATTGGGCCAAGGCCCAAGTTTGAGACCCTTTAATTTTTAGCCTCAGTAGGCCCATCTCGTCCAGCAGCCCACTAACTTGGCCACAACAGATCTGGCCCTACAACATTCTAATGAAAATTGGTATATGGACTCCGGAGCCACTTCATATCTCACCCGATCTTCACGTAATCTTTCCCAATTATTTAATTTGAAGCATTATTACAGTTGACAATGGTCACCACATTTGTTTTCATAATTAGATGTGTTTGTTGTTTGTTTTGGGTCCCACTAAGGCATTAAGGATTATGGTCATGCTTATACACAACCACCTCACCCCTCATTCTCCCTAAATAATGTCCTATATGCCCCAAACATTATCAAAACCCTTATTTCCATTCGATAATTTACTCGTCATAATTCTGTGTCTGTTGATTTTGATCCCTTTGGTTTCACTGTGAAGGATCTGCATATGGGGACTCCTCTCACGAGGTGCAATAACACCGGGGACCTATATTCATTCATACATAATTCCGATGCCAGCTTCCGCTGTCACACCTATCTTGCTGCTCTGTCTCCGTCCACTTGACACAATAGACTTGGATACC
Source organism: Przewalskia tangutica (assembly GCA_029844215.1). NCBI lineage: Eukaryota > Viridiplantae > Streptophyta > Magnoliopsida > Solanales > Solanaceae > Przewalskia > Przewalskia tangutica. The sequence goes on along the minus strand of CM056721.1, from coordinate 42,409,261 downwards.
CAGGGGCTCCATTTTTTAATTTTCTTAGGAGTAATAATTTTATTAATTGTAATGGGAAGCTTTCCCAAAACTACGTTTCTTATCAATTAGGAAAACATACTCATCTTTCTTTTAATTCTTCTACTAATATTACGTTTGCTCCTTTCGATATGATTAATGCGAATTTGTGGACTTCTTCTATTACTAGCTCCTTGGATCATAAGTATTACCTTGTTCTACTTGATGATTATTCCCACTATACATGGATTTACCCACTTAAATACAAATTGAAGGTCTTTGCCAAATTCCTTGAGTTTTGCACTTTTATAAAAACACAGTTCGAAAAAGTCATAAAATAATTTCAATGTGATAATGGGTGTGAATTCAAAAAAATTGCGTTTCACAAATTTTGCACAAATAATGGGATAATATTTTGCTTCTCGTGTCCTCATACTTCTCCTCAAAATGGCAAAGCTGAACGCATTATCCATAACATCAATAATATGGTCTGTACACTACTGTTTCATGCCTCCTTACCTCCGTCCTTCTAGGTCTATGTTGTCAAAATGGTATAATATTTCCTCAATATCTTACCCACAAGCACTCTCCATAACATGACCCCAACCAAAATACTTTACCATCGAGTCCCATCCTATAATCACCTCTGCATATTCGGTTGTCTCTGTTTCCCAAACATTGCCTCTACAGCCCCTCAGAAATTGACGGTCATGACCCGACCCGACGGCCGTAACTAGACGTCTTAATTGGACGTCATTACTGACATATCACTCTTAATCCATTTAATACCGAGATCTATAAACATTTCAGCAGCACAACGCTGCTTCTATAACATATCCCCAAAATAGGCGAGCCGACAAGGCTACCTTACACAACTAATCACCAATCACAACAGGCTAGCCGACTAGGCTGCCACCACATAAAAACATTATATACACAAAGGAACAATCAAATAGGCAAGCCGGCAAGGCTGCCACTAGATAACAACAAGTATAATCGGGAACACCCCAACACAGAGTATAACAACATCGAAAACTAAAACAAGGTACAAACGTCCAACCCACAACTGTCAATCGACCTCTAAGAGTACAATACTGACATATGACGGGACAGGACCCCGTCGTGCCCAAAATATGCATAAGACTGAAAGATAAAGATATGTACCAAAATAGCCGGCTCCGGAACAAAGGAGCTCTCAAGGTAGTAGACATCCTATCGAAGGTCACATGCGATCACACACTGTACTGCGCATGAGCAGCCACTCCCCAGGAAAGGGGGTCGATCTAAAATAATGTACTGAGTATGTAAAACATGACTTACTATAAGAAGGACTGTAACTGGTCAGAAGATAACATGAGACATATATGAAAAATCAGAGATACCAATGCAACTGTACCATATGAAAAGAAAGTCATGCATGTCAAACAATCATCATAATCAAGATTATCTCCGTACATATAACTACCCCGCCCATCCTGAGACTCGGTCCTCATGCTTTAAACATATAACTACCCGGCCCATTCTGGGACTCGGTCCTCATACTCTGTACATATAGCTACCCGGCCCATTCTGGGACTCGGTCCTTATTTTTCGTGAATATAGCTACCCGACCCATTCTGGGACTCGGTCCTTATAACACCATCTATATAACATACAATCACAACTTACACAAATAGAATATCATGAGAACCCATACGCAATACAAACCATCATCTGAGACGCCATGGAATACTCTTATGTATTTTAAATCATCATATAAGACTCAATGGAATAAGTAAACTAAACTATCCTTTAGAAAATCAAGGCACGATCATATCATGAATCATTATTTTATCAAAACTAGACTTTGAAGGAATCATGTACGTCCGCCGTACTTTCATTAAAATCATGCCAAAGGAAGGAAGAAAGATTTTCACAAAATCATGCCAAAGAAGTAAATAATAGTCTCACATACCTCTTAATCGCTCAACCAAACGTAAAACTAGGACGCGCATCGTCTAATATGTCCGCCTATAATAACAATAATATGATCATTAATTCTAGGACTTTTTAACGTAAGTTATTTGAATAACGGCTTCTTATTTCTATAAATATTTGGGCAGCACTTCCTCTGTTTATGTGTGTATCCACAATTTACCAGCAACTCCAATCAATCAGCAATTTAAATCAATCCAACAATTCAGCTCAACCAACAATCCAATTATTTCAATATGCAATATAATTAGGCTACATACATCACATATACGCCGTCATATAACCTCCTTTCTTGTTACTTATGAAAGACAACAATTTAACCCATCAGGTGATTATCGTACCTATTTACCATATTCATTCAATACTTAAAATGTTACGACAATGTCTAAAAGATTTCATAATTCCTTCTTGGTTTCTTAAATCCATTTCGTCTTGTGTTACCTTACATAACTAATTACATCACCAAATACCAATGTTTCTTTCAATTCTTAACACACAATTAGTGACGATGTTAATAATAGTAATAACGATTATATGGCACCAAAACAACCCGTAAAGGGTCGCATAATGTCCGAAAGTTATTCATGAGTTTTAGGCCATTTAACATGTACCCATTTATTCTTTCCTTAATTAATAATCCAACTTATTTTTCCAACAATTCCATATAATGGACACATCTTAAATCTTCACAAATTATTCCATTTATTTTCTTAATTCCTTAACGTCTAATTGAAATCTTAAACTACAATTCATATTCCCAACATTTCCCTAACTAATTACAACTTAAACATCAAGGTTTCTTCTTCAATTCTCAACATGTAATTAGTAACGTTAATAGCCATAACATAATCACATTCGTCTTACATAAAATTAGTCCCCAAGAATTAGTAATTACACATCTTAATAAGAACATGCAAATCTCAAATTTCCAAGTTCTTTTACACAAACCTAATTCTTCAATTTACAACAACCTGCAACATTCATTATAACATAGAAGAAGAATTTACCTTAAAACGGCCTAACATGTCACGGTTTTGCCCCTATTTCTTGCCCAATCTTTCACCTTTCCAACTTCGAATTAACATGCATGTGTTCTACAAGGTTAAACCATCATTTATACACGTTTTCTCCTCAAAAATCTTGTCCAAAACCTGTAGAAAAGTTTCCCAATTTTCGGCTAAGCAGTCCCGATTTGGCACTGCTTTGGTTCAATTTTCCCCCCCTAAAATATTGGCTCTTAATTTATGGAAGAACTTACTCTAAGGAAAAGGAAAAAAAAAACTTCAATGTGTATAGCAATGGGGGAGGTTCTCGATTTGTGCTTGAAAGAAGAAGAAGATTGCTTGTTTTGTTTCTTAGAAGTTAAAATGAGCAATTGAAGGCTTTTGGGGAATTTTTTTTTTTTAAAAAAAAAAACTGATTTTCCCCCTTTTTTTTACACTTAGGTCCCCAAGTCCCTAAAAAATAATCTTAAACCCACTCCTTTTAAATCTTAACTCCCGTATCCTTAATTTTCCGAGAATTTCATAAAGTCCCGTATTCTCGTTGTCGTAATTCTTATAATGTGTAATAAGTCGTAATGAAAATATATATAACTTATCATTTTAAACTCTCATCGACGTGCCCGTAGCTCGTGTAATTATATCTTATTCATTATCCGAATCTTAACCTTAATGACGTTGTTAATCCTTGTCTTAAACTCACGAGGTGTAACATTCTTCCCCCTTTAGAAACATTCGCCCTCGAATGTTCATAATGAGTCTCACGCTAGGAAAATTTTGGCAGAGTTTCCTTTATAACTATGCCTATCCACCTGCATTTAGCAAACCAACGGATGCCTCACAGGGCCACAATACATCCCATCAACCAAAAATAATCAAAGAAGGAATTGGATTACCTACACTTCTTCCCATATAGAGTCATACTTTCGTTGAGTGCGAGGTAAGCCTGCAATGAAGTCCATATTAATCATTTCCCATCTGCTAATATCGTTGTTGTCCTTTATTGGCTGGTCATTTTCTTGTAACACATCAAACTTGTTGTTGACAACCACATTATGAGATTTTATGACTTATTGCTCCTTGTCCTTCACATTTCTAACACCATTTGTGTTGATGCGCCAAAGTTCACATTATTCTTAGTAACATACCAGTTACCAGGATCTCCAACGACCCTACCCCTGGATAATATTCTAGCATTGAATCTCTTTCTATGATGATAAGTATTCTCTTCTTCTGCTCTTAACAAGCATGTTTGTTCTCCTGACAGTTTGATCTTAAACCTAACTAATTCTTCCCCCAACATTACCAGCTTCATCAGTGTTACTGATCCCTTTCTCCTTATAAATTAATTCAGGATGTAGGTGCCATCATTCCTCTTCTTTATGACCTTGTTTTTCACAATCACCGTAATATTCAGGGAGGATAGTCATAATGAATCTCTACCATTCCATTATGCGAAAGGGTACCTTTATAACTGATCTCAGATAACCCACAATAGTTGATAAACAAGGCAAAATCTCCATATCCCTGCGGGGAAACAGGCAATCCTCAAATCTTTTCTTCTTTATTCAAAATGACATCAAGGTCAGGCATGTCTAGATCTATCCATTTGCTATGGTATGACAGATATATATGACCACCGAATAACTCTTATATACATACTTAACTATGACCGAATCTCCTACCGGTGTAAATACCTCGAAAGGTTCTATCGATTCCAGTTCTATTCTGGTTCTCCTAACAACAAGGGGAGAGATACAGGATAAGGTGGAACGTGGGCCTATCAACACATATATGTTACAGAAAAGGACCGATAATATACTTGTGACAACATCTGGGGACGCCTCCTGCTCATGTCTACTGGTCAAAGCATAAATGCGGTTCGAAGGACCGCCGGAACTAGAAACTCCGCCAGGTCCTCTACCACGGCCTGCCGTAGCCTGAATACCTTGCCTTGTGGGGCGCATAACTATAGATGGTGAAGAACTAGCAATCGATCCCGTAGGCTGTGTCATGTCACCCAGATCACCTCTATAGGGACACTCTCTCATCATGTGGCCTGAACGACCGCAAGAAAAACAATCAGCTAAAGTAGCACGACATTTCCCAAAGTGATGCCTACCACACTGGGAACACTGAGGCCGACTGAGTAGAACCCCTGTTCATTTGTAAACCTGAAGCCCTGGAGCTCTGACCAGCTCCTGAATACCCCGTGCGATCAAACATCCTCCCTGTAGACTGTGGAGGTGTACCCTGTGCTGGCTGGGAGGAATACCCTACATGTTGCTGAGGCTGTCCACCTCGGATCTCACCAGAAAACCCAGCTGATCTGGCCCTCTTATGCTGGCTCCTACCATGGTCTCTATTCAACCGTCTCCCTCTATGTTGCTCCTCTATTCCCTGCGCAAATGCCTGAATACGAGCAATATCCATGCTCGGTTGAAGCGCTGCTGTCATGTACCCATCAATAAGATAATGGTCTAATCCCATCACGTAATGGTGTACCCTATCTGCCATATTTGCTACCATAGTAGGTGCGTACCGAGCCAAGGAGTCAAACTCCAGGCTATACTCTCTAATCGTCCTCTCATTTTGCCGCAACTGTAGAAACTTGTCGACTCTGGCCCGTCTCATCTCTGGGGGAAGAAAGTGGCCAAGGAATGCCTCTGAAAAACTCATCCCATACTGCAGGAGGAGCACCCTCGCCCCTGGACAATTCCCATGACTCAAACCAGTTGACTGCTATATCGCACAACCGGTATGAGGCCAATATAACTGACTCAGTCTCTGAGGCCCTGATCACCCTCAACATCCTCTGTATCTGGCGGATGAACTCATGAGGATCATCATCGGGCCTTGACCCATAAAACTCTAGCGGAATGCAACTCAGGAAGTCTCTAACCCTCAAACTGTCTGCCCTGGGATTAATTGTCGGCTCCTGCCTGTAAGTCTGTCTCGCTACTATCCTAGTCAATAAATGGACTGTCTCTCTCAAATCTCCATTCTGTGCCCCCGGCTGAGGAACTGTAGGCTCAGGTACTGGGGTCTCGGATACCAGTGATGTTGCTCCCTGAATAGGAGCCTCTGGATGTAGTGACGAAGCAGAACTCGTCGTCTGGGGCACAGTCTCCGGCATAGAATAAGCACGGGACCTGGTAACCCTCTGAACCCTACTAGTATCCTCTGCGGTAGATTTGCCTTTCTAGGCTACTGTCGCCTTTCTCGGAGGCATAACTGTAAACATATTAAACTGTCAGAAAAGGATCATCCTATCAGCACAGCTCTATAGCACGAACTAAGAGATGAAAGAATGGAAAACAATCCTAAATGTCCGACAGCCTCCTGTGTATATGTATGGTGCACAACATACCCATACGCAAGACTCTACTAGACACGGTCTGTAGATATTTCGAGGACTAACTGCTCTGATACAACTTCTGTCACGACCCGACCCGACGGTCCGCAACTAGACGTCCTAATTAGACGTCATTACTGACCTGTCACTCTTAATCCATTTAATACCGAGATCTATAGAAATTTCGGCAGCACAACGCTGCTTCTATAACATATCCCCAAAATAGGCAAGCCGACAAGGCTGTCTTACACAACTAATCACCAATCACAACAGGCTAGCCGACTAGGCTGCCACCACATAACAACATTATATACACAAAGGAACAACCAAATAGGCAAGCCGGCAAGGCTGCCACTAGATGACAACAAGTATAATCGGGAACACCCCAACACAGAGTATAACAACATCGAAAACCAAAACAAGGTACAAACGTCCAACCCACAACTGTCAACAGACCTCTAAGAGTACAATACTGACATATGACGGGACAGACCCTGTCATGCCCAAAATCTGCATAAGACTGAAAGATAAAGATCTGTACCAAAATAGTTGGCTCCGGAACAAAGGAGCTCATCAGCAGCTGGTAGACGTCCTAAAGTGAAGGGTCACATAACTGATCACCTATACCTGCGGGCATGAACGCAGACCCTCTCTCAGGAAAGAGGAAGTCGATCTGAAATAATGTACTGAGTATGTAAAACATGACTTACTGTAAGAAGGACTGTAACTGGTCAGAAGATAACACGAGACATATATGAAAAATTAGAGATACCAATGCAACTATACCATATGAAAAGAAAGTCATGCATGTCAAACAATCATCATAATCAAGATCATCTCCGTACATATAACTACCCGGCCCATCCTGGGACTCGGTCCTCATACTTTATACATATAACTACCCGGCCCATTCCGGGACTCAGTCCTCATACTCTGTACATATAGCTACCCGGCCCATTCTGGGACTCGGTCCTCATTTTCCGTGAATATAGCTACCCGACCCATTCTGGGACTCGGTCCTCATAACACCATCTATATAACATACAATCACAACTTACACAAATAGAATATCACGAGAAACCATACGCAATACAAACCATTATCTGAGACGCCATGGAATAATCTTATGTATTTTAAATCATCATATAAGACTCAATGGAATAAGTAAACTAAACTATCCTTTAGAAAATCAAGGCACGATCATATTATGAATCATTATTTTATTAAAACTAGACTTTGAAGGAATCATGTACGTCCGCCGTACTTTCATTAAAATCATGCCGAAGGAAGGAAGAAAGATTTTCACAAAATCATGTCAAAGAAGTAAATGATAGTCTCACATACCTCTTAATCGCTCAACCAAACGTAAAACTAGGATGCACCTCATCTAATATGTCCACCTATAATAACAATAATATGACCATTAATTCTAGGACTTTCTAACGTAAGTTATTTGAATAACGACTTCTTATTTCTATAAAAATTTGGGCAGCACTTCCTCTGTTTATGTGCGTATCCACAATTTACCAGCAACTCCAATCAATCAACAATTCAAATCAATCCAACAATTCAGCTCAACCAACAGTCCAGTTATTTCAATATGCAATATAATTAAGCTCCATACATCACATATACGCCGTCATATAACCTCCTTTCTTGTTACTTATGAAAGACAACAATTTAACCCATCAGGTGATTATCGTACCTATTTACCATATTCATTCAATACTTAAAATGTTACGACAATGTCTAAAAGATTTCATAATTCCTTCTTGGTTTCTTAAATCCATTTCGTCTCGCGTTACCTTACATAACTAATTACATCACCAAATACCAATGCTTCTTTCAATTCTTAACACATAATTAGTGACGATGTTAATAATAATAATAACTATTATATGGCACCAAAACAGCCCGTAAAGGGTCGCATAATGTCCGAAAGTTATTCATGAGTTTTAGGTCATTTAACATGTACCCATTTATTCTTTCCTTAATTAATAATCCAACTTATTTTTCCAACAATTCCATTTAATGGACACATCTTAAATCTTCACAAGTTATTCCATTTCTTTTCTTAATTCCTTAACGTCTAATTGAAATATTAAACTACAATTCATATTCCCAACATTTCCCTAACTAATTACAACTTAAACATCAAGGTTTCTTCTTCAATTCTCAACATGTAATTAATAAAGTTAATAGCCACAACATAATCACATTCGTCTTACATAAAATTAGTCCCCAAGAATTAGTAATTACACATCTTAATAAGCACATGCAAATCTCAAATTTCCAAGTTCTTTTACACAAACCTAATTCTTCAATTTACAACAACATGCAATATTAATTATAGCATAGAAGAAGAATAATTTACCTTAAAACCGCCCTAGCAGGTCACGGTTTTTCCCCTATTTCTTTCTCAATCTTTCACCTTTCCAACTTCGAATTAACATGCATGTGTTCTACAAGGTTAACCCATCATTTATACACGTTTTCTCCTCAAAAATCTTGTCCAAAACTGGAAGAAAAGTTGCCCCAATTTTCGACTAAGCAGTCCCGATTTGACACTGCTTTGGTTCAATTTTTTCCCTAAAATCTTGGCTCTTAATTTATGGGAGAACTTACTCTAAGGAAAAGGAGAAAAAAAAACTTCAATGTGTATAGCAATGGGGGAGGTTCTCAATTTGTGTTTGAAATAAGAAGAAGATTTCTTGTTTTGTTTCTTAGAAGTTAAAATGAGCAATTGAAGGCTTTTGGGGAAATTTTTTTTAAAAAAAAATAATATGATTTCCCCCCTTTTTTTTTACACTTAGGTCCCCAAGTCCCTCAAAAAAAAATCTTAAACCCACTCCTTTTAAATCTTAACTCCCGTATCCTTAATTTCTCGAGAATTTCATAAAGTCCCGTATTCTTGTTGTCGTAATTCTTATAATGTGTAATAAGCCGTAATGAAAATATATATAACTTATCATTTTAAACTCTCATCGACGTGCCCGTAGCTCGTGTAATTATATCTTATTCATTATCTGAATCTTAACCTTATTGACGTTCTTAATCCTTGTCTTAAACTCACGAGGTGTAACATTGACACCCCGAACTACTCCATATGTCTTCATAGGTTGACCACCTAATCATAGGGGCTACTTGTGCTACGACTTGTCTACTAATCAAATCCATGTCTCTCGACATGTCACCTTCGACGAGACAACCTTCCCATTTTCGAATATTCAACAATTTTGAAAACCTGACAACAACTTCAGGATGAGTCAAACCTCTCCCCCATTATCCTCCTAGAATTGTGTCGATCTATCGGTTCCTCTCCTAACACCACCAGTCAGGAAGTCTCGACAACCTCCCTACCGTCGAATCAACCATCTCCGCTATCCAAATCTGCTTTGTTCCCAGCAGCATCACCGCGTCGGTATCCATTCCTGCACATCGACTATCACTCTCTGACAAGTCTCATCCGTCTGCTCATTCTCACTCCGGCCAGTCCTCACATTTTGCCACTGGAATCATACCAACCACCACCACTCCACCACCATCACCAGTCCTTACCGGCCACTCTCTTCACAGTAATGACACAACTACGCTGCCCCTACCATCTCCACCACTACCAGTACCAGCCTATCCTACCCACGTAACCCAACCAGTAAATTACCCCTACCGCAACATTAACCCAACACAAACCCATAAATTCCAAAACCCAAACTCCGATCAGACCACGGACCCCCACCCCCTGACCGCACACAATATAAACCCACCCACCGGATGGAAACCCGTTCCTAATACGGGATTTTAAAACCCAAAACCCAATTCAACTTATCATCCCAAACCATTTCCCCAATCCTCAAAAACCCAAAATTAGCTAAACTAGACCCAAATTGGAATGCAGCCATGCGTGAGGAATTTAGTGCTTTAATGAAACAACACATATGGGATTTGGTTCGTAGACTGGAGGAGGTGAATGTGATATGATGCATGTGGCTCTTTCGTCACAAATTTAGGGACATTGGTGACTTAGAAAGATATAAGGCAAGACTTGTGGCAAATGTTACTACTCAGTAGGAAGGAATTGACTGTAGTGAGACATTCAGTCCGGTTGTTAAACCATCTACCATTCACACAGTTCTTAGCATTGCAATGAGAGACATTGACTGATTGATTAGCTAGATGTCAAATATGCTTTCCTTCACGGGGAATTAAAAGAAACTGTTTATATGCACCAACCGCCAGGATTTGTCAATCAAACAGTTTCAGAGTATGTATGTCGTCTTCGCAAGTCACTTTATGGCTTAAAACATGCTCTTAGGGCATGGTATGAAAGATTTACTCAGTATCTTTTGGCACTTGAGTTTGTCTGCATCAAATGTGATGCATCCTTATTTATATTTCATAGGGGTAGTAACATTGCTTATTTGTTGCTTTATGTGGATGACATTGTTCTTGTTGCCTCTTCTGACATATTGAAATATGAGATTATTGTACTGCTTAAAGTCGATATTGATATGACTGACTTGGAAAAATTGAGATATTTTTTGGGGATATCAGTATCCAGATCTTCCAATAATATGTTCCTCTGCCAACGCAAGTATGCCGAAGAGATTGTGTGCATGGCTAGAATGGAAAATTGCAAACCCGTATCCACTCCAATCGATTCAAAATCTAAGCTTAGTGTCATCGACGGTAATCCAGTGTCAGATCCCACCTTGTATATGTGTAATGACCCGTTTGGTCGTTTAACACTTTAAGACTACGAAAATGGTATGGGACTACGTGGTAATTAATTATATAATTTTTTAAAATATGAAATTGTGCAGGAATTTAGTTAAGTGAATTATGTGATTTGTTAAAGAGATGAGATTGTGCGGGAATGTAATTAAGTGAGTTGGTGGGCCAAGCCCACTACCCTTTTGGGTAGGGCACGACATTTGTACAAAACAAAAGAGAAGGGAACGTTGCGATACAGCAAGAGAAACAAAAAAAAAGTTGGCACATAGGTCAAAGAAGGCAATACGAGAAGAGGGTTCTTCATATTTGAGATAAAGGATTAGAGGGTAAAGAAAGAAGGAAACGTGAGCAGCAAAGAAAACAAAGAAAGAAAAGAAGAGGAGAAAAGAACGCAGCAGGCAGAAAACAAAGAGAGAAAAAAAACCCTAGTAGCTAGACGAGGAGGAAACACTCAATTAAATTCAGGTTAGATTCTATGTTCTATGGTTGAGTTAATCTATTCATGATATTTATAATGATGTGTTGTAGAATGAAATAAAATTTCTAAAGAAGTCATTACATGAAAATTCCACAATCCGTTTAAACAAGAGAAACATGAGGGATTATCATGGAATAATGATTGCAGCAGCTTGTAAAACGTGAAACATGTATACATCTGTAGATAATATAAAAGTATATGCTGAATGAAAGTTGTACATTACTCTGTTCCCGTCAGTTTGATATCTTACGGAGATAAATCATACTTATGGTTTGAAAGTTATGACTGTTTAAAGTTTCTACCTCGTTTTACCGAAACCCAGGCGACACAGAATATAAAACGTGAAAACTGTACAAACCCGTAAGGAATGTGAAAATACAGGATGAATAAAAGTTGTATATATCTTTGTTCCCGTCAGTTTGAGATCTTACGAAGATATATCCGACCTGTGGTTTGAAAGATATGACTATTCAAAGTTCTGCCTTGTTTTACCAAAAAAATTCTGGAAAGTTGAAAGAAAGGAATGTTATTTGAAATTCCTGAAGTTATGCTAATATTTTTATATGTGTAGGGGTTTAGTCATACAATTGAAATGGTAAATAAATATTGTTGATATAAAGATAGAAATATGGCTGTTCTTAGATTCATATTATAATGTAGTTCACATATTTTCTAGATTTTAATCGTTCTGAGGCTCTACGAAAGGGGAAGACATTGGTTGATTGTTCGTGGCACCTGCTCGACATTGAGGTAGTTATGGTTTACTTTAGTTAGACTCTGATTAGAGAATCATATGTAGTTGTAGGAAGTGACAGAGATAGCATGATAGGCCTTCGGGCATGAAGTGGAGATGAATTACAATTATGTTGGTTTCGTCACTTTTATGTGATTTGTCTTCATATGTGTTATTTTTCTGTGATTATCATCTGATTGTATGTTAGTGCTTGTGTTGAGACTTGATATCATGCCTGACATACTTTCCATATTATTTGTGATCATTTATGGCCTCCGAGGTTTCTGTCGGAGAGCGTGAGTGATTGGCCTCCAAGGTTTTTACCGGAGAGCGTGAGTGATTGGCCTCCGAGGTTTCTGCCGGAGAGTGTGAGTGATTGTCCTCCGAGGTTTCTGCCGGAGAGCGTGAGTGATTGATGGCCTCCGAGGTTCTATCCGGAGAGCACGAGTGGTACATGGACTTCGCGGGTCCCCCATGGGTCATGGCTTGAAGGCACTGCCTTAGCATGTGTGTATGAGAGTGAAGTGCAAGAGAGGTGACTATTGCATTGCATTGCATTCATCCACTCTTATAATTGACTGATCATTTGGTGAAATTATATTTGTCTTGGTTGATTCTCGATTTCTTTACACTTTACATGTTTATGATACGTGACAATGCCTGTTTGTTCTATGTGCTACTTGTTAGTTTTAACTTCTTCATGCATTATCTAATCACTTTCGGCCTATGATGCTTACCGGTACTAGTGTTGTACTGATACTACTCTTGCTGCACTTTTGTTGAGTGTAGAGTACGATCCAGGTTCCAGTTCTACGCCCCGTGGCTGATTCGCGAGGTGGACATCTTCTTGTCATTCAGGGTGACCTACTTGGTCATCCGTGGCTCCTTAAGGGCTTCTTAGTTATTTCCATTCTTTCGTTGGTTATTAATAGACTATGTGTAGCCTTCGGGTATTTTTAGACTTCTATTTTCAGACTTGTTAGTGCTCTTGTACTCGTTTGACCAGAATTTGGGGGATTTCGTATTTAAGACTTAATAACTTCTTTTCGTTACTTTATTTTCCGCTGATTAACTTGTTATTGAGAATGTGGTTCTCATACTCGGGGGAATATGGTAGGTGCCATCACGACTCGTGATTTGGGTCGTGACAAAGTTGGTATCAGAGCTTCTAGGTTAATCGGTCTAATGAGTACAAGAGCAATGTCTAGTAGAGTCTTGCAGATTGGTACGTAGACATTCGTACCCATCCTCGAGAGGCTATAGGACATTTATGAAACACTTTACTTCTTTTCTCTTTTCGTGCGAGTTCAATCTGATTGGTATCTGGTTCATTCCTTTCGTCCTGGTTCAGTCCGATTGGTATCTGGTTCATTCTTTTCGTGCGAGATTGTTCATATTGGTATCTTAAACACATTTTTATGTTCTCTCACAGGTGGTAGGACTCATTATGTGATTCATATAAAGTATTTTCTCTCTATCCTATAGGCTGAGGTGTACTGACGAGAATCCAAATAGTTTATGTCTGGTGACAAAATAGTCATAATGGTAAAATATTCTTTGATGAGACCACGAGGTGTTCTTAGTTTGGTATTGCGCAGGAGAATGAATGGAAAAAACTAGTTGATTCAGTGAATGATGTGTGTTGCTTTGTGTTCAGATGCAAGCCATCTGATTTACTTGGTGCTTTAAGATATGTCAAAATTTGTTTTAAGATCAGATTATGGGTGGTTTCTAAATCTACCAAGAGGATATCTAATTTAATGGTTTGTTTATGCTGGGTGAGTGAAATATGTGGAATAGGCAAGAAACGAATTGCCTTGTGTTGTTTCTTCTTTGGCTGTTATTATTTATACGCAAGCTTGCTTATTGTCTTTCAGCCATTCTGTACATGACAAGATAGAATACGAAACCCTTTTCTCTCTTGTGGTCATTACTGGTTCTTGTGGGCAATTCTATAGACGCCTTTGTTTACTCTGGTGATGGTAATTAGCACAGTTAATCTGGTAGTGACACTTGGCAAGCTAATCTTTGGTGGTGTCTTTAGTTTTAGTTTGGATCCCTATCTCTTCAGTGTGTTTGGTTTGAGTTTCCTCTCAACAAACATGATGAAACCTGGTCGGTATTTTCGTGGAGATTTTGTTTTCCAGTCTTTCTCGTTGTTGACCGTTACAGTTTGAGACTTCTTAGCCTGAGAGGTGAGTTTGAGTTTTAGTTAATTGGTCTTTTGTTCTTTGTTTTTGCTCTTCAAATTCTCATAATCTATGATTCTATGGTATTTTGGTTGCTTGACCTAAGTAAATGTTAAATGAACAAGAATTTTGTAAAGTTGACTATGTCGTGGGCTACGGAGAGTATAATGATCGACTAATGATGATGGACCTAGGGGTGAATAATTGTGAAAGTTTATTACGTTAGGGGTCATCTACTGTTGCACCTAATCTTAGGAAGGATATATGTGGGTATTGTATATGTTCTTAGGACTCAGAAATTTCTTACAATTAACTGTGACGTGAATTTGTGGAGTTGATGATTACATGATTTGCTAAGGGCGTTAAAGTTCAGAAAAATAAGAGAAAATATGGGGAAAACATCACTTAAGGACCCTCGAGTGAGGTGTTAGTCAATAAGAACATGTAAAGTGGTAGATCAAAGTTACATCTTAGTTAATTCAAGTTGTGAAGAGCATTTTGGAAATTGAATTAAGGATTAGTAATATCGGTTGAGGCCAATAGAAGTGAATTCACTATAGGACTTCCGGCATGGATATTGGGTTGGTAAACACATGAACTAATATGGAAGGAGTACTGTTCAATTAAAGGATATTTGGGAAGGATACTCGTATGGAACCTTGTGAGAACGTTGGTAGGTTGTGTGTATGATAAGTAAGGATTGCCTTACAAATTATGTATCAGGACAGTGATGTATCAGGATATTACATTGGTAATAATTGACTTGTTGGAATCACGAGGGTTGGTCGGTACTTTGATGGAAAGGACTCGTGTATGATTGTACTTGTCATACGATAGATTTGGAAGGGTATTTATTTTAAAGGTTAGAGTGGTGTAAGAAAAACTTCCAGATGCTTAAGGTTGTGAAGGGTTTAACTATTCTACAAGAGTAATGATATTTTGATGCACCCTCGCGTGGGTTTGGGAAATTTCTTATTGTTAATGGTAGAAGTGGTTAGGAATGGAATATGAAAAATTAAAGAATTAATATGAGAGCATGTTTGGATTCGAATTGGAAGTATTAAGGTACATCTTCAGAAAGGAAAAAGGATTTAAATTTGAAGAAACGAGATTACTTAAGTTAGGTATGGATTATGGCGGCTTGTCATGCGTCATTTGGTTAGAGTGTAATTGATAAATATGACTGAAGAGGGAAGTCTATGGAGCTTGACTAAGTGTTATGACAAAGTGTCATGGGGTTTTGCGATTGATGACTGGTAAGGTGTAATATTCAGATGACTAATATGATAAGATTGATGGAAAGGCGATGTGTTGTACCAAGATAGGTAATTTCATAGTATTATTTAATTGATGGGCTAGAGTTGATAAATAAGAGGAAATTTTGGAATCTCTGCAACTTGTAGTTGATGTATACTTTTGAGGTGAAATTGTGTCATGATAGTAGACTATGTCGAAACGTTTCTAGCTTGATAGCATGATTGAACATTTCAAGTATGAATAACATAGGAATATTGGAGTGAGACATGTAAAATTTTAAGATTGGGTACTCTTGGATTTTTGTAAGGGTGTAATAAGACATCGCACTCAGATTGTTACGATTGTGAAGGGTAGGAGGCCAAAAACCATATATCAAAGTATTCGGAGTGGTGAATGAGATAAGTGAAAGAACAAAAAAGAGGACTTGAAGTATTTTTATTTTATAAGAATTTATCAAATTTGTGTGACTAGCTAGGGTTAATTGAGAAACATGAAGATTTAAGTCGAAGGGTATAGTTGTGCCAAGTTAATGAGTTGGGTGAAATGGTTAGAGTGATGACACAGGATTGATTATTCAAGAGAAAATGGACGGAATGAGTCATCACAGACTTTTGGAAGGCTCACTACTTATACTGTTAATGTTCGAAATCAGTACGAATGACTATTAGCAATATTCGAGAAATTTTACATTTTACATTTGATCGGATCTGCTCATCTCGGGTCAAGTTGCTTATGGATGCATTCCCAGAGAGGTTTATCGGTATCCTAGTAGCCCGTTTTAAAGATGATAGATTTTATTTCAGGATAGAGATATAATGGGTATTCAGGCTTATTGGAGTTTATAAGGAGATTTGATAATATTTAGTTGATGGCAACTTTATAAACCGTTCTAACGGTTTGCACATGTACTTAGTGATATACTGAGGAGTTACAAATAGATGTGGGAAGTCGTTGGGGTGATGGACTGATTTTTGACAAATTTGAAATGATAAAATAATCACTAGAGTGATGCACATAATACGTCATTTGAAGGTTTAAGGGAAATTGGACGATGAGTGTTATTCTTTCCGGCGAGAAGGAGTCACGATTAAAACTTGCGGTGTGTGACAATGTATTTTATATGGATTTTGTACCGATGACGATATCAGAAGGTGTGAAAGAAGAGTAAGTAGAATCAAGATAATTAACTGGTACGTGTTTGATAATGGATTGCGGCTACAACTAAGGGATTGTGGTGACGATGATAGTATTTGTGGAATCGATCAATTTCGTTCAGAGATGTGGTTATAATCAAAATCAAGCAATTCGATCAGAGTCAGTTTAAACTTATGGGAACTAGCTACGGAGAAATTTCCGGCCATGAAAAATGGAGATGTGATTTTGAGCTAAGTTAAGTAAAAATTTGATAGATATAATGAGCAAGTGTAACTATTAGCGTGATCCTTGCCACGAAGGCTTACAAGAGGTTTATAACATAGATTCTTGATGCTCGACAACTTTAATACTTTCCTTACCATGCGAGGAAGAGCCGGTAGCAATCTTGGATGGGCAAGTGAGAAAGTTGAGGAGGCCACTTGGAAGACCGAGGCGGATATATGCGGAGTAGATATCCTCAATTGTACGACATTTCAGGTATCTCTTTTCCTCCACCCCTACCTCGTCGCTCGAGGACGAGCGATTGTTTGATTGATATCTAATGTAACGACCCGTTTGATCGTTTAGCACTTTAAGACTATAAAAAGGGTATTGGACTACGTGGTAATTAATTATATGATTTTTTAAAATATGAAATTGTGCAGGAATTTATGTCACGCCCTTTTTCGACCGCGACATTATTTTAGTGAATCCTGCTTAATAAAAATGTTAGAAAATAAAATAAAAATAAATGCTAAAGGGTGCTAAAATGTACTAAGGAGGTGCTAAATAGGGTGCTAAGTGCTAAAGGGTTCGCGGAGTCGCCACCTAATTAGTTTTGGTGAATTAGGACACCTAAATATCAACTATGTTAAAGTCAACCTTAACTCTATTTTTTATGGTCTGCAAAACTTATGTGTGAGATTATGGGTGAGGGTTCTTTATTAATCTAGAGGGAAGGGGTTAGACACCTTCTAAGATCCGCTAACTTGCGATTATCCCGCCAAACCTAGGTTGATTATTATGTTTACAAAGATGCTGCAAGTGTTTATAAACGAATGCATTTTTTATAAAAGATTTATAAGACTAATGTTACAAAAAATATATACGTAAAGCGTGCATATGAAAATGATGGGGAATTGATGTATTTACTAAAGATATGCGTTTCATTTACAAAATCATTTTTTGATTAACATATACAAGGTATGATATAAAAAATGCTATTTTTTACAATGGATAATAAGAAAATAAATTTATTATGAAATGAATTATAATGTTCTTAAGTGGTTTATGAGAAAATCAATTTCTTTGTTATGCATTAACTTCATGATTAGATATGCAAATTGAATTGTTAGGCAAAAGTTTAGACATGCATATCAAGCCTAAGATAAATAACTAGGGGAAGACCAAATTTCTAATACCCAATTACTTTCTAATTATTGATTCAAGGTTTAACTATTCTAGGTGTTCTGCTAATTAGAGTAGCGTTAGTCAAATAATTACAACAAATAAATGGGGTGAAGTAGGAAATCAAAAGAAGACTCGAAGGATGGCGATGTAATTCGCCGGCGGGTTGGAATTTCCGATGCGGATAGGGAATGCACATAGATGCGGGTCTTCATTTGTTGTAGCTTTTGATGAGTCTCGCCATGAGACTTTTCATTTTCGCTCCGATGCGTGCCATGTAAAAAAAGATAAGGATTAGTACGGACCCAAATAATATCGGATATGAATAATTGAACACTAAACACATACATATGTATGTTGATTACATAGGCTTCACAGACACACACATATCTAATTTCATATGATGCAGTTAAGTGGCTGAACCAGAAGCAAACAAAAGAGATTCAGTTGCAGATTTCTGTTTAGAAATACTGAGCTGGGCAGTCCTAGTACAAGACAAGGATCCTAGATGATTTGATTCATCATACTTACATCTCAAGATTGAATACAGACATCACATAAAATCTAAACTCAATAAGATGTACCAAGCAAATGTGTATAAGCTACAGGGTCTGTGACACAATGCCAAAGCAGCCTCAAGAAACATGAATCAGTCATTATGTCAACTTAAACTAACAGAATGGACACAAAAGCGCATGGCGGCAAAACATAATATTACAGACACACACAACTTCATATTAGGCCTAACATATGGTAACATGTGCAATCTCTTAAAGCAGTGTGTAAATTAACTTACTTTGCTAGTATGCGACGAGTGTCTGGGATTAATATTAAGGCATCGAAACAGTGAGGGTACATTTAAGCCTAGACAAGTCACCTATCCCCAATGATCATCCATCAACTACTGCTTTGAATCATTTTTAGTATCAAAACAGTGAGGGTACATTTAAGCCTAGGTAAGTCACCTATTCCCAATGATCATCAATCAACTACTGCTTTGAATCATTTTTAACCTCAGGCAAGCTTTTAGACAAGTCTTAAACAACTTTTAGGCACCCGTGGCATTTTCATATTTATATAACTAGTCAGTATTTCCAATTAAACAGCATCATATCGATGAACATAGTAATCCAAACTAACGCATATTTAATCACACAAACATACAACAATACAAAAAATGAAACTGAGAGGAATTTGGGTTTACCTTCTCCGGACAGCGAACCGATGCAGCGTATCAAGTCGTCGATCCACTCGGATTGTATTGCGATGCGATTGAAAAGGGAAATGAAACTTTACCTCGTTCTTGGCTGATATTGCGAAGAAGAAAGATATTTGTTTGAACTTCCGTTCCTGCTGCTACCGTTTAGGATTTTTATTGCATTTTTTACTCTGATTTTTCCGATTTGCTTCCCCTTGTTGTTAATTTTTTTTTTCATTTTTTGAGGGGGTTGTTCTATGTAAAACTCCCGGGGGTCCTCCCTTTTTGCATGTGTAAAATGAATGGTTTATATCATCCTAATTGGGATTCCAATCTAGGTAAGTTTTAATTATGGTTTTGATTTGGGTGAGATTTGGAACCATTTCGTGTGTGATTCGCGGATGATTTTTATGGTAAGATTTGATATGATTTTCGTGGTTCTTGGAGATGGTAAGGGGTGAGCTGGCTGGGTGTGTGTGGGTAAGGGAAACCCCGGATTCTCCGGCGAGAATCTCGGGCATGGCGGCGACGGGCTTGTGTGGAGTGTGCTGTTGAAGTCTAGGTTTAGGGTTTTTCTTTAGGTGAGGGAGAAGGACGTTTTAAGGGTGTTTTTGTAGTGAAAAAGGCTGATGCATTTTAGGGTTGTTGATGAAGACAAAGGGATGTGGGCTTTTCGGGTTATTGGGCCGCGGGTTGGGAGTAAATAAAGGGGTGGGCTGATAATTATTTGATTTGTCTATTAGTTTTAGGTGTATTATTTAATTAGTGGTAAATTAAATTATTTAAATTGTGATTAAATTATTTAGGTGTTTTATTAGTCTAAGCTTGAGTTTAAATTATTACAAAAAATAAAGACGGACGTGCTATTTAATTAGTGTTTAATATTTTATAATGCGAGACCATTATTAAAACTTATTTATTATGCCCACTTTGTTGAATTAAAATTAACTTGATGTGGTTTTAAATTATTATTAAATTACTTAAATGCTAAATGCGAATATGATATTTAAGGATTGCTTAATGCTTTTATAAATGCGACGCTATTATTTAGAATCTTATTTTATTGTGCATTATTTATCATTATTAAATTATCTTAATATGACTTTAGGTGCTTTATTAATTTTAGCTTGGATTTAAATTATTCCAATAATTATGAAATTGCTTTGCGTATTAATAAATGCGACTATGCTATTTGACACGACGTCATTACTAAATTATTTATTTTATGTATTTATTTATCATTAGGAATTGTTTGAGTTTTAATTAATGGGAAATAGGGCTTAAATTATGAATGATATTAATGAAATTGCTTGTTATTAAAATAACGAATGCGGACGTGAGGCTCAGTGTGTGCACGTAAAATGCGGTGTCATTATTAAATTGCTTATTTATGCATGTATTAATATTTTATTATTGCATTTTATTATTATAAAATTGTTAAAATTATTTTGAAAAAATTAGTGTAATTTTATAGTTAATGATTGTACGGGAGAGTCAAAATTGGGTGTCAACAATTTAGTTAAGTGAATTATGTGATTTGTTAAAGAGATGAGATTGTGCGGGAATGTATTTAAGTGAGTTGGTGGGCCAAGCCCACTACCCTTTTAGGTAGGGCACGACATTTGTACAAAACAAAAGAGAAGGGAACGTTGCAGCCCTAGCAAACAAGAGAAACAAAAAAAAAGTTGGCACATAGGTCAAAGAAGGCAATACGAGAAGAGGGTTCTTCATATTTGAGATAAAGGATTATAGGGTAAAGAAAGAAGGAACCGTGAGCAGCAAAGAAAACAAAGAAAGAAAAGAAGAGGAGAAAAGAACGCAGCAGGCAGAAAACAAGGAGAAAAAAAACCCTAGTAGCTAGACGAGGAGGAAACGCTCAATTAAATTCAGGTTAGATTCTATGTTCTATGGTTGAGTTAATCTATTCATGATCTTTATAATGATGTGTTGTAGAATGAAATAAAATTTCTAAAGAAGTCATTACACGAAAATTCCACAATCCGTTTGAATAAGAGAAATTTGAGTGATTATCATGGAATAATGATTGCAGCATCTTGTAAAACGTGCAAACAGTATAAATCTGTAGAGAATATAAAAGTATGGGCTGAATGAAAATTGTATATTACTTTGTTCCCGTCAGTTTTACATCTTACGGAGATAAATCCGACTTATGGTTTGAAAGTTATGACTATTTAAAGTTTCTGCCTCATTTTATCGAAACCCAGGCGACACAGAATATAAAACGTGAAAACTGTACAAATTCGTAAGGAATATGAAAATATGGTATGAATTAAAATTGTAGATCTTTTTGTTCCCGTCAGTTTGAGATCTTACGGAGATATATCTGACCTGTGGTTTGAAAGATATGACTGTTCAAAGTTCTGCCATGTTTTACCAAAAAATTCCGAAAAGTTGAAAGAAAGGAATGTTATTTGAAATTCCTGAAGTTATGTTAATATTTTTATATGTGTAGGGGTTTAGTCATACAATTGAAATGGTAAATAAATATTGTTGATATAAAGATAGAAATATGGGTGTTCTTAGATTCGTATTATAATGTAGTTCACATATTTTCTAGATTTTAATCGTTCTGAGGCTCTACGCAAGGGGAAGACATTGGTTGATTATTCGTGGCACCCGCTCGGCATTGAGGTAGGTTATGGTTTACTTTAGTTAGACTCTGATTAGAGAATCGTATGTAGTTGTAAGAAGTGACAGGGATATCATGATAGGCCTTCGAGCATGAAGTGGAGATGAATTACAATTACATTGGTTTCGTCACTTTTATGTGATTTGTCTTCATATGTGTTATTTTTCTGTGATTATCATCTGATTGTATGTTACTGCTTGTGTTGAGACTTGATATCATGCCTGGCATACTTTCCATATTATTTGTGATGATTTATGGCCTCCGAGGTTTCTGTTGGAGAGAGTGAGTGATTGGCCTCCAAGGTTTTTGTCGGAGAGCGTGAGTGATTGGCCTATGCGGTTTCTGCCGGAGAGCGTGAGTGATTGGACTCCGAGGTTTCTGCCGGAGAGCGTGAGTGATTGGCCTCCGAGGTTTCTGTCGGATAGGGTGAGTGATTGATGGCCTCCGAGGTTCTATCCGGAGAGCACGAGTGGTACATGGACTTCGTGGGTCCCCCATGGGTCATGGCTTGAAGGCACTGCCTTAGCATGTGTGTACGAGAGTGGAGTGAGAGAGAGGTGACTATTGCATTGCATTGCATTCATCCACTCTTATAATTGACTGATCATTTGGTGAAATTATATCTGTCTTGGTTGATTCTCGATTTCTTTACACTTTACTTGTTTATGATACGTGACCATGCCTGTTTGTTATATGTGCTACTTGTTAGTTTCAACTTCTTCATGCGTTATCTAATCACTGTCGGTCTATGATACCTACCAGTACTAGTGTTGTATTGATACTACTCTTGCTGCACTTTTGTTGAGTGCAGAGTACGATCCAGGTTCCAGTTCTACGCCTCGTGGCTGATTCGCGATGTGGACATCTTCTAGTCATTCGAAGTGACCTACTTGGTCATCTGTGGCCCCTGAAAGGCTTCTTGGTTATTTCCATTTTTTTCGTTGGTTATTGATAGATTATGTGTAGCCTTCGGGTATTTTTAGACTTCTATTTTCAGACTTGTTAGTGCTCTTGTACCCGTTTGACCAGAATTTGGGGGATTTCGTATTTAAGACTTAATAACTTTTTTCGTTACTTTATTTTCCGTTGATTAACTTGTTATTGAGAATGTGGTTCGCCTACTCGGGGGAAGAGGGTAGGTTCCATCACGACTCGTGAGTTGGGTCGTGACAAAGTTGATATCAGAGCTTCTAGGTTAATCGGTCTAATGAGTACAAGAGCAATGTCTAGTAGAGTCTTGTGGATTGGTACGTAGACGTTCGTACCCATCCTCTAGAGGCTATAGGACATTTAGAAAACACTTCACTTCTTTTCTCTTTTCGTGCGAGTTCAATCTGATTGATATCTGGTTCATTCATTTCATGCTAGTTTAGTCCGATTGGTATCTGATTCATTCTTTTCGTACGAGATTGTTCAGATTGGTATCTTAAACACATTTTTATGTTCTCTCACAGGTGGTAAGACTCATTATGTGATTCATATAAAGTATTTTCTCTCTATCCTATAGGCTGAGGTGTACTGACGAGAATCCAAATAGTTTATGTCTGGTGACAAAATAGTCATAATGGTAAAATATTCTTTGATGGGAGCACGAGGTGTGCTTAGTTTGGTATTGCGCAGGAGAATGAATGGAAAAAACTAGTTGATTCAGTGAATGATGTGTGTTGCTTTGTGTTCAGATGCAAGCCATCTGATTTACTTGGCGCTTTAAGATATGTCGAAATTTGTTTTAAGATCAGATTATGGATGGTTTCTAAATCTACCAAAAGGATATCTAATTTAATGGTTTGTTTATGCTGGGTGAGTGAAATATGTGGAATGGGCAAGAAACGAATTTCCTTGTGCTGTTTCTTCTTTGGATGTTATTATTTATACGCAAGCTTGCTTATTGTCTTTCAGCCATTCTGTACATGACAAGATAGAATACGAAACCCTTTTCTCTCTTGTGGTCATTACTGGTTCTTGTGGGCAATTCTATAGACGCTTTTGTTTACTCTGGTGATGGTAATTAGCACTGTTAATCTGGTAGTGACACTTGGCAACCTAATCTTTGGTGGTGTCTTCAGTTTTAGTTTGGGTCCCTATCTCTTCAGTGTGTTTGGTTTGAGTTTCCTCTCAAGAGACATGATGAAACCTGGTCGGTATTTTCGTGGAGATTTTGTTTTCCAGTCTTTCTCGTTGTTGACCGTTGCAGTTTGAGACTTCTTAGCCTGAGAGGTGAGTTTGAGTTTTAGTTAATTGGTCTTTTGTTCTTTGTTCTTGCTCTTCAAATTCTCACAATCTATGATTCTATGGTATTTTGGTTGCTTGACCTAAGTAAATGTTAAATGAACAAGAATTTTGTAAAGTTGACTATGTCGTGGGCTACGGGGAGTATAATGATCGACTAATGATGATGGACCTAGGGGTGAATAATTGTGAAGTTTATTACGTTAGGGGTCATCTACTGTTGCACCTAATCTTAGGAAGGATATATGTGGGTATTGTATATGTTCTTAGGACTCGGAAAGTTCTTACAATTAATCGTGACGTGAATCTGTGGAGTTGATGATTACATGATTTGCTAAGGGCGTTAATGTTCAGAAAAATAAGAGAAGATATGGGGAATACATCACTTAAGGACCCTCGAGCGAGGTATTAGTCAATAAGAACATGTAAAGTGGTAGATCAAAATTACATCTTAGTTAATTCAAGTTGTGAAGAGCATTTTGGAAATTGAATTAAGGATTAGTAATATCGGTTGAGGCCAAGAGAAGTGAATTCACTATAGGACTTCCGGCATGGATATTGGGTTGGTAAACGCATGAACTAATATGGAAGGTGTACTGTTCAATTAAAGGGTATTTGGGAAGGATACTCGTATGGAACCTTGTGAGAACGTTTTTTTTTTCTGTGTATGATAAATAAGGATTGCCTTACAAATTATGTATCAGTACAGTGATGTATCAGGATATTACATTGGCAATACTTGACTTGTTGGAATCACGAGGGTTGGTGATCGGTGTATTTTATATACACCTTTTGAGTCATTGTTAGTTAGTCTTTTGTCCATTTTTGTACAAATATGTGTCGTTTTAGGATATATTTTCTTTCTTTTGAGTCCTATTGGTTTAAAGTGGCTCATTGGCGGAAAAGGAGCAAAAAGAGGGCAGAAACGGAGGTTCCAGAGCTCGAAAAACGAGAATGTGGCGAACCAGGCACAAAAGAGGCCAGCGCCGCGGCGCCTCCAGCCAGCAGGGCCAGAGCGCCACGGCGCCTAAACTTCAGAGTGCTTCAGGAGTTCCGGCGCTGCGGCGCCAGTTGCAGGGCTGCGGCGCCGAGGCGGGAAAAATCAGAAATTTGAATTGACAATGGGCCAGGCCTGAAGGAAAACCTGCATCACGTTTTGGAGACTATAAAAAAAGGACTTTAGGTCAGATGCAGGGGTTCCTCTTCTTGCCAAATCACAACACTTTTGGAGATCAAGATTGGAGACCTTTTCTTAGTAAATTCTTGTTCTTGTTTTACTTTCTTTACAGTTTATGTTGGATATTGATTTAGTTCTTGTCATGTCTATGGCTAGGAACTAAATCTACTTAGGGCTTTCCATGTCAATTCACTTAAAATTTGTCTTTATGAATTAATGCATGTTTTGGTTCTTCTTCTTGTTGTTGAGATTTATTCAATATTTGTTTTGATTGTTTTGTAATTACTTGATCACTAATTATCATAATCCTTATGATTTCTAACTGAAATTCGAAAGGGGAGGTTGTGAATATGCTGTAGTTGGATAAACATAGGTTAAATCGTGGACGAAAGTACCCCGATACTTGTGTAGTATTAATAGGTTTTTGGTCTTAATCTTTGTAACACCCCATTTTCAACCGTAGTCGGAAACGGGATTACTCCTGCGCATGGTTGGATTCCTAAAATGCATTTTAAGGAGTCGCCACCTAATTATTATAGTGAATTAGGACATTGAAAATGTAGCATAAAATACTACGAATGATCTCCATTTAAAGGTCTGTGAAACTAGGTGAGATTCTAGGTAAGGGTTCTTTATTATCCTAAAGGGAAGGGGTTAGGCACCCTAAAGGATCCGCTAACTTGCGGTTGTCCGGTCAAACTTAGGTTAGTATTATTATGCTTTAGAAAACATATGTTTTGAATAGATGCGGTTTTAATAAAAAGGATGTTGCAAATAATTATTTAAAATATGCGTATGTATAGTTTCCATAGAATTGCATGAAGTTTGTTTGTAAAATGCAAGGAAAATATTCTATTTGAACAAAGCAATAGTATGAGGTTTGTCATAAAAATGCAAAATAATAAAAATAGATGGTTTACTAAAAGTACGTATTATATGTAAATTTTAATCTTTATAAAGGATATACAAATGAGTAGAAAGATTTTCCTCTTTTGCACTTTATAATAAGGAAATAGATCTTTGTTATGAAAAAAAAGATTCGTTATTTTATGAAGTTTAATAAGAATTTGAAACTCATTTATTTCTATAATATCAATGAAAAGGCCAAGTTATTTTGAAAATGCATAGCGGCCTAAAGATAGATTAAACTAGCGACACATTTTATTATTTAACTACCCGCCCTTAATAGTTCTAAGTCTAACTATTCTAGGCATTTTCAATAATTGTATAAGGTTAGGTAACAAAAATACAAATAAAAGTAAAGTGACGGAGTTAAATAAAAGAGATAAAATGACTAGGGCAGGTGAAGATATTATTCCGCCCTATTTATTTTAAGGTTCCGAGACCGAAGAATGCGAGAAGTGTGGATGTAAATCCTTTGCTTGACAAAGTCATGATGAGTCTCGTATGAGACTCTTCGTCGCTCCCGATGCAAGTCATGTAAAAGAAAGAAAAAGAAAAGGATTAGTATATGTTATAAACTTCGCCAAATAATAGATAAATAGTCAAAAACTTAGTGACAAAGTAACTAAAATCACAAAAATAGCCGAAAACCACCAGGAATAGCGACAAACAAAAATGAAAATCAGTCCAAAATCAAGCAACCAGCAATCAAAAGACAAAAATCAGAGCTGCAAAGGGCCAAACCACCCGAAAATGGTTGCAATCAGTAGCCAAAAGGGGGCGAAACCAGTAGCCAAAGTGAGGCCAAAATCAGTCCAGAAAATGGTTGAAATCAGTAGCAAAAAAGGGCCAAACCAGTAGCCAAAGTGAGGCCAAAATCAGTCCAGAAAATGGTTGAAATCAGTAGCAAAAAGGGGCCAAACCAGTAGCTAAAGTGAGGCCAAAATCAGTCCAGAAAAATGGTTGAAATCAGTGGCAAAAGGGGGCCAAACCAGTAGCCAAAGTGAGGCCAAAATCAGTCCAGAAAATGGTTGAAAGATCAAACCGAAAGCAGTCAAAACAGGGGGGTGCAAATCAGTCCGAACATGGGCTGAAAATCAGTCTGAACAGGGCTGAAAATCAGTCTGAACAGGGCTGAAAATCAGTCTGACATATGCTGAAAATTGGTCAAAAAAAATAGCCAAAACAGTGGCCCAAAATGATCAAAATCAGTTCCAACAATCCTATGGGATCACAAAGAGATTTCACATTAATCACACACATATTAGATGACCTTTGAGAACATCTCACGTTATAAGAACTCATATAAGATTCAGGAAGACGTCACACGCATTTAACTTAGACTAAAACGCCAACGAGACTACTTAACTAGGCCTAAATCCATACAGATACGACATGGTTTGCATGTGATATTAGGCTAGCTTACACAAAAGTACAAACATGGTGATTTCATTCATCGAAGTAGATGAGAGGTAGAGGAAAAGGCTATACCTAAGCTAACAAGACCAAACAAAGAATGTATATAAATAGTTGACACTGAAGGGCATATTAATCCTCTGGAATATTCAAAATAGACTCAGGTTAGTATTTAGACATGCTGAGACAAAGGTGAAATTAATTCAGTGGACACAAGGGCAAGAAAAAATGGGCAAGCACTCACAAGGAGATGACATTTCAGGCACACAGAACCATTTACACAAAGCAAATATGCAAACTCATGTGTGATGTATATCAGGTATGAGACATTTTCAAACAAACACAGTGGGTCAAGACAATGACCAAGCATATATCAAGTCAAATAATCAATCATATTATGTCTTGGTATACATAGACCATCTATAGGAACTAGTTACAGGAACTTAGTGAGACGAGCGAGTTTCAACACCTTGTATCTAATCTAATAGCACTAGGTTCAGGAATACACCCAAATACATATATAAGATTCTTCGTCATATTTTACTATCCTAAGCTCATGTATACATGTTCACAAATAGGCTTGCAAGGATTCAACACCGAAATTATCCTAGACTTACGCCGCTTTCTTTAATCCTAAACTCAACAAATTTCTTATCGATAAGGATTCAGAATTAAACAATCCCATGCCACATTCTTAATCACATAATTGTACAACTAAACTAATATATACATATTCACATAGTATTAATCTGATAACACTGTTAATGACCGATATGAACTGGGTTTAGACAACAAACTAACAACATGCTTAGTAAAACATAAAATAGAATCAGCAGTCCCTTAATCATTTTTGATAGCAAATTCAACGCTCTAAAATAGTCATTAATACATAGTAAACATGGCTACCACTTGAGAAATGAATCGACAACAAACATACTGTCAAGAATCCATAACTACATTTAACCGAACATATTTAATAGACACACACATCGCATCACACAGAACACACAATTGTGAATTTAAATAGCAAGATTATTAGAAAGAAAGTAGGTTACCTTCTTCGGGCAGCGAACCGAGGCGCGTTTTGACCCGTCGATTCTACTCGAAGAATATGTATGTGGGTGCGAATGAAGAAAACAAAGCTTAAACGCAAGAATTCTAGAACGAAGAACGAATAGATGATATGCAAGATTAATTCCAATTTTTCCGGTCCCCTCCAATGAAGAACGAAGGGGTCTTTTATAGGCAGAAACTGAGTTTGAATTCGAAAAAAAAGCTGTTGGAGGTCTGATTTCTTGGACGATTTTTTGGTTCAAATCGCGGATTTTAGGGAGATGCAGGGTATGGGTGAGATGAGGGTGGTTCGTGGTAGATGGGAGTTGATGGGGTTTCAGATTTCGCAGGTTTAGGTATGGATGTCGGTGATGGGAGTTGATGCGCAGGGTTGAGTTTTAGGTTTGTGGGACGGGTGTTCTGCTGGACGATGGGGATAGGGAAAAATGGGCTGGAGGTTTTGGGCTAAGGAGATAAGATGGGGTCTTGGGCCACGGGTCGCGGGATTGGGCTGGGAAATGGGGAATTTCGGTTATGTGGGTTGTGGGCTGGTAAATTATGTAATTAGGTATTAGTTTTAGGAGTTTGTTTTAGGCAAAGATTAATTAGTGGTAAATTAGAAATTCAAAATTGTGATTAAATTATTTAGGCGCTTTATTAGTCTAAATTATTACAAGAATAAGGACGGGCGTGCTATTTGATTAGTGCTTAATATTTTATAATGGGAGGCCGTTATTAAAAACTTATTTATTATGGGTATTCCGAAGTTAAATTAAAACTGAACGGGGTTTTAGATTATTATTAAATTATTTAAATGCTAAATGCAAATATGTTATTTAAGGATTGCTTAATGCTTTTATAAATGCGACGCTATTAAAAAAAACGCATGTATTAGATTAAAATACGAATTACGAAATTGCCTTGCTTTTAGTAAAAAATGCGAATATTCTATTTAACACGACGTCATTGCTAAATTACTTATTTTATGTAATTATTTATTTAAGGATTATTCGAGTTTCAATTAATGGAAAATAAGGCTTAAATTACGAATGATATTAATGAAATTGCTTGTTATTAAAACGACGAATGCGGGCGTGAGACTCAAGGTGTACTTAGTACTCTACATAAAATCTGGTGCTATTGTTGCATTTTATTATTTAAAAATTATTAAAAATTATTGTAAAAAAAATTAATGCAATTTGTAGTTAACGGTCGGGCGAGAGGGTCAAAATTGGGTGTCAACAACTTGTCCCTCTTTGTATGGAGATGATGGAAGAATCTTCGGACAAAGACGTTGACTCATAGCCAATTTTGTCCTGTTTTATAAACTAGAACTCAAAAGTGGGGTTGATGCAGACTCAGAATTGTCTCAGTGTCGAATTATGATGACGCTGGGTCGTTGCGATGCTAAAGTAAAAAGCAAAACTGACGCAGATTTAAAAAAGTCCCAGTGTCGAATTATGATAGCACTGGATTGTTGTGATGCTAAAGTAAAAGTAAAGCTGATGCAGATTAAAAATGTCCCAGTGTCGAATTATGATGACACTGGGTTGTTGCGATGCTAAAGTAAAAAGTAAAGCTGACGCAGATTAAAAAATGTCCCAGTGTCGAATTATGATGACACTGGTTGCTGTGATGCTGAAAATTAAGGCGGGCAGACGTAGATTCAAAATTTTGTCACAATGTCGAATTATGATGACACTGGGTTCTGTTAGGCTGAAAAATTAAAACCAAAGCGGGAGCAGATTTAAAATTGTCCAAAGGTCGAATTATGACGACATCGGGTTATCGCATCGCAGACGCCGGAGGAGAGCGATTGACATTCGAGGTACAAATTGCTTCTGTCAGAAGAGGTAGTTCCACGTTGTGCTCCTGTTCCTGTATGCTAAGACTTAAACAAACGGTTAGGGCATAACTGTTAAGGCAAATGATAACGCATGAATTTATATGCAATGTAATCGTTGAGTATAAAAATGCTATCCTCGCGAAAATGTGATGCCGCCGCAAATGCCGTGGATTTCGCCTGCACGGACGTGTTGCGATTGTGAATGCGATATGTTGTCCTTGCCGCAATCGCCCCTCGTAGACTAAAGCTCAAGAAAAAGTTAGTGCATAACTCCTCAGAAAGAGTAATAAAGCATGAAAAAGAAATTCAATTTCGGTAGATAGAAATCGCCTCGCGTAGATGTGATATGCGATGATAGCGTCATTTTCGGACTTGTTGGCCGATAACGCCATTGTTCGACGTGTTACCGGGCGCCGCTGCAGACGCACATCGATGATGTCGCTGTCGACATAACGCCGCTAACGCCATCGCGCAGACTTGTCGCGCCGATAACGCCGCTGCACGGACGCGTCGCCGGGCGCCGCTGTATAGACTTGCCGCGGCCGATAAAGTCGCCGCACGGACGCGTTGTCGCCGGGCGCCGCTGCATGGACTTGCCGGCCGATAACGCCGCTGCACGGACGCAGCCGCCGGGCGCCATCGCGCACTTGCCGCGGCCGATAACGCCGCTGCACGGACGCGGCCGCCGGGCGCCGCGGCAGACTTGCCGCGGCCGATAACGCCGCTGCACCCGACACGTTGCCGCCGGGCGCCGCACGGACTTGCCGCGGCCGATAACGCCGCCGCACGGACGTGCCGCCGGGCGCCATCGTGCGTGACTTATCGCGGCCGATAACGCCGCCGCTCGGACGATTGGCCGGGCGCCGCTGCAGACGCACGCCGACGATGTCGCCGTTCGACATAACGCCGCTAACGCCATCAGCGACTTGTTGCGGCTGATAACGCCGCCGTTCGGACGCGGTTGCCGGGCGCCGCTGCACGGACTTGCTGCGGCCGATAACGCCGCCGCTCGGACGCGGCCGCCGGGCGCCGCTGCACGGACTTGCCAGGCCGGCGATGTCGCTGCTCGACACACGCCGATGACGCCGCCGTTCGGACGTATTGCCGCCGGGCGCCGCTGCGCAGACGCACGCCGATGATGTCGCCGCTCGACACAATGTCACGACGCCGCCGCTCGGACGTATTGCCGCCGGGCGCCATCGCAGACGCACGCCACGGTGTCGCCGCCGACACACGCCGATAACGCCGCCGTTCGACGTGTCGGCCGGCGCCGCCGCTGCAGACGCAACGCCGATGGTGTCGCCGCTCGACACACGCCGATAACGCCGCTGCTGACGTGTTGCCGCCGGGCGCCGCTGCGCAGACGCACGCCGACGGTGTCGCCGCTCGACACACGCCGATAACGCCGCTGTTCGACGCTGCCGCCGGCTGCCGCTGCAGACGCACGCCGATGGTGTCGCCGTCGACACACGCCGATAACGCCGCCGTTCGGACGTATTGCCGCCGGGCGCCGCTGCGCAGACGCAATGTCGACGGTGTCGCCGCTCGACACACGCCGATAACGCCGCCGCTCGACGACATCGCCGGGCGCCGCTGCAGACGCAATGACGACGGTGTCGCCGCTCGACACACGCCGATAACGCCGCTGCTCAGACGTGTCGCCGCCGGGCGCCGCTGCAGACGCACGCCGATGGTGCCGCTTCGACAAAATGCCGACGACGCCGCTGTTCGACGTATTGCCGCCGGGCGCCGCTGCAGACGCACGCCGACGGTGTCGCTGTTCGACACAACGCCGATAACGCCGCTGTTCGGACGTATCGCCGCTCCCGTAGAATAAATGCTCCCGCAAGCTAAGCTTGAGAAAACGTTAGTGTATACCGCTTAAACGAAATGATAAATGTATATGAGAAGTGCAATTTTACGGGCAGAGATGTCGCCCCCGATACGCCGATGAATATCGAGATGTTGTCCTTGCACGACACGCTAAATGCCGCGAATCGACGAAATGTCATGACGCTTTGTTGGGCGTGATGCGCGAGTTGCCAATTTGACTTTATGCCCGAGCCGATGCGCTTAGGTTTTGTCATGACCGAACTTTGATCGATTATTGATGCCTTTTCCGCCGCCGCACGCTTTTGCCGCGACTTTGATTGTTGTCATCTTCTCGCTTTGTTGCTTTTTGTCGCTTCGCTAATACGAAGAAACCTTTCTCCGTATTTTCTGCTTTGCTATTGCATTTTCTCGCTTCGCAATACGAAGAACTCGCGCCAAAGAAAATTTGTGAGTTTTGGGGTCGATTCAGATTTGACTTCGCCGCTTGTTCGCACCGCGTTCGCCTGCTTGGACTTGCAATCCTCGTCCGGCTTCCTACATTGTCCCGCTTTGAAAAGCGGTGTCCGCCTAAAGTGGGTCTCAATGTAGTCGTTGTATGTAGTGATGTTTCGCCTTCCGATTTCTACCGTAGGTTGCCATTTGTCGCGTAATCGGGCGAGGTGCTCGATCGGATATACGCCGCTTTTCTTTCGAGACCCTCGCTTTGCTATAGGAACCAAGACAAAGTTCGACTGCTCGCTTCAAATGCCCTGATCGCTTATGTCACGACCGTGCCTTCGATCTTGTGAAATATCGATGCTCGCCATTGCTTAGTCAAATACAAATCGACTGGGGAAGATGATAAATCTTTTAGACAAATGCAAGAAATCAAGTTAGTGTAAAGCACGTGATTTTGCAAAAACATTTAGCAAGTACATGTTGCACATAAATTGTCATATCAAGCGAAGTCATATCACGCACGGGACCCCTTTATGCCGTAGGTAGCCTAAACGCCACATATGCGAGGTCATGATGGATTTGTCCAAGTCGCCCAACTATAATGCCTTTGTTGGAAATGGCGACCAAACGACGGCACTTTTTCCAATTTCGCATGTCATGATTAGGCCTAGATTTGTCTATTATTGTCACGCTACACATACATATGTTGGTTGGCGTTGGGTTGAGAAACCCGTCGACAAGTTTGGTGTCTTCTAATTGTGGCGTTGCATCGCGACCGACCCACCTAAGGTAAATGCACGCATGCCTAAAAATGAAGGTGGTATAGCTCTATCTTGAGTTGCTAAGATTTGGCTTTTCTAGACGCAAGGTTCCCGAGCGACAACTCGAGCGAGGTTACGAAAGAATGTTCGACTGAGCGTTACGCGGCCACCGGTTAGACCGGACACTCCACGTATATTACCAACTCTCGTAAATTTGGGTTTTGAAGAAAGAATGTTGCTGATGCACCAAGCGCACCTCGCGTGTAGTGTGTGATAGTGTGAATTTTCCAGAGTGGAAGAAATATGAGCGGAATGTCAGTTTAAGGAAAGCGGTAACAAATAGCAGTTAATACAATATGCAAATATTTATATGTAAAGTAGAATAATTTAGACAAAACATAAGAGCAAATGAATGTAAAACATGTAAGCAATTTTAAGCGTATAAGAAAAATAAAGCACAGTAATTAACCTATGTTTGTTATGGTTAAGAACCTAAATATCCCCAGTGGAGTCGCCATCTGTAACGCCCCATTTTCAACCGGAGTCGGAAACGGGATTACCGCTACGCATGGTTGGATTCCTAAAATGCATTTTAAGGAGTCGCCACCTAATTATTATAGTGAATTAGGACACTGAAAATGTAGCATAAAATACTACGAATGATCTCCATTTAAAGGTCTGTGAAACTAGGTGAGATTCTAGGTAAGGGTTCTTTATTATCCTAAAGAGAAGGGGTTAGGCACCCTAAAGGATCCGCTAACTCATGTTGTCCTGGCCAAACTTAGGTTAGTATTATTATGCTTTAGAAAACATATGTTTTGAATAGATGCGGTTTTAATAAAAAGGATGTTGCAAATAATTATTTAAAATATGCGTATGTATAGTTTCCATAGAATTGCATGAAGTTTGTTTGTAAAATGCAAGGAAAATATTCTATTTGAACAAAGCAATAGTATGAGGTTTGTCATAAAAATGCAAAATAATAAAAATAGATGGTTTACTAAAAGTACGTATTATATGTAAATTTTAATCTTTATAAAGGATATACAAATGAGTAGAAAGATTTTCCTCTTTTGCACTTTATAATAAGGAAATAGATCTTTGTTATGAAAAAAAAGATTCGTTATTTTATGAAGTTTAATAAGAATTTGAAACTCATTTATTTCTATAATATCAATGAAAAGGCCAAGTTATTTTGAAAATGCATAGCGGCCTAAAGATAGATTAAACTAGCGACACATTTTATTATTTAACTACCCGCCCTTAATAGTTCTAAGTCTAACTATTCTAGGCATTTTCAATAATTGTATAAGGTTAGGTAACAAAAATACAAATAAAAGTAAAGTGACGGAGTTAAATAAAAGAGATAAAATGACTAGTAAGGTGAAGATATTATTCCGCCCTATTTATTTTAAGGTTCCGAGACCGAAGAATGCGAGAAGTGTGGATGTAAATCCTTTGCTTGACAAAGTCATGATGAGTCTCGTATGAGACTCTTCGTCTCTCCCGATGCAAGTCATGTAAAAGAAAGAAAAAGAAAAGGATTAGTATATGTTATAAACTTCGCCAAATAATAGATAAATAGTCAAAAACTTAGTGACAAAGTAACTAAAATCGATCAAAATAGCCAGAAACCACCGAATAGCGACAAACAGGCGAAAATCAGTCCAAAATCAAGGCCAAACCAAATAAAAGACAAAAATCGTGAGCTGCAAAGGGCCAAAACCAGTCCGTAAAATGGTTGCAATCGAGCTGCAAGGGGCGAAACCAGTAGCCAAAGTGAGGCCAAAATCAGTCCAGAAAATGGTTGAAATCAGTAGCAAAAAGGGCCAAACCAGTAGCCAAAGTGAGGCCAAAATCAGAAAAATGGTTGAAATCGTGAGCAAAAGTGGCCAAACCAAGAGCTAAAGTGAGGCCAAAATCAGTCCAAAAATGGTTGAAATCATGGAAAAGGGGGCCAAACCAGTAGCCAAAGTGAGGCCAAAATCAGTCCAGAAAATGGTTGAAAGATCAAACCGAAAGCAGTCAAAACAGGGGGTGCAAATCAGTCCGAACATGGGCTGAAAATCAGTCTGAACAGGGCTGAAAATCAGTCTGAACAGGGCTGAAAATCAGTCTGACATATGCTGAAAATTGGTCAAAAAAAATAGCCAAAACAGTGGCCCAAAATGATCAAAATCAGTTCCAACAATCCTATGGGATCACAGCAGCATTTCACATTAATCACACACATATTAGATGACCTTTGAGAACATCTCACGTTATAAGAACTCATATAAGATTCAGGAAGACGTCACACGCATTTAACTTAGACTAAAACGCCAACGAGACTACTTAACTAGGCCTAAATCCATACAGATACGACATGGTTTGCATGTGATATTAGGCTAGCTTACACAAAAGTACAAACATGGTGATTTCATTCATCGAAGTAGATGAGAGGTAGAGGAAAAGGCTATACCTAAGCTAACAAGACCAAACAAAGAATGTATATAAATAGTTGACATCAAGCGGCATATTAATCCTCTGGAATATTCAAAATAGACTCAGGTTAGTATTTAGACATGCTGAGACAAAGGTGAAATTAATTCAGTGGACACAAGGGCAAGAAAAAATGGGCAAGCACTCACAAGGAGATGACATTTCAGGCACACAGAACCATTTACACAAAGCAAATATGCAAACTCATGTGTGTGATGTATATCGTATGAGACATTTTCAAACAAACACAAATGGTCAAGACAATGACCAAGCATATATCAAGTCAAATAATCAATCATATTATGTTTTGGTATACATAGACCATCTATAGGAACTAGTTACAGGAACTTAGTGAGACGAGCGAGTTTCAACACCTTGTATCTAATCTAATAGCACTAGGTTCAGGAATACAACCAAATACATATATAAGATTCTTCGTCATATTTTACTATCCTAAGCTCATGTATACATGTTCACAAATAGGCTTGCAAGGATTCAACACCGAAATTATCCTAGACTTACGCCGCTTTCTTTAATCCTAAACTCAACAAATTTCTTATCGATAAGGATTCAGAATTAAACAATCCCATGCCACATTCTTAATCACATAATTGTACAACTAAACTAATATATACATATTCACATAGTATTAATCTGATAACACTGTTAATGACCGATATGAACTGGGTTTAGACAACAAACTAACAACATGCTTAGTAAAACATAAAATAGAATCAGCAGTCCCTTAATCATTTTTGATAGCAAATTCAACGCTCTAAAATAGTCATTAATACATAGTAAACATGGCTACCACTTGAGAAATGAATCGACAACAAACATACTGTCAAGAATCCATAACTACATTTAACCGAACATATTTAATAGACACACACATCGCATCACACAGAACACACAATTGTGAATTTAAATAGCAAGATTATTAGAAAGAAAGTAGGTTACCTTCTTCGCAAATAACCGAGGCGCTGCTTTTGACCCGTCGATTCTACTCGAAGAATATGTATGTGGGTGCGAATGAAGAAAACAAAGCTTAAACGCAAGAATTCTAGAACGAAGAACGAATAGATGATATGCAAGATTAATTCCAATTTTTTCCGGCCTCCAACGAAGAACGGCGGGTCTTTTATAGGCAGAAACTGAGTTTGAATTCGAAACAAAAGCTGTTGGAGGTCTGATTTCTTGGACGATTTTTTGGTTCAAATCGCGGATTTTAGGGAGATGCAGGGTATGGGTGAGATGAGGGTGGTTCGTGGTAGATGGGAGTTGATGGGGTTTCAGATTTCGCAGGTTTAGGTATGGATGTTGTCGGTGATGGGAGTTGATGCGCAGGGGTTGAGTTTTAGGTTTAGGGGGATGGGTGTTCGCTCGACGATGGGGATAGGGAAAAATGGGCTGGAGGTTTTGGGCTAAGGAGATAAGATGGGGTCTTGGGCCACGGGTCGCGGGATTGGGCTGGGAAATGGGGAATTTCGGTTATGTGGGTTGTGGGCTGGTAAATTATGTAATTAGGTATTAGTTTTAGGAGTTTGTTTTAGGCAAAGATTAATTAGTGGTAAATTAGAAATTCAAAATTGTGATTAAATTATTTAGGCGCTTTATTAGTCTAAATTATTACAAGAATAAGGACGGGCGTGCTATTTGATTAGTGCTTAATATTTTATAATGGGAGGCCGTTATTAAAAACTTATTTATTATGGGTATTCCGCGAAGTTAAATTAAAACTGAACGGGGTTTTAGATTATTATTAAATTATTTAAATGCTAAATGCAAATATGTTATTTAAGGACTGCTTAATGCTTTTATAAATGCGACGCTATTAAAAAAAACGCATGTATTAGATTAAAATACGAATTACGAAATTGCCTTGCTTTTAGTAAAAAATGCGAATATTCTATTTAACACGACGTCATTGCTAAATTACTTATTTTATGTAATTATTTATTTAAGGATTATTCGAGTTTCAATTAATGGAAAATAAGGCTTAAATTACGAATGATATTAATGAAATTGCTTGTTATTAAAACGACGAATGCGGGCGTGAGACTCAAGGTGTGCTTAGTACTCTACATAAAATCTGGTGCTATTGTTGCATTTTATTATTTAAAAATTATTAAAAATTATTGTAAAAAAAATTAATGCAATTTGTAGTTAACGGTCGGGCGAGAGGGTCAAAATTGGGTGTCAACAATCCTCCTCTATAGTCAATCTTATCACCGAAAGGTAGAAAGGTTCTATACTGGGGTTGAGTGTTTATATAACCTTAACAGGAGTATAAAACGGCTTAGTTAACCTGTTATCTCAAAATAGAAGAAGAACCATTATTAATTGCATTAATAAGTAAGTTAAGCGGATAGTTGAGGAGATTTGGAAGCCCTATTTCCACATTACTGGAGTAAAATAACATAGTTTAATTAGTTTTCATAATTCTAGTCATAAACAACATATCAATTATCGGTTACCAAATAGATAACATATAATAGAATTTGGTACTTGAACACTAATCCCTGGGGACAATAACTCGGTCTTCTAAGACTATATTACTTGACTCGACACGTGCACTTGCGTAAGTGTGTGCATTAATCGCGCATCAAGTTTTTGGCGCCGTTGTCGGGGATTGACATAGTTCAATATCAATTTTATCTATTCTTAATTTCTAATTTGGTTTTTATTTTCTTTTATTTATTTATTACTATTTTTCTTTTATTCTGTGAAAACCAGTGTGACGTGATCCGTTGTTGGTTTTTATTCATCTCAGGGATCCTGAAGACATGGATTACTACTATCAACAAGGTAATCCTCCAGCCCCACAAGAAGAGCAGCTATACTCAGGTTGACTAGGCACCAAACTCAGTTCATGGACGAAACGAGAGTGTCCTTGAAGAACTTGGAAACGCAAATAGGACAACTCGCGGGCATGCTGAGTAGCGGAATGCAAGAAAAACACTCTGCACATATGGGAGGAAATATAAAAGAGCAATGTCAGGCGATTGACCTGAAAAATGTCGAATCAGTGGAAGCAGAAAATTCGCGGCAAAGCCGCAGCTGCGTCGTTGGCAAGCCGCGCCAAGATTCTCGGGACAAGCAGATAACTTTAGGCACCACGGCGCCGAATCTCAGGGCCGCGGCTCCCAGAGCCCAGAAGCCGAAATAATGGTGGAAGCTGTTGGGAACGCACCCCATGTGAAGATACCATACCCCCAGAGGCTAAAAATATGTGCTCTTGACAAACAATTCTCTAAATTTGTGGAAATTCTCAAACAATTGCAACTCAATATCCCGTTTGCTGAAGCACTAGAGCAGATGCCAAGCTATGTAAAGTTCATGAAGGACATTCTTAGAAAAAAGAGGAGGATAGAGGACTACGAAACAGTGGTGTTGACTGAAGAATGCAGTGCCATCCTACAGAGAAAACTACCTCAAAAATTACAAGATCCTGGGAGCTTCACCATCCCATGCACTATTGGAAAGTTTGAATGTCAGAAGGCGTTGTGCGATCTGGGGGCAGGCATAAATTTGATGCCCTACCTAGTTTTTTGCAAACTTGGAATGGGAGAAGTCAAACCTACAAACATCACTTCAGCTTAGTCGACCGCTCCATAGTCCACCCTAGAGGAGTCATCGAGGATGTGTTGGTAAAGGTGGACAAGTTCGTCTTTCCCGCTGATTTCGTCATCTTAGACATAAAAGATAACGACATAATCCCCATCATACTTGGCAGACCCTTCCTAGCCACAGGACAGGCTCTCATCGATGTTCACAAAGGGGAGTTGAAACTTCGGGTGGAAGAAGAAGAGGTGATTTTCAATGTTTTTCGGGCAGCAACCTTCCCAGATGCAAGTGATAACTGTTCGGCCATTGACATAATCGAAGATGCAGTGTCAGACAAAGGGTTCAGAAATGATGATACGCTTGAAGAATTACTGACCATATGGGATGATAGTAGTGGAAACGACACAAGGCTGATGGAGTATACAAATTTGATGAATTCTTATGAAAAATGTGATAAGAAGAGATATGAAGAGCTTGGGCAGATGCCAGAGAGATCAGTACCATCCACAGAGAAGGCTCCAGAGTTAGAGTTAAAAATTCTACCCAATCATTTACAGTACCAATATCTAGGTGAAGATCAATCCTTACCAGTGATCATCTCATGCCATCTATCCACAGTAGATATTGATAAGTTCCGAGAGTAATCGAGGGCTCACAAGTGCCATTCAGATATTAGCAGACATAAAGGGGATAAGTCTGTCAACAGTAATGCATAAGATCCGTCTAGATGAGGAGAGCAGACTCTCCATTGGGGCACAAAGGAGACTAAACCCAAACATGAAAGAGGTGGTCAGAAAAGAAATCATGAAATGGCTCGATGCTGGAGTAATTTATCTTATATCTGACAGCGCATGGGTGAGTCCAGTACAAGTGGTACCCAAAAAGGGTGGTATGACCGTAGTGACCAACGAAAGGAACGAGCTCATTCCTTCTAGAACAGTTACTGGGTGGAAAATTTGCATTGACTATCGCAAGTTGAACAAAGCAACCAGAAAAGACCATTTCCCGTTGCCATTTCTAGATCAGATGTTGGATAGACTTGCGGGGCACAACTACTACTGTTTTTTGGATGGTTACTCAGGGTATCATCCGATTGCGATAGCGCCAAAAGATCAGGAAAAGACGACATTCACCTGCCCTTTTGGTACATTTGCATTCAGAAGGATGACATTTGGGCTTTGCAATGCACATGCGACCTTTCAGAGGTGCATGATGGCAATTTTCTCAGACATGGTGGAGAGGACTATAGAGATTTTTATGGATGATTTCTCGGTCTTTGGGGCGTCGTTCGACGAATGTTTGAGGCACTTGGAAGCAGTGTTAAACCGATGTGAAGAATCTAACCTTGTGCTAAACTGGGAGAAGTGTCATTTCATGGTGAAAGAAGGGATTGTCCTGGGACACAAAATATCGAACCAAGGTATTGAGGTGGACAAAGCAAAGATTTCAGTAATTGAAAATCTACCACCTCCAGTATCAACAAAAGGAGTCAGAAGTTTCTCGTACGCCGGTTTTATATAAGATTCATCAAGGATTTCTCAAAGGTTTCAAATCCCCTCTCCACCTTGCTAATGACGGGGGTTGCTTTTGAATTCAATAAGGAATGCATGACCGCCGCACACTCGGCGAGAAGCTTATCTCATCACCCATAGTCATTGCACCAAACTGGGAGCTCCCATTTGAACTAATGTGCGATGCAAGTGATTATGCAGTGGGAGCAGTGCTTGGATAGAGAATCGATAAGGTATTTAGATCCATTTACTATGCTAGTAAAACTATGAATGACGCACAGTTAAATTACGCGACTACAGGAAAAGAATTGCTAGAAATAGTGTATGCATTTGAGAAATTCAGGCCATACTTGATTGGGAATAAGGTAATAGTATACACTGACCACTCTACCATAAAGTACTTGATGACAAAGAAGGATGCAAAACCTCACCTCATTCGATGGGTCTTGCTACTACAAGAATTCGACGTGGAAATTCGTGACAAGAAGGGGACAGAGAACTCAGTTGCAGACCACTTGTCAAGACTTGAGAACACAGAGAGCCAGAACACCAAGGATGTGCAGATAAATGATCACTTCCCAGATGAGCAATTATTTCAAGTAAGTGCGGTTTTTAATTTACCTTGGTACGCTGACTTTGTTAATTTTCTTGCAGCTAAGGTAATACCCCCAGGATTGACAAGACAGCAAGTGAAGAGGTTTTACTCCGAAGTAAAACACTACTATTGGGAGGAGCCGATGTTATACAAACAATGTGCCGATCAAGTCATCAGGCGATGTATACCAGAGGAGGAGATGCACCAGATTCTCACTCATTGTCATACCCTACCATGTGGTGGACACTTTGGGGCATCAAGAACAACAACAAAGGTACTGCAAAGCGGGTTCTATTGGCCAACACTTTTTAAGGATGCCCACGCCTTTGTGAAGAGGTGTGATCGTTGTCAACGAACAGGGAACATATCAAGACGAAATGAAATGTCTTCGCAAGGGATATTGGAAGTAGAACTATTTGATATGTGGGGAATCGATTTCATGGGTCCATTCCCGTCGTCCTTTGGAAATCAGTACATCCTTCTGGCAGTAGATTATGTGTCCAAATGGGTAGAAGCAGTAGCCACTAAAGAAAATGATAGTAAGACTGTTCAAAGATTCCTTCAAAAGAATATATTCACAAGGTTTGGTACTCCAAGGGCCATCATCAGTGATGAAGGAAGTCATTTTTGCAACAGGCAGCTGAATACATTGCTTTCCCGATATGGAGTCTACCACCGCACCACACTTGCCTACCACCCTCAAGTGAATGGGAAAGCAGAAGTGTCAAATAGGGAAGTGAAGAGCATATTGGAAAAGACGGTGGATGGCTCAAGAAAAGATTGGTCTATCAAATCGACGACGACCTTGGGCGCATGCACAAAGATTCAAAACCCCAATTGGGATGTCACCATACAAGTTAGTTTTTGGTAAAGCATGTCATTTGCCAGTAGATTTGGAACACAGAGCCTATTGGGCAATGAGGAATCTGAACATGGATGCCAAGGCAGCAGGACAGAAGAGGCTGCTATAGCTGAGCGAGTTGGATGAATTCAGACACAACGCCTATGAAAATGCAAAGATCTACAAGGAACGAACGAAAGTATGGCACGACAAGATGTTGATACCAAAAGACTTCCAAGAAGGACAACAAGTGCTCTTATTCAATTCAAGGTTAAGGTTATTTCCAGGCAAGTTAAAATCGCGTTGGTCAGGACCATACACTGTAGTAAGAGCATTCCCCTATGGTGCAGTTGAAGTAAAAGGGAGAGAGGGAACCCCCTTCAAGGTAAACGGTCAAAGGTTAAAACCCTATTTGATCAACGAAATGGAATATATGAGCCTAGTAACCTCTCTCACCCTAAAATGATAAGGAATTTGCGTCCGGCTAAAAGACGTTAAAGACAGCGCTATTTGGGAGGCAACCCAAAGTTATTTAAATTTATTTTATTCAATTTAATGCAGTTTAGTTTTTACTTAGAACATTATCACGGAGGTATTGTTTATATGTTGTGATGACAGGTACAGAGCCAAGGATTTGGAGGGCGAAAAACTGAAAAGAAGCCAAAAGAAAAAAAAAGATTTCCAAAAAATTGGCTTAGGCCATGGCCGCAGAGCAGCCACTACCAAAAGATCGAAGGCGCAGAGATCCGTACGCGCCCATTAGCAGGGTCGTGGCGCCAAAAGTCCAGAAAAGTTCTGAAGTCTGGGCACCGCGGCGCCACCGCGGCTCCACGACGAAAAATCTGAAGTCGTGAGGAAGCCCCAATCCAATTGTCCTTTCTCCAAATCAAAAATCCAGAACCAGCCCCCTCTCACGGGATTCTATGCATTATCCACCGCCACCACTTTAAACCAAGTCTGTAAGTTGTCCTGTTTCTTTTATTTTCTTTGAGTCTTGCACACATTGGGGATAACGTGTGATTTAAGTTTGGGGGGGTGTTTTATTTGTGTCTTATTGTTTTAGTATGTTTGAGTCTTTTTGATTTGTTTTAAGTATTTTTGAGTCATATTTTCTTTCAAAGATCATGTATGTTGTAGTTACTAGAAACACCTAGTGAAGTGAGGTTGAATAATGTAATGGAATTAGAAGCAATTATCTAAACACTTAGGTTAGATATGCCAAAAACTCATGAAATCTGTCTATTTGGGGTTTCTTGCTTGATTTGTGCAATGTTAAATGATTAAAACCTATGTGTATGATTGCTTGTTATTTGAGGGCAAATAGTTAGGATATGCATGTTAGGGGAGATGACTCAGGCATTTCTTTGTTAGCCAATTCTTACCAATTTTTCCTATCCCTGACATTAAAAATATCCCTAGTCAGCCCCTTTGAGCCTAAACAATAAACTTTTGCTTTGACACCCCATAATTCCATACTTGTGCCATAATTGAGAATGTGAAATAATTGGAATAGGAAGTGTTAAAAAAAGACAAAAAGAGTGAACAATCTTGATGGACCCCAATAAAAAGAAATAAGAAATAGGCAAAAGCCTAAGTTTGGGGGTGCCTGTGATTCATAATACACTTCACTCTCTCAAAACAAAAGAGGGGAAAGATAGATATGAAGTGAAGAAAGAAAATCAAAAGAAAATGGAAAAATTGAAAAGAAAAAGAGCTTATGGTACATAAAATGAGCCTAAATGCCTATTTTTACCTACTCATGCCTAAGCCTACATTACAACCCTGAAAAGTCCTGAAGATCTCTTACATGCATACCCATGATTAGTGGAGAATAGCAAGTAAACATGCCATATGATTTTGAAATTGACATGCATAATTCAGTATTCTTACTTCCATTAAGCATGATTAAA
Source organism: Przewalskia tangutica (assembly GCA_029844215.1). Taxonomy (NCBI): domain Eukaryota; kingdom Viridiplantae; phylum Streptophyta; class Magnoliopsida; order Solanales; family Solanaceae; genus Przewalskia; species Przewalskia tangutica. Next base: position 42,364,596 of record CM056721.1, on the reverse strand, counting down.
GTGAGTTTGCGAAATATCTAGCTTAATGTGTTTAGAATGCTAAAAATTCATGCTATATGTTCCTGCATATTATTCTGCTAACCTTCATGTTTTTCTAAGTAACAATGATGCAGCAAAGTGATCAATGTCGTTGAGTCTTTCTAAGTTCTTTTTCCTTGTGTCTTTATTTCTTTCTTTTAATCTTTGCTCGAGGGCGAGCAAAGGTTAAGTTTGGGGGTGTTTGATCGGTGTATTTTATATACACCTTTTGAGTCATTGTTAGTTAGTCTTTTGTCCATTTTTGTATAAATATGTGTCGTTTTAGGATAGATTTTCTTTCTTTTGAGTCCTATTGGTTTAAAGTGGCTCATTGGCGGAAAATGAGCAAAAAGAGGGCAGAAACGGAGGTTTCAGAGCTCGAAAAGCGAGAAAGTGGCGAACCAGGCACAAAATAGGCCAGCGCCGTGGCGCCTCCAGCCAGCAGGGCCAGAGCGCCATGGCGCCTAAACTTCAGAGTGCTTCAGGAGTTCCGGCGCCGCGGCGCCAGTTGCAGGGCCGCGGCGGGAAAAATCAGAAATTTGAATTGACAATGGGCCAGGCCTGAAGGAAAACCTGCATCACGTTTTGGAGACTATAAAAAAAGGACTTTTGGTCAGATGCAGGGGTTCCTCTTCTTGCCAAATCACAACACTTTTGGAGATCAAGATTGGAGACCTTTTCTTAGTAAATTCTTGTTCTTGTTTTACTTTCTTTACAGTTTATGTTGGATATTAATTTAGTTTTTGTCATGTCTATGGCTAGGAACTAAATCTACTTAGGGCTTTCCATGTCAATTCACTTGAAACTTGTCTTTATGAATTAATGCATGTTTTTGGTTCTTCTTCTTGTTGTTGAGATTTATTCAATATTTGTTTTGATTGCTTGGTAATTACTTGATCACTAATTATCATAATCCTTATGATTTCTAACCGAAATACGAAAGGGGAGGTTGTGAATATGATGTAGTTGGATAAACATAGGTTAAATCGTGAACGAAAGTACCCCGATACTTGTGTAGTATTAATAGGTTTTTGGTCTTAATCCTCCTCTATAGTCAATCTTATCACCGAAAGGTAGAAAGGTTCTATACTGGGGTTGAGTGTTTATATAACCTTAACAGGAGTATAAAACGGCTTAGTTAACCTGCTATCTCACAATAGAAGAAGAACCATTATTAATTGCATTAATAAGTAAGTTAAGCGGATAGTTGAGGAGATTTGGAAGCCCTATTTCCACATTACTGAAGTAAAATAACATAGTTTAATTAGTTTTCATAATTCTAGTCATAAACAACATATCAATTATCGGTTACCAAATAGATAACATATAATAGAATTTGGTACTTGAACACTAATCCCTGAGGACGATAACTCGGTCTTCTAAGACTATATTACTTGACTCGACACGTGCACTTGCGTAAGTGTGTGCATTAATCGCGCATCAGTTGGTCGGTACTTTGATGGAAATGACTCGTGTAGGATTGTACTTGTCATACGATAGACTTGGAAGGGTATTTATTTTAAAGGTTAGAGTGGTGTAAGGAAAACTTTCAGATGCTTAAGGTTGTGAAGGGTTTAACTATTCTACAAGAGTAATGATATTTTGATGCACCCTCGCGTGGGTTTGGGAAATTTCTGATTTTTAATGGTAGAAGTGGTTGGGAATGGAATATGAAAAATTGAAGAATTAAGATGAGTGCATGTTTGGATTCGAATTGGAAGTATTAAGGTACATCTTCAGAAAGGAAAAAGGATTTAAATTTGAAGAAACGAGATTACTTAAGTTAGGTATGGATTATGGCGGCTTGTCATGCGTCATTTGGTTAGAGTATAATTGATAAATATGACTGAAGATGGAAGTCTGTGGAGCTTGACTAAGTGTTATGACAAAGTGTCATGGGGTTTTGCGATTGGTGACTGGTAAGGTGTAATATTCAGATGACTAATATGATAAGATTTATGGAAAGGCGATGTGTTGTACCAAGATAGGTAATTTTTTAGTATTATTTAATTGTTGGGCTAGAGTTGATAAATAAGAGGAAATCTTGGAATCTCTGCAACTTGTAGTTGATGTATATTTTTGAGGTGAAATTATGTCATGATAGTAGACTATGTAGAAACGTTTCTAGCTTGATAGCATGATTGAACAATTCAAGTATGAATAACATAGGAATATTGGAGTGAGACATGTAAAATTTTAAAATTGAGTACTCTTGGATTTTTGTAAGGGGGTAATGAGACATCGCAATCAGATTGTTACGATTGTGAAGAGTAGGAGGCCAAAAGCCATATATCAAAGTATTCGGAGTGGGGAATGAGATAAGTGAAAGAACAAAAAAGAGGACTTGAAGTATTTTGATTTTATAAGGATTTATCAAATTTGTGTGACTAGCTGGGGTTAATTGAGAAACATGAAGATTTAAGTCGAAGGGTATAGTTGTGCCAAGTTAATGAATTGGGTGAAATGGTTAGAGTGACGACACAAGATTGATTATTCAAGAGAAAATGGACGGAATGAGTCATCGCGGACTTTTGGAAGGCTCACTACTTATATTGTTAATGTTCAGAATCAGTTCGAGTGACTATTAGCGATATTCGAGAAATTTTACATTTTACATTTGGTCGGATCTGCTCATCTCGGGTCAAGTTTCTTATGGATGCATTCCCATAGAGGCTTATCGGTATCCTAGTAGCCCATTTTTAAAGATGATAGATTTTATTTCAGGATAAAGATGTAATGAGTTATTCAGGCTTATTGGAGTTTATACAGAGATATATCCGACCTGTGGTTTGAAAGATATGACTGTTCAAAGTTCTGCCTTGTTTTACCAAAAAATTCTGGAAAATTGAAAAAAAAGAATGTTATTTGAAATTCCTGAAGTTATGCTAATATTTTTATATGTGTACGGGTTTTGTCATACAATTGAAATGGTAAATAAATATTATTGATATAAAGATAGAAATATGGGTGTTCTTAGATTCGTATTATAATGTAGTTCACATATTTTTTAGATTTTAATCGTTCTGAGGCTCTACACAAGAGGAAGGCATTGGTTGATTGTTCGTGGCACCCGCTCGACATTGAGGTAGGTTATGGTTTACTTTAGTTAGACCCTGATTAGAGAATCGTATGTAGTTGTAGGAAGTGACAGGGATAACTGATAGGCCTTCGGGCATGAAGTGGAGATGAATTACAACTATGTTGGTTTCGTCACTTTTATGTGATTTGTCTTCATATGTATTATTTTTCTGTGATTATCATTTGATTGTATGTTAGTGCTTGTGTTGAGACTTGATATCATGCCTGACATACTTTCCATATTATTTGTGATAATTTATGGCCTCCGAGGTTTCTGCCGGAGAGCGTGAGTGATTGGCCTCCGAGGTTTTTGTCGGAGAACGTGAGTGATTGGCCTCCGAGGTTTCTGCCGGAGAGCGTGAGTGATTGGCCTCCGGGGTTTCTGCCGGAGAGCGTGAGTGATTGGCCTCCAAGGTTTCTGCTGGAGAGCGTGAGTGATTGATGGCCTCCGAGGTTTTATCCGTAGAGCACGAGTAGTACATGGACTTCGCGGGTCCCCCATGGGTCATGGCTTGAAGGCACTGCCTTATCATGTGTATACGAGAGTGGAGTGAGAGAGAGGTGACTATTGCATTGCATTGCATTCATCCACTCTTATAATTGACTGATCATTTGGTGAAATTATATCTGTCTTGGTTGATTCTCGATTTCTTTACACTTTACATGTTTATGATACGTGATCATGTCTGTTTGTTCTATGTGCTACTTGTTAGTTTCAACTTCTTCATGCGTTATCTAATCATTTTCGGCCTATGATGCTTACCGGTACTAGTGTTGTACTGATACTACTCTTACTGCACTTTTATTGAGTGCAGAGTACGATCCAGGTTCCAGTTCTACGCCCTGTGGCTGATCCGCGAGATGGACATCTTCTAGTCATTCAGGGTGACCTACTTGGTCATCCGTGGCCCCTGAAGGGCTTCTTAGTTATTTTCATTTTTTTCGTTGGTTATTGATAGACTATGTGTAGCCTTCGGGTATATTTAGACTTCTATTTTCAGACTTGTTAGTGCTTTTGTACCCGTTTGACCAGATTTTAGGGGATTTCGTATTTAAGACTTAATAACTTCTTTTCGTTACTTTATTTTCTGCTGATTAACTTGTTATTGAGAATGTAGTTCGCCTACTCGGGGGAATAGGGTAGGTGCCATCACGACTCGTGAGTTGGGTCGTGACTATAGGAGTCTTGCAGGTGCACTTCAGTACCTCACATTCACCAGGCCTGACATCGCCTATGTTGTTCAACAGGTATGCTTGTTCATGTATGCCCTCAGGGAGCCTCATCTTACTGCCCTCAAACATATCATTCAATAAGTTATGGGTACATTTGATTATGGATTATATCTCTACTCCCACAACACCGAACATATTAGTGCCATATTCTAGACTGGTTGTTTGGACACGCACCGATATACATTCGGATATTGCGTTTTCTTGGGGGATAATCTTATTGCATGGTATGCAAAGCGGCAAGCCACGGTATCCCATTCGAGTGCAGAAGCTGGGTATCGAGAAGTTGCTAATGTGGTTGCTGAGACTTGTTGGCTTTGAAATCTGCTCTTGGAGCTTCCGTGCCCTTTACGTAAAGCGTCTCTGGTGTACTGTGATAATATTTTCGCCATATACCTTGCCCACAATCCAGTTCAACATCAACGTACCAAACATATCGAGCTGGATATTCAATTTGTTTGTGAGAAGGTTGCTCATGGCCAACTTAAGATACGACATGTTCCCTCATCATATCAGTACGCAGATATCTTCACCAAAGGACTACCGAAACAACTTTTCACTGATTTCAGATCCAGTCTCAGCATTCGGCCTCTTCTTGCTTCGACTGAGGTGGAGTTTTAACAGTATTAGAATCCATGTACAATCCCATCACCATAATTATAAATATCTGTATATATATTTAGACTTACATAATTATGATAAGACTAAGATACATATGGTAAACCTAGATTTGTATTGTATTAGGAGTCATATTGTACTACTATATATATTTACATTGTAACGTAAAGGCTCCCCAAGGGAGATATTCTTACAATGTAGAACAATATTGACATCACTATCACCCATTGGCTGGACTTTATTCGAAGTAGTAGTCCCATTATTCCTACATACATTGCTCACTGGGAAATTATTTTCTTTTATCTTGTGAAACTTGTGGGTTCTTAGAAATCATAATAATACTACTCATCATATTCATTACCTTGTTGCTTTCTTTAAAGCAATAAAGCATCATCTACTCTCCCAGAAAGGAATTTTTCATAACCCTAAATAAGAGGTTATCATTAAATTGTATGCACCATTACAAGGTTGGTTTAAATTGAATATAGATAGTGCCTTTTTATCTAAACAAGTTCACATGATGTATTAGTGGGGCTATCAAAATACTCATCAAAAGCTTGGGTAGTTGATTTTCAAAAAAAAAAAATTGTTATTCTTGGGTCTTATGTTATGATATTTTACCTAACATAACATTTTCAGTACTAAGTTAACGTCAAAAAATATTGGAACAAATGTCATGACATTCGGACCAACACTCTGATAACAGTTTTTCCCCTTCTTCACGGACTGAAGTTGATCTCGTGGGATTTTCACCACGATGGTAAAGTTTCATGGCAAGAAACTTTTTGAGATGATTATACACGTGGGAAGACCAAGTTCAAGGCGTTGCTAAACTTGGGGAACAAGTCCAAGAGGTTGGAGGATTTTGCTCCACATTCGTCTCCAACAAATCTTATCAAGCTGCCCACCTTTTGTTCAACTTCCACAACGATTCATTGAGAATTTCAAGGAAGACTCTCTACTATAAATAGAGAGTCTATATCAAGGAATCGATATCCTGAAAACTCGAAAAGAAAACATCAAGAGAGAGCTCTCAAAAGATCACGATCTGAACACTGGATCAATGTGTTGCCTGAGCTTTTCGACGACATTCTGTCCAACATTATAGTTGCTGCCTAGATTCTAGATTAGTTCTTTATTGAAACAATTATAATGAGATGTTGTCTATATCTACTTAGTTAGATTTTTCAGGCATAAGTCATCTGCGACTTAAATCTTTTTATTCCATTTGTATCATTTTGTAAGATTGTAAAAGAAGGAATATATTCAATTGTATATATATATATATATATATATATATATTTATACAATACGTTTGGTCATTGACCATCATAGGTTATATTAATATATAACCTATGTAAATTTAAACATTTGTGTTCTTTATTATTTCCGCTGCAATTTACTCTTCAAAGTTTTTTTCCTGTTTTTATCTAAGTGTCGTCAGCTCTGTCGGACGACATTGTTAACGACATTTGCAAATTGTTTCAGCGTACAAGAGATTTTACTTACTGTTTCTTTTTTATTATTCCATATTATAACTCCGGGACCCAACAAGTGGCATCATAGCCAACACTTGACATAATAAGGGTTTGATCCTGTTATATAAACTATGGATTCGACTAATCCAACAATTGGTAGACTTACTATTTTAGATGGATCAAATAATTCCTATTGGAAAATTCTCCTACACTCTCATATCAAATCCATTAATATTAGAGCATGAAGATCTATTATCAATGGATATACTGTTCCAATTCTACCTCCAGATAAGGAAGATGACATTTTTGTTAAGCCTGAATTCGAATAGAGTGTGGAAGAAACCAACAATGCAAGCTTCAGTGAAAAAGCCTTAAATGTTGTTTTTGCATGAGTTGATCTCTACATGTTCAAGCTCATTCAAAATTGCTCCACGGGCAAGGATGCTTGGGATACTTTGCAAATACATTGTGAAGGTAGCTCTAGTATTCGTCGAACGAAGTTTCGTATGCTCATGAGTAAATATGAACGTTTAAGGATGAAAGAGACGGAGGACATTAAAACATATTTTGAAAAGTTGATTGATATCTCTAATGAATGTCAAGTTCTTGGTTCTCCGTTAACCAACAATCAACTTGTGGAAAAAGAATTTCGTTCTCTTCCTGAAAAGTTCAATATAAAGATATGTGTGATTGAAGAAGCTCACAATATTGCGACAATGGACCTTCATACTTTAATGAGTATTCTCAAAACTTATGAGATGAATATGGAGAATCAAAGGACATTGTATAAAAGCAAAGTTATAGCACTTCAAGCAAAATCCTTAGAGAGTCACGTCGATGATGAGGATGAAAATCTTGAAAAAATTGGTGATGGTGCAAATGTTTCCCTCCTTACTCAAAAATTCAATTCGATGGTAAGGAAGTTCAACAATGATAAAAATAAATTTAAATCCAAAGAGCATCAAAACCAAGACTTCAATCAAAAGTACACTAACCTCCTTCCTATAGTACAAAGAGGAAATCAACTAAGCAGAACCAACTCAGCCAGAACCAAATATGATCCCAAACAACGAGATTGTGTGCAATGTCATGCTTGCTCAGGATGGGGTCATTATGCAAATGAATGTGCAAATACATTAAGAAAATTTGGTAAAGGTCTGTTGGTTTCTCTTAGTGATGATGAAGAAGAAGAAGAAGGAGATCAAGAAATAGAGTTACAAGAAATGTTGGCCACTGTTTACGAGCAGTCTCTTTCAGACGATGAATATGTCATCGATAGTGTTATCCCAAATGTCACCACATTTGCGTCAACATTTGTGACGACATCTGCAGGTCCAGAAACATCCGAAAGGTATAATATTTTAACTATCTAGATGTTAATTGCTTTACTAGTATTATTTCTTGTAGTGAGACTAGCTTTGACGATCAAGTTGATCCTAAGGATGACATGATTAAGGACTTGCAAAAACATTGTAAAGATTTAATCCTAGAATCCAAACAACTTGACTCAAAGTTAAAATCTTTAACTCTTGAGAATGCAGGTTTAAAAGGCACAATAACCCACTTAGAGGTTACACTTACAAAAAAATGATCTTGAATTTGGTAAGATTAGTGCAAAGTTGGATCTATCTGAAGCAACCTTCCATAAGCTCAATACAAGTACCTCCAAACTGGATGAGATTCTAGGTGTTAGTTAACCATCACACGCATTGGGTACAAGAACTCACTTAATGCAGTATGCTCTAACTTATTTGACAAAACTGGGAGAATAGGTTTTGTAAAAGAGAAAGGATCTAAAGATAAGTTCTCAGTCGCGTCAAATGACATGAAGTTTGTGTGTCATTATACTCCCCTGGGCACATAAGACCATATTGTCGCAAAATTCAGAATTCCAGGAGCAGAGTATTGTCAAATTGACTATCCAACACTTCGGACAACACTCGTAGCAACATTTCTGACTGTAGAAAAGGGAAATGTTGTAAGAAAGTTTGGATGCCCAAAATAAATGTGAGATGTAATGTTGCCATAACTGGTTTGAGGACTAATATTTCAGGATCTTGGTACTTTGACAGTGGGTACTCTCGTCACATGACAGGTACAAAGGAATGCCTAATGAACTACGAGTCACTCAGTAGAGGAAATATAACTTATGGAGGTGGCAGCAAAAGTAAGATCATAGGAAGAGGAACCCTAAGTGTTCCTGGTGTTCCATCCTTGGAAAATGTCTTACAGGTTGACGAATTAATGGCTAATCTAGTCAGTATAAGTCAATTATGTGATGACAATCTAGAGGTAAAGTTTAATAAGTATGCTTGTATAGTTACAAATGAAGCTAACTAATGTGTAATGTCAGGTACAAGGACAGACGACAATTGCAATCTTGTTGGAGAACAAGAGATATACAATAATGTTAGGACAGATGACACTACCTTGTGGCATAAAAATTAGGACATGTCAACTACCGTAACCTTGAAAGATTAATTTCTTATGAGGCGGTAAGAGGCATCCCTAAATTAAGTCCTAAAGATAAAACAGTGGTTTGTGAAGATTGTCTAAAAGGTAAGCAAACTTGTGTCTCTCATAATGCTGTCCAGAATGACGGACACCATTCAGGTGAATCTCACTATTTTCAGCTTTTGCACATGGATCTTATGAGTCCAATCGAGGTAGACAGCTTAGGAGGCATGAGGTACTCATATGTGACTGTAGATGACTTTTCCATGTATTCATGGATATTCTTTTTGAAAGAAAAGTCTCAAACTTTTGGCATGTTCAAGGTGTTGCATTCTAGGATAAGAAATATGTATCATTCTTCCATTTTTTGAATTAGGTCAGATCATGGAAAAGAGTTTGAGATTAATCTGTTCTCAATATTTTGTGAGAAAAATGGTATTTTCCATGAATTCTCTGCTCCCAAGATTCCTCAGCAGAATGGTGTAGCATAAAAGAAGAATACGACTTTGCAAGAGATGGCTAGAGTCATGCTTAGTTCTAAGAAATTGTCAAAACGTTTTTGGGCCAAAGCCTTGAATACTATAAGTCGCATAACTAATAGAGTATGTCTTAGACCTGGAACAAAAATGACACCATACGAGCTATTAAATGGAAAGAAACCCAATATGTGTTACTTTCATGTATTTGGGTGTGTTTGTTATATCTTAAATGATAGAGAACATCTAACCAAGTTTGACTCTAAAAGTGACAAAGGAGTCTTTGTCGGCTATTCCCAAAATAATCATGCTTACCGTGTGTATAATCTTAGAACCAAAATTGTACAAGAATCTGTTAATGTTGTTTTCGATGATTGTTCTGATCTTACATGAAAAATGCCTAAAAATAACGTTGTGATTACAGTGGAGAATGAGCAGAATGCTGAAGATTCAGATGTTTCCCCAAATGTCACGACATCCAAAACATCTGAGTCAGAACCCGAGAACACAGAAGGTGCAGAAGAGGAATCAAATGCTGAATTGCAAGACCTAGTGTGCAGGGATTCCTCATCTAGGATTAGAAAGAACCATCCTACAGGTCAAGTAATAGGAGAAATGTTCGAAGGTTTAAGAACAAGAAAGAAAGAGCCTCGAAATTACAGGGATATAGTCAGATATGTGTGTATGTCTACCATATATCAAAAGGTAAGTCTTTCTTGTTATGTATCTACTTTAGAACCAAAGAATGTTAAAGAAGCACTCAAGGACAATTGTTGGATACAAGCTATGCAAGAAGAACTTGAACAGTTCACGAGAAATGAAGTTTGGGATTTAGTTCCACGTCCAAATGATACTAATGTTATTGGAACTAAATGGATTTTTAAAAACAATACAGATGAATCTGGAACTGTTGTAAGAAACAAGGTGAGACTAGTTGCTCAAGGATACACACAGGTCGAAGGAGTTGACTATGATGAAACATTTGCTCATATTGTCAGAATTGAGTCAATTAGGTTGTTACTTGTTGTAGCTTGCTGTCTGAAGATCACTCTTCATCATATGGATGTTAAAGGTGCCTTCTTGAATGTCTATCTTAACAAAGAAGTCTATATTGAACAACCTAAAGGGTTTGAAGATCCTCACCATCCTCAGTATGTATACAAGCTCAGAAAGGCATTGTATGGACTGAAACAAGTACTTCGCGCATGGTATGGTCGTTTAACTCAGTTTCTTCTTGAATTTGGTTTTAAACGTGGTAAAGCTGATTGTACTTAGTTCATAAGACATCACGGAGTAGATATGATCATTTATCAAATCTATGTAGATGACATAGTGTTTGGTTCGACTTCATAGTCCCACCTTGAGACATTTATCGAAGTTATGTCCTCCACATTTGAGATGAGCATGATAGGGAATTAACCTTTTTATTAAGCTTGCAGAAAAAGCAAAATGAAGATGGAATCTTCATCTCCCAGATTAAGTACGCCAAGAATTTGGTTAAGAAGTTTGGATTGGAGAATGCTAAATAGATGAGGACTCCAATGGGATCAACACAGAAGATATGTAAAGACGATGTTGGCGAAAATGTCGACCCAATATTGTATCGATCTATGATAGGTAGTCTTTTGTATCTCACTGCTAGTCGTCCTAATCTAATGTTTAGTGTTTGTGTTTGTGTTTGTGCTCAATTCCAAGCCTATCTCAAAATCTCCCACTTAAATGCCTTAAAATGTGTCATCTGATATGTTGCCGACACATGTGAGTTGGGAATTTGGTATTCCAAAGACACTAATTCTAATTTAATAGGGTATATTGACTCGAATTTGGCTGGGAATCTGGATAACAAAAAGAGTACGAGTGGAGGATGTTTTTACCTTGGCAACAATCTAGTATTTTGGTATAGTCGCAAACAAAATTGTGTCTCACTTTCAACTGCTGAATTTGAATATGTAGCAGCTGGAAGTTGTTGTTCTCAATTGATATGGTTAAGACACATGTTAGACGACTATTGTTTTTCAAATAATATCTTAGTTTTGTATTGTGATAGTTTGAGTGCAATAAATATTTCCAAAAATTCAGTTCAACACTCTCGTACAAAACATATAGATATTAGGCTTCATTGTTTAAGAGATTTGGTTGAAAAACAGCTAGTTCAAATTGAACATATTGACACTCTTCATCAACTAGCTGATATTTTTACAAAAGTTTTGGATCATGAGAGATTTTCAAGTTTGAAAAACTCTCTTGGTCTCTGTAATCTATGAATCGGCACTGATGGGTGAATGTCAGCTGAAATGTCTATAACATTTTGGGTGACATTTGCCTCTGTAATATCAGAATCTGATTGTGTTTACTGTTTTTGTGGCTTTACTTTTGTATTCACTCGTGTATGATCCTAAAATAAGAACATGTTTTCGAAAAGTGATACCGTTCTCTGCGATGATATTATATATTATAAAAAAAAAGTATCAAAATAAGGCAAAACCTTTTGTGAATTGTTTGGAAACTGTGCGAAGGAGCAAAGCTCTTTGAAAATGATACAGTTCCTATATTATAGGAGTATCAAGTGCTTAAATATAAGAAATTATGAGGATGCTAAATAAGTATTCTTATTTTTTTTACACGAAAAATTAAATTTTGTATGTGGTTTATGATTAGATCAAAGACAATGGGAAAATGTTACATTGATCTGGAGGTTAAACTCATAAAATCACATATAAAACGTGTCTTGATTTGTTGCCAAAAACAAAAAAAGTTCTTGTAGGATCATAATACATGTGTCATCCAAAATGTTGCCAACATTACGGTTGACATTCTCATATAGTAATATTTGTTGGGATATTGTTTGTAACTGATTTTTGAAAATTCAGTTCTTTGTCCCTATATTTTTTTTGTGCCGTTGTTTTCTATTTTGTTGTTAAAATCAAGTGTTGATGTCTATCTTTTTCATAAATTTAGGTGTAAGTATTTTATTACAACTCAAACACCTAAAACCAACATTTGGTTTGCCAAAAGTATAAAATCTTCTTCTTTAGTTCTTTTTGTCTTCTGTTTTTTTTCCTAAAAAAATTTAAAAAAAGGGAAGCAAACCATCACATCAATCTCGGTTTACTTCAAACCGATGGAATCTTTCACTTTCTCTCCATCCTCCAAAACCCCAAAAATCCTAAAACCCCTTGGATCATCTCCTCACTATTCTCCCATGGATACTAGCCTAATGTCACCATCCATGACTTCCAACATCTACGACAACACACCAATGAGTACAAGCCCTCACATGTGCACAAACATTGTGCTAAGTGAATTTCAAGAACCTCTCGAAATCGCATTTCCAGGGGATAACAACAATCCCATTGATGTAGATGAAAATACTGATGTTTTTGCCTTAGGAAAGAGGGAAAGCACATCTCAGTTCCCTACAAGAAGGTAAAATAGAGTGTTTGAGAGAATTTTTGATGCTCAACCAGCAGTGAAGAAATCAAGGGTTGAAACTCAAGTTCATGTGTGTTCAAGTAGTGACACATGTGATATTGACTACAATCTATTTTTTAAAACTACTGATAAAGAGACCCCCTCTGTTGAAAACGCAACTGAAGCCCCAGCTTCTCCATCTGAGCCCTCTGTTTCTGATGCTAAAAAATCATTTGAAGAGGAAGATATTCCAGATGAAACACCCCTGAATAAGTACTATCCCAAAAGAGTTCAATGACCTGCTAGATTTGAGGTCGTTCAAATGTTACCCAAAATGTTGGCAACAATGCTACAACATCTCAAGCCACTGAAGAAATATCATCTTCATCCTCCTCTACAAACACCGAGTATGAGCCAGATAATAAGGTACTTGTTTTTTCTAATAGATTTTATTCACAATTAAAGCATGATAGATGGAGTTGGTACAAGAATATAATGATTAGAGCAGAGAAGGTGGTAGATTTATCTTCTTGCTCTAAATATGGTTTGATTGATTTTCTGGACGATCGCAAGCTTCTAACATCTGCGACAAACAAAGACCCTTATATTGATGAGGTGATTAGGCTGTTTTATACTAATCTAAATTCTGGAATAGAAATAACCTTCTCCAAAAAAAATTGGGAAGGTATATCTATATAACAGAATTTACAATTTTACTCCCCTCGTCATCAATGAGTGTCTTGGTACTGAATGTGAAACTAGTAGCAGCACTACTGAACAGATGCCAGCAAACAAGGACAAGATTATAGAATACCTCACTAGAGGTATAATGAAGAAGTGGACCTCTCGGTGCCCTTCATCAAAATTGACAGCCCTATTTTCCACCTTGCACAAAATTGCTATTCACAATTGGCTTTTGTCACGATCCGACCCCACGGGCCGGGTCGTGAAAAAAGTAGTATCAGAGCAGTTAGTCCTCGGAATGTCTACAGACCGTGTCTAGTAGAGTCTTGTGTATGGGTATGTTGTGCACCATACTTATACGCAGGAGGCTGCCGAGAATTTAGGATTGGTTTCTATTCTTTCATCTCTTAGATCGTGCAATAGAGCTATGTTATTAGGATAATCCCTCTCTAACGACCTATTATGTTTACAGTTATACCTCCGCAGAAGGCAAAAGCAGCCCAGAAGGGCAAATCGATGGGGATATTAGTCGATTCGTGGAGTTACTGTGTCCCGTACTCGGGCCTATGCTCTGAGATCAGACTGGCCGACGAGCTCGCACGTCGCCACCTCCATAGCCCCGCCTGTCGGCAACATCACCAGTTTCCTAGACCCCGGCACCTGAGCCTCCAGCTCCTCTGACAAGGGCGAGGTATAGTGCCATAAGAGATGCGGTTCAGTTGCTGACTAGCTAGTGGCGGGGCAGATTCATCCGCAGGAGTTTATTCAGCAGATACAGGCATGGGTACAGGGGGTAGAGGACCGACGCATAGACCAGCGTAAGAGGGTTAGAACGGCTGGTTCCGGTGAGTTTCGGGGCGAGCAGCCTCAACATCAGGTTAGATATTCATCCCAGCCTACACATAATGCACCCCCACAGTTCACATATGGGATATTGGACCACACAAGGTATTCGGAAGCCGGTCAGAACTCCAGGGCTTCAGGGTTTCGGATGAAGAGGGGTTCTACTTAGTCGGGGCCACTTTGGCCTCATTTCTCTCAGTGTGGTAGGCATCATTCTAGGAAATGCCATTTTGGTACAGATGTTTGTTATTATTGCGGTCGTCAAGGCCATATGACGAGAGAATGTCCTTTTAGAAGGGACACTGGTGGCATGGCTCGGCCTGCTGGATTGGTGGCTGGTTCATCATCTCCTATAGTTATGTGCCCCACAGGGCAGGGTATTCAGGTGTCAGTTGTCCGTGGTAGGGGTCGTGGTGGAGTTTCCAGTTCTAGCGGTCCTTCGAACCGCATATATGTTGTGGCTAGCAGGCAGGATCAGGAAGCATCATCGAATGGGGTTACAAGTATATATATATTTGATCTTTTCGAGATGTATATACATTGATAGATCCAGATCCCACCATATCGTATATATTCCCCCTTGTTGCTAGTAGAATCAAAATAGAATCTGAGTTGAAAGAACCATCTGAAATAGGAAACTGCAAAAGAATATTGTTCTCATGTAAGAATAAGAAGAGACTATTACTTCTTGAATAATAAGATTGATATAAATGAATGAAAGTGTCTTGTTATTTTTGGACCGAGTTCTGGGAAGTATTGGACATAGAGATTATTTGAGTTCTTTCGCAAATGACTTAGAACCTGGGACTGATGAGCATCCTATTGGCGCATAGTTGTGTCCAACATTTAAAATATCGTAAGGAGTAGTGTTCAGACGAGCATCGAACCTCTGGAGTTCATATTTTCAGTTAAGTAGTTATTTGAAGGATTGGTAACCGAGGTATATATTCGTGCACAATTTCAATGCATTGGTTCACGCAGAATGATAAGATGAGGTTATTTTATCTCTTGGAACCAAAGGTTAAATGGGAAGAAGCTCATAATGCCTCTCTTAACGGGTGATTTTTTAGTACTAGTTCTACTGAGCATCCAAATAGAGAGATATGATTATTGTGGAAGCCTCATCTCTATGAGGTAGATATTAAAAACTGTACAGAATGATTGATACACTGCGGGGTAACACATAGGGGTACAAAGAAAAGTTTCCATATGATTTTGGTGTGTGCATTTAATGATGTGGATCTTAAAAAGAGAACTGTGGGTGGCCAAGTACAAGGTCAATAGGCAATGATGAGTGATTTCAATTTATATTAGAGAGAGATGAAAAAGTGAATTGTCCGATTACTATGAGTGAGATAAGAAATTTTAAGCAGTATATAGTGGATTATGGTGAAATAAGTAGTGTGATAAAAATGGTGTATAGCAGTACTTACTAATCAAGAATGGGTTGATAATCTACACGCTCCTAAAGTGCATTTCATGAAACCAGGCCTATATGATCATCCCCTTGGAATAATTAGGTGGGAATGAAGCATAGAGATTCAGTACAGGTTCAGATACTTTAATATGTGAAGGGTGGAAAACGGATAAGAGAGATACAAATATATATGGACTAGTGGGCAACATGAACAAGCTCAAAGAGGTTGTTACACCAGTAGGAAATTGTGTTAGAGCTAAGCGAGTATATAGAAACTGTTCGGTGGTCATTTACAGTCGGCAGATCATTTGAGGACAATACTTAGGGTCCTCCAGCACCAAAAATTGTATGCCAAGTTTTCTAAGTGTAAATTCTGGTTAACTTCAGTAGCATTCTTGGGGAATATTATCGGAGCTGATGGTATTTGGGTGGATACACAGAAGATTGAGGCAGTGAAGACTTAGCCCAGATCCACGACGCCTACGGAGGTACGAGGTCTTCTGGGGCTTACAAGATATTACAGGAGGTTGGTGGAGAAGTTTGCCTCGATCTTAGCGCCTTTGACTGGGCTAACTCAGAAGGCAGCTAAGTTCCAGTGGGCGGATGCTTGTGAGCACAGTTTCCGGTTGTTGAAGGATAAGTTGACTACCACTCCAGTTCTGACTCTTCCTGAGGGACCGGATGGTTATGTCATTTATTGTGATGCTTCAGGTATTGGGTTGGGTTGTGTGTTGATACAACATGACAGAGTTATAGCTTATTCCTCCCGACAGCTCAGAAAACATAAAAAGAATTATCCCACTCATGATTTGGAGCTAGCAGCGGTGATTCATGCCCTGAAGATATGGAGACATTATTTGTATGGGGTTCATGTTGATATTTATATGGATCACAAGAGTCTCCAATATATTTTTAAGCAGAAGGAGTTGAACCTACGACAGAGACGGTGGCTAGAGTTGCTAAAGGACTATGATGTTGATATCTTGTACCACCCGGGGAAAGCCAATATTGTGGCAGATGCTCTTAGCCGTAGATCTATGGGTAGCTTTTCGGACGTGCAGCCAGACATAAAGGAGATGGTTTATGAGATACACAGGCTAGCTAGTCTTAGAGTCCAATTGGCGGATTCAGGAGATAGTGGGGTTCTTGTTCGAAAAGTTGATGAGTCCTCTATCGTAGAAGAGGTAAAAAGAGACATCAGTATGAGGATCCTGTTCTAGCACGATATAGAGATGCATCCCTCCAAAAGGAGAATACTCTATTTGAGGTTGCACCTGATGGTGTGCTAAGGTAAGAAGGTAGGCTATGTGTACCGGATGTTGCAGGACTACGACAACATGTTATGTGTGAGGCACACAATGTCCGTTATTCCATTCATCCAGGGTCGACGAAGATGTATCATGACCTTAGCTGCTTATATTGGTGGGATGGCATGAAAAGAGACATATCAGATTTTGTTGCCTAGTGCCCGAATTGTCAGCATGTTAAGGTCCAGCACCAGAAGTCTGGTGGGTTATTGCAGGAGATAGAGATCCCGAACTTGGAAGTGGGAAGTGATCAATATGGACTTCATTATAGGCTTACCTCGCACGCAGCGAAAGGGTGATTCCATATGGGTTATTGTGGATAGGCTGACGAAATCAGCCCATTTTCTTCCAGTTATGACTACTTACTCAGCTGAGGACTGTGCTAGGTTATACATCAGGGAGATAGTGAGACTGCACGAGGTTCCCACATCTATTATATCGGACCGGGGAGCTCAGTTTATAGATAACTTTTGGAGATCATTCCAGAAAGGATTGGGGACACAGGTAAGTCTCAACACAACATTTCATCCCCAGATTGATGGGCAGGAAGAGCGTACTATTCAGACTCTAGAGGATATGTTAAGAGCCTGTATTATTGACTTCAGAGGTAGTTGGGATGATCATTTACCACTCATTGCGTTTACTTATAACAACAACTATAATTCTAGTATCCAGATGGCCCCGTATGAGGCCTTATATGAGAGAAAGTGCAGCTCACCTATTGGTTGGTTTGATGTAGGTGAGACTAAGTTGATCGGTCCAGACATGGTTCAACAAGTTGTTGATAAGGTGAAGCTCATTCAGGAGAGATTATTAGCATCCTAGAGTCGACAGAAGTCATATGCAGATAATCGATGTCGACACTTGAAGTTTTAGAATTGATGAATGGGTATTCTTGAAGGTATCACCCATGAAGGGTGTAATGAGGTTTGTTAGGAAAGGGAAGCTTAGCCCGAGATATATTGGGCCTTACCGGATTATTCGTAGGATAGGCAAGGTTGCATATGAGTTGGATCTACCCTCTGATTTGGAAGTAGTACATCCGGTTCTTTACGTATCGATGCTACGTAAGTGTATTGGTGACCGTTCCAGGATCTTCCCAGTAGATGATGTCCAGGTAATTCAAATTCAATCCCTTATTTTATTATAGTGATCGGTGAATTGTGTAACACCCCATTTTAATCGGAGTCGAAAACGGGAGTACTACTGCGTATGGTTGATTCCTAAAATGCATTTTAAGGAGTCGCCACCTAATTATTATAGTGAATTAGGACACTAAAAATGTAGCATAAAATACTACGAATGATCTCCATTTTAAAGGTATGCGAAAGCTATGTGAGATTCTAGGTAAAGGTTCTTTATTATCCTAAAGGGAAGGGGTTAGGCATCCTATAGGATCCGCTAACTTGCGGTTGTCCGTTCATACTTAGGTTTAATATTATTGTGCTAACATGCAATTTACAATTCTAAAGGTGTTCTAATTATTAAAACAGCGAAGAGATATTTAAACTAAGCATGCAAATATTTAACATAGATATAGATTTAACAAGATGATAATGGAAGCAAATAATCATAAAAAAGATGAAACGAATAGAATTTAGCGACATTTCGCTTTTATTTTATTTTATGCGAATGCTTTAACTTTGGGGTGCGCCTCCGGGTACGTGCAAAAGACACTTAGTAGAAGAGTTAGTAAATAATAAATAAATTACCAAACAAACACAATGTATGTATATATATGTAAAAGATATATTTTTATATAGTATGGGCTCAGCTAGTGTTATGTCAAGGATACTAAGACATGAGAAGCCAATATCGCTTCGGCTGCGGTCGACTCACCTCCCGGTGAACGATACTATGCATTCTCGTCTAATCTTTTCACTTTCCTCCTTGCCCACATATTCCGTCTCGCTTACCATGGAGGCCTCCAGATCGATGGATAAATCCTTCTTTGGCCAATGTAGTAACAAGTTCAAAATCAGTAAAATACCAAGTGCATTATCTTGTTCAAAATAAGTAAAATACCAAGTGTAGTATCTGGTTCAAAATTAATAAAATACCAAGTGCATTATCTTGTTCAGAATAAGTAAAATACCAAGTGTAATATCTTGTTCAAAAATCAGTAAATAAATTAAATAAAAGGACCAAATCGCCCAAAATTAGTACAGAACCCCAATGAACAGGGATGTTCACGAACGAGAGCGATGCCCAAAAATTCGACGGAAAAACCAGCGTTCACGGAGTTCAAACTCCGGCCATTATACCAAAATGAGGTCGAATCAGCCCAACAAACAAACGTAAGCCGACAAACTCCACAATATCACCGAACCAGTTCGCCAGAGTTTTTAACTCCGGCTAAATTACTAAAATAAATAAAAATCAGTCCCAACAACACAGTACGCAACAGATTCTGCAATAAAAACAAAGCCAGGGTAAATTTGTCAACAGATGGTCGCCAGAAATTTTAAGAACATTGCTGGAAATTTTAGAATGTCGCTGGAGTTTTTCAAACTCCGGCAGATACTCCAAAAATCAGAAAGTCAAGCCATTAGCAAAATGAACAACAGATACCAAAAAGAACGTCGGAAACCAACGTCGTCGGAGTTTCAGACTCCGACTATTTTGAGTAGCACAAAAAGGAAAATAGCGGCGTCACTACCACGGCTAACGCCGAAGCAACGCCGCCGTGGTGTTTGATGCAGGCAGTGATGAGGTTCGCGACTGATTTTTTCGCCGGAATAGTGGGTTCGCCGGCTGGGTTGGGGCGACGACGGGAATGGGTGGTTCGACGAGTGATAGGGAAGGGAGGGTAGATGTATTGTGCGCTTCAGGTGTTTTAGGGGTGTTCACGGAGCTGAGCTCCGTGAAAGGAGGCGACGGAAGGTGAGAGAAGATGATTCCTTTTTTTTTGTTATGAAACGGTCAAGCCCTTAAAGTCATACTGAGTGTTGTGGTCGCCCCTTTTTTTAATAAGGGGGGTAATGTTTATTATATAGGAGGTAGGGTTAGGGTTTGGTATTTGGAGGGGGGGAAATGAAAAGTAGGGTTTGAAATTTAAAAATGGGGGGGGGGGGAATAAAAGGGGATGTTTGGATGAAATAAATAAAAAAATGGTGTTGAATTGGAATGATTCGGATTGGGTCACGTACTGGACTGGTTTGACAAAATGCAAAGCGGGTTAATTATTTAAAAGAAAAATTATTTAACAAGATGTAAAATTATAAAAATGCAAATGCCGATGCAATAATAATAAAATATAATATTTAGACAAATGTTTAATGTCTAATTAAAATTAAAGGGGGATGTCAATTAATTATTTAAAAAGATGCAAATATTATTAAAATAAATGATGGTGTAATAATAATATAAACATAATATTAACAAAGAGATAATGCTTAATTTAAAAATAAAAGATAAAAAATGCAAAAAAAAAATGATTAGAATGTGGTGTCCTAAAACCATAAAATTGCAATAAATATCTGAAAAACGGGTCAAAATTGACTGTCAACAACATGTCCCTCTTTGTACGGAGATGATGGAAGAGTCTTCAGACAAAGATGTTGACTCGTAGTCAATTTTGTCCTATTTTATAAACCAGAACTCAAAAGTGGGGCAGATGCAGACTCGGAATTGTCCCAGTGTCGAATTATGATGACACTGGGTCGGTGATGCGAAAATAAAAGGCAAAGCTGACACAGATTTAAAAATGTCTCAGTGTTGAATTATGAGGACATTGGGTTGTTGCGATGCTAAAGTAAAAAGACAAAACTGATGCGGACTTAAAAATGTCCCAGTGTCGAATTATGATGAAACTGGATTGTTGCGATGCTAAAGTAAAAAGTAAAGCTGACGCAGATTTAAAAAATGTCCCAGTGTCGAATTATGATGACTCTGGGTTGTTGCGATGCTAAAATAAAAAGTAAAGTTGACGCGGGTTTAAAAATGTCCCAGTGTCGAATTATGATGACACTGGATTGTTGCGATGCTAAAGTAAAAGGTAAAGCTGACGCAGATTTAAAAAATGTCTCAGTGTCGAATTATGATGACACTGGGTTGTTGCGATGCTAAAATTATGGCCGGACGAATACCGATTCAAAAATATGTCTCAGTGTCAAATTATGATGACACTGGGTTGTTGTGATGCTGTAAAATTAAGGCAGGGCGGATGCGGATTCAAAATTTTGTCCCAGTGTCGAATTATGATGACACCGGTTACGTGTTGCGATGCCGGAAAATTAAGGCGGCGGATGCGATTCATGTTTTGTCCCGATGTCGACTATGATGACACCGGGTTCATCATGATGCGGGATCTTTGGAGAGCGAATCAACGTTCGAGGTACAAATTGCTTCAGTTTGTCGTAAGAGATAGTTCCACGTTGTGCTCCTGTAAATTAAGGCTCTTGCAGGCTAAAGCTTAAAAAGATTAGTGCATAACTGTTAAGACAGAAAAATGATAAAACATGAATATATGAGGAAATACAATTCTACGGATAGAGATGTGGTCCCTGTGTGATATGTTGGATGCTGCAAATGTCGAGATGTCATCCTCGTACAGACGTGTTGAATGCCGAGATGTTGTCCTTGCACAGACGTGCTGCAACTGCTCCTGTGAATTGAGGAACCTGTAGGCTAAAACTTAAGAAAAGTTAGTGCATAATTGTTAAAACGATAAAATATGATAAAGTATGAATATAAGAAATGTGATCCTGTGAGTAGTAGTGTCGTCCTGTGTAGACGTAAAGTGTTGAAAGTGACGTCATTGTGTTGACACGTTGCAGGTTTAGCTCATGCACGATAGATGTGACGTGAGCGACGCCGGTGCTCAGGCGTTATTGTGCATATGACGCTGGTGCTCAGGCGTTGACTTAGATGATGCCGCTCGTGCATCACGCATGATGTTGTTGCTCGTGAATTGTCGTAGATGATGCCGGTGCTCGACATTAACGCAGATGACGCCGCTCGTGCATTGACGCAGATGACGCTCGCCGTTGACTTAAATAACGCCGGTGCTCAAGCGTGATTTAGATGATGTCGGTGCTCAGGCATTGATGCAGATTATGCCTATGCTCAGGTATTGATGCAGATGATGTCGGTGCTCAGACATTAATGCAGATGGCGCCGGTGCTCAGGCATTGATACAGATGACGCCGGTGCTCAGGCGTTGACTTAAATAACGCCGGTGCTCAGGCGTTTGACTTAAATAACGTCGGTGCTCAGGCGTGATTTAGATGATACCGGTGCTCAGGTATTTATGCAGATGATGCCGGTGTGCAAACATTGACTTAGATGATGCCGGTGCTCAGGCATTTATGCAGATGATGTCGGTGCTCAGGCATTGATGCAGACGACGCCGGTGCTCAGGCGTTGCCTTAAATAACGTCGATGCTCAGGCGTGATTTAGATGATGCCGGTGCTCAGGCATTGATGCAGACGACGCCGGTGCTCAGGCGTTGACTTAAATAACGTCGGTGCTCAGGCGTGATTTAGATGATGCCGGTGCTCAGACATTTATGCAGATGATGCCGGTGTGCAGGCATTGATACAGATGATGTCGGTGCTCAGGCATTGATGCAGATGATGTTGGTGCTCAGGCATTGATGCAGATGATGCCGGTGCTCAGGCATTGAGATGGCGTCGTTGTGTGGACGCGATATATGGGTTGTCGTTGTATAGACGAAATGTAAATAAGGCCATTGCATAGACATAATAAGATGGCGTCGTTGAGTGGACGCGATATAAAGGTCGTCGTTATGTTGATGTAATAAGATGAACGTCGTTGAGTGGACGTAATAAAGGGGTCGTCGTTGTGGAGACGAAATGTAGATAAGACCATTGCATAGGCCTAATAAGGTGGCGTCGTTGAGTGGACGTGATATAGAGGTCGTCGTTGCGTAGACGAAATGTAGATAAGGTCATTGCATAGGCATAATAAGATGGCGTCGTTGATAGACGTAATTGAGCTAACGTCGTTGTGCAACCATAATAAGAAGATGTCGTTGATAGACGTAATAAGAGGACGTCATTGAGCTAACGTTGTTGTGCAGCCATAATAAGAAGACGTCGTTGATAGACGTAATAAGAGGATTTCGACCCGGTGAGCCAGACCACTATGATGAGATTACGGCTTTGCGGGCTGAGCTGCTATGTGAAACTTCCTACCAAATCAAAGATAGATGTAATAATTAGTGTTATAGATATGCAAAAACGAATGAATGAGGATAAGAATGTGGCCCTGTGAGCCGAGCTGTTATGCGAAAATCCCCTTCAACGTTGCCAAATTTCCAGCCCCTGTTATCTGTACTCAAAAGAAAATTTGTGAGATTTGAAATGGGTTGCTGATTTGTGCGGACTTTGTAGCTTTAACTCTGACCACTCGCATGCCCGATCTGTTCGGACCTGTAACCGTTGCTTGACTTTAAGTATTTGGCTACGAGAGCGTATTCGATAATATGCTATTAGGTACTGACTGCCTCTTCCTGCAGTGAAGCTTTTTTAAAGCAGCCCCAGTTTTGGCATAGGAGGATGCCGAATGGACGAGACCGAATTTGATATGGAATACTGAACTATCCTATCGCGGAGATTGGATGGAGTGTGCTTTGTAACCGGTTGAGTAAGGGCAAAAGATTTTAGAAAGAGTTGGATT
Organism: Przewalskia tangutica; assembly: GCA_029844215.1. NCBI lineage: Eukaryota > Viridiplantae > Streptophyta > Magnoliopsida > Solanales > Solanaceae > Przewalskia > Przewalskia tangutica. The sequence goes on along the minus strand of CM056721.1, from coordinate 42,340,939 downwards.
GTGTCCGACATGGCCACCTACGTATCTCGCCATAGAGATCAAGTAGATACAGAGTCCATGAGTATAGCCCTGTTGAAGTTGGGTTCGTCGATTATACTTCGAGTATATATATTTTATTTTATTTTTTTTAAAAAGATGGGACCAAAGCTGATATGGCCGCCTATGCATTTTGTCAAAGGAACCAGTTTAAACCATAGTTTGCCGGTGACGGAGAATAAAGTGACTTTTAAGAGATGAAAAATTAGGATTTTTCTTTTAAAAGGTGGGACCGAGGCCGAAATGGCCACCTACGTATCCCGCCGCGGGAATCAGGTCACACGTAGTTCCGAAGTGTGACAAAATTTTGAGAAAATCGTTGTTTGAGATATGGACTTTTCGCGTATCGTGCTGATAACGCAAGGAATAACACAGCCCCAGAAAACTAAGCTAGTATAGCTCGTAATAAATGCTAAGCGAATGCACAAAGTTGAAGTAGCAAAATACTGTAGTAAAGTGCACACAGCTGAAAGCAACAAACATTACAATAGCAAGCAGACTATATAGATATCAAATGCGCGTCCTAGCATGTTTGGGATCTCTTTTATGTCAGAGGTGGGCCTAAACGCCAAATATGCGGGATTATGATAGATAGGTCCAAGTTGTTAAATTGCAATGTTTTGTTGGAAATGGCGACCAAATGACGGTGCACTTTTTCCAATTTCGGCACGTCATGTTTAAGCTTGGACTTGCCTATCATTGTCACGCTACACACAGTATGCTAATGGGTCGTTGGGTTGTGAAACCCGTCGACAAGTTTTGGTGTTTTCCTAATTGTGGCGTTGATACCAGGGATCAACCCACCTAAGATAAATGCATGCATGACTTAAAAATGAAGGGTGGTATAGCTCTATCTTAAGTTTCTAAGATTTGGCTTCAGTAGACACAAGGTTTCCGAGCGGACACTCGAGTGAGAAGACTACGCGGCTACCGGATGGTCCGGCTGCTCCGCGCCTTTGCCAACTCTCCTAAAATTGGGTAATTGAAAGAAATTTTGCGGGTGCGTACAACACACCTCGCGTGTAGTGTGTGATAATGTTAATTTTCCGTAAGGGAGAAAATATGAGTGGAATGTCAGTTTAAGGAAAGCGGTAACAAATAGCAGTTAAGACAATATGCAAATATTTATATGTAAAACAGAATAATTTAGGCAAAACAATAAAAGCAAATAAGTGTAAAACATAAAGGAAGCAATTTGAGCAAAATAAAGAAAATAAAGCACAATAAAATAACCTATGTTTGTTGTGGTTAAGAACCTAAAATTCCCAGCGGAGTCGCCATGCTGTAACACCCCATTTTAACCGGAGTCGAAAACGGGAGTACTACTGCGTATGGTTGATTCCTAAAATGCATTTTTAGGAGTCGCCACCTAATTATTATAGTGAATTAGGACACTAAAAATGTAGCATAAAATACTACGAATGATCTCCATTTTAAAGGTCTGCGAAAGCTATGTGAGATTCTAGATAAGGGTTCTTTATTATCCTAAAGGGAAGGGGTTAGGCATCCTATAGGATCCGCTAACTTGCGGTTGTCCGTTCAAACTTAGGTTTAATATTATTGTGCTAACATGCAATTTACAATTCTAAAGGTGTTCTAATTATTAAAACAACCAAGAGATATTTAAACTAAGCATGCAAATATTTAAAATAGATATAGATTTAACAAGATGATAATGGAAGCAAATAATCATAAAAAAGATGAAATGAATAGAATTTAGCGACATTTCGCTTTTATTTTATTTTATGCGAATGCTTTAACTTTGGGGTGCGCCTCCGGGTACCTGCAAAAGACACTTAGTAGAAGAGTTAGTAAATAATAAATAAATTACAAAACAAACACAATGTATGTATATATACATAAAAGATATATTTTTATGTAGTGTGGGCTCAGCTAGTGTTATGTCAAGGATACTAAGACATGAGAAGCCAATATCACTTCGACTGCGGTCGACTCACCTCCCGGTGAACGATACTATGCATTCTCGTCTAATATTTTCACTTTCCTCCTTGCCCACATATTCCGTCTCGCTTACCATGGAGGCCTCCAGATCGACGGATAAATCCTTCTTTGGCCAATGTAGTATCAAGTTCAAAATCAGTAAAATACCAAGTGCATTATCTTGTTCAAAATAAGTAAAATACCAAGTGTAGTATCTTGTTCAAAATTAATAAAATATCAAGTGCATTATCTTGTTCAGAATAAGTAAAATACCAAGTGTAATATCTTGTTAAAAAATCGATAAATAAATTAAATAAAAGGACCAAATCGCCCAAAATTAGTACAGAACCCCAATGAGCGGTAAAGCGATTCACGAATAAGAATAATGCCCAAAAATTCGACGGAAAACTGGTTCACGGAGTTAAAACTCCGGCCATTATACCAAAATGAGGTCGAATCAGCCCAACAAACAAACGTAAGCCGACAAACTCCACAATATCACCGAACCAGTTCGCCGGAGTTTTTAACTCCGGCCAAATTACTAAAATAAATAAAAATCAGTCCCAACAACACAGTACGCAACAGATCCTGCAATAAAAACAAAGCCAGGGTAAATTTGTCAACAGATGGTCGCCGGAAATTTTAAGAACATTGCTGGAAATTTCAGAACGTCGCCGGAGTTTGAAAAACTCCGGCAGATACTCCAAAAATCAGAAAGTCAAGCCATTAGCCAAATGAACAACAGATACCAAAAAGAACGCGTGAACCAATCGCCACGACCCGACTTCGCCGCGATCGTGTCCTACCCGCACCCTCTCGTGTACACATCGTGAGAATAGCAATGAACATACACAACCCATAAACATGCTTAGACAATAAACATCACCGGCTAGCCGATAAGGCTGTCTTCCATAATATATACATAACCAAAAAGTAACACAGTACAACTTTGTTCTTACAGCCCAAACCACAAATGTTACTACAGACCTCTAGGAATGACCACAGTTGCGGGACAGGGCCCCGCCATACCCCTGAATGTACATAATATCTACAACATCATGGAGAACCGTACCAAAAAGACAAGCCTCCGGAGGAATGGAGCTTCTGACACCTGATCAGTGATCCTAAGAATGAGGATCCACCACCTGCTTACCCCTACCTGCGGCATGAACGCAGCCCGAGAAGGTCAAGACACAATATGTACTAAGTATGTAAAATTGGAAAATACTGTAATTACATCATGAGTCTAAAACAAAGCCGGAGACATGTATGATAATCAAATTACAGTTCACTGTGCCTTACTAACAATGAGAGTAAATAAGAGAATACTTACAACATAAAATAGGAGGCTCACGATCAAAGCATGGTCACCCGCCCGCAGTATCATTAAGCAATCCTACTCCTGAGACTATTTCACCCGCAAGGGTCGTGTGGACCCGCATGAGGTATTCCTCGCATAGACTGTATCCGCCCGCATAGGTCGTGTGGACCCGCATGAGGTATTCCTCTCATCATGGGTAGCAAATCCACGGAGTGGTATAATGTCTTGGGGGTTTACCCCGCAATCATACTCAGAAGGTGGTATAACGTCTTGGGGGTTTACCCCGCATTTATACTCTTACCCTAGAGAAGGTGGTATAACGTCTTGGGGGTTTACCCCGCATTTATACTCTTACCCTAGCTCAACCGGCTATCATACATAACATAAGCACTACCAGCTTACCATACATAACATAAGTAAGTTAAGAAATCCCCTAACTTCTTATTAGTCTTGTTCATATGCCCTCTCATTTTAGTTTACTTAAGGCACTAACATGTCTTAATAAAAGAATTCGGGAATTTAACCCAAAGTACCACATACTTCTACTCTTTTAAAAAAATATGACTCCTTTTAACTTTCCATAAAGCTAATATAATCAACTTCCCATAAAGTCGTTATATTAACCCTAAACCTTAGTCAATTACATTTTCCTATATCCAAGGGACTTAAACTTTTAAAACAAAACAAGTATCATATACTTACAACACTTCAAGTCCCTTAACTTTGAAAACTTAAGACATCCTTAATAGTTTTAAAGAAGTGGGTTAATCTCCTAACTCGCCCAACTTGGCCATTCTTAAATAAGTAAAGGATATCAAAGTATTGTACGTCTACCGTACTATATAAGTACAACTATTCATGCTCAAGAGATAGGAAAGTTCCACATATCTCTTCGGGTCAATCCCCTCGCAAGTCCAATATACCGCACGTAGTATGTTAACCTATAATGACCATAACACGTTCATTAGCTTCTAGCTTCAACGTGGAACATTCTAATTGAAAAGCCCCTTATTCTACGGAGAATTGGACAGCACTTCCTTTGTTTCTACATACTTTTCCACCTTTTCAAGGTACGATATCAACTACTAAACGCCACATTTAAGGCCCAACAATTCAGCAATACAAGGAGATTACACGCCAAACTTGGACGTGTAAAATTCTGCCCCACAATACAAATTAACTAATCCAATAAGTTTAATGTAGTAGCTTGGCTATAACATGTTCACATATCATCTTTATCCAATCCTTTCAAATCCAAATCATATTCCCTACATGCAATATATCTAAGAGCAATATTGACAACTACAAGTCCTTTCTTCCACACATGCAACACAATTTACTAGCAAAAAGAGAAATGATTGTTACCTTAGAGTTTACCCAAATTAGTCCAACAAATTTCACTTGTCTTCTTTCCACAATCACCTCCACAAACCTCCTACAAGTTTGTCAATAAGTTTCCTTCTTGTCACCTTTTTGGATTTTCTCTAGGCCTTGGTTTCTTCTTAAATTTCAAGAGAGAAGGGAGAGGGATTTTTTTTTAGAGAGAAGGAAGAGGAAAATTTTGTAGTAAGAAGAAGGTTTTTCGAAGAATGACCAAGTCTTCAAGACTTGGTCAAATAAATAGCATTTCCACTAACTCAGATCGGAGAGACACTTGTCACCCTCCCATGGCCTTTTAAAAAGAAAATATCTGATTTTTCCCCCAGATTTCGCAAAAATCCCGCCTCGCGGCACGGCGCGCTTAAACCTCCGAGAATTTCAAGATTCTGCCGCGCGCTGCAACTTCGTGAGAATTCTCAAGATATCCGCGCCGCAGCCTCAGATCCGTGGCGCGCACAGTGGCCCACGACCGAAAATGTTTTTACGCCGATCACGACCGAACTTGTAACTTCCATAACTCTCTACTTCGATGTCCTATCGACGAACGGTTTGTTGCGTTGGGAACTAGACTCAACGAACTACATACTAGGCCTTTGAACCACCTACGAACTCCCAATGTAACGGGACATAAACCGCCTCAAAGTTGACTAACAACCCGTCCGAAACATTCCGTCAACCCATCATTCTAAAATTTAAGTCTCAATTCCTTTCGTACGTTCTCAAAAGCATGACCTGAATTACGGGGTGTAACACCAACGTCGCCAGAGTTTCAGACTTCGGCTATTTTAAGTAGCACAAAAAGGAAAATGGCGGCGTCACTACCACGGCTAACGCCGGAGCAACGCCGCCATGGTGTTTGATGCAGGCAGTGATGAGGTTCGCGACTGATGTTTTCGCCGGAACAGTGGGTTCGCCGGCTGGGTTGGGGCGACGACGGGAATGGGTGGTTCGACGAGTGATAGGGAAGGGAGGGTAGATGTATTGTGCGGCTTCTGGGTGTTTTAAAAGGGGTGTTCGCCGGAGCTTGGAGCTCCGGCGAAAGGAGGGGCGACGGGAAGGTGAGAGAGAAGATGATTCCTTTTTTTTTGTTATGAAAATGGGCTGAAGCCCTTAAAGTTGCGCTGAGTGTTGTGGGCTGCCCCCCTTTTTTTTAATAAGGGGGTAATGTTTATTATATAGGGGGTAGGGTTAGGGTTTGGTATTTGGAGGGGGGAATGAAAAGTGGGGTTTGAAATTTAAAAATGGGGGGGGGGGGGAATAAAAGGGGATGTTTGGATGAAATAAATAAAAAAATGGTGTTGGATTGGAATGATTCGGATTGGGTCTCGTACTGGACTGGTTTGACAAAATGCAAAGCGGGTTAATTATTTAAAAGAAAAATTATTTAACAAGATGCAAAATTATAAAAATGCAAATGCCGATGCAATAATAATAAAATACAATATTTAGACAAATGTTTAATGTCTAATTAAAATTAAAGCGGGATGTCAATTAATTATTTAAAAAGATGCAAATATTATTAAAATAAATGACGGTGTAATAATAATATAAACATAATATTAACAAAGAGATAATGCTTAATTTAAAAATAAAAGATAAAAAATGCAAAAAAAAAATGATTAGAATGTGGTGTCCTAAAACAATAAAATTGCAATAAATATATGAAAAACGGGTCAAAATTATCTGTCAACAAATTGTATATGTGTTACATTGTGATCTTGTGAGGCATCTGTTGGTTTGTTGAATGTAGGTGGATAGGCATAGTTATAAAGGAGACTCTGCCGAAATTTTGCTAACATGAGACCTAGGATGAACATTCGGGGACGAATATTTCTAAGGGGGGAAGGATGTTACACCTCGTAAGTTTAAGGTGATAATTAAGAACGTCATTAAGGAAGTAAGATTCGAATATTGGATATAAAGTATGTTTATATATGCTAATTCAAGTTAGTATAATAAGGATGTGATTCCGGAGAAATTTTTGGGTTACTACGAGTGTGACGTTGGAACTTATTATGATAATTGAATATTCCCGTTATGAATTAGTAACGTATTATATAAATTTCGACGACGAGGATACTAGATCTTATGAGTTTTTCAAGATTTAAAAGGAGTGGCACACAAGGATGATTAATTGAGAAATGGGGACAAAATTTGCAAATGTTAATTTTCAGATTTTTATTCTTTCTAAAACCTTAAAACCTATTAGCCTTTCTTCTTCCCCACTTTTAGTTTAAACATTTCTCTCCCTCATTCCTCCTCTCTACAAGCCGAAAAACCCACCCCATTCCTTAGCAAAATTTAAGTTTTATTTCCTTCCTCCAAGATAAATTCTTCATCTAAATTTCTAGCCAAGAATTGCACCAAACAGTGGGCAAAATTACACCACTGCTGGCCGAGAGCAACTGCCAAGATTTTTCCAGTTTTTGGATGAATTTTTAGAAGAAAAATGTGTAAGGAATGATGGATTAAATTGGGGAATACATGCAAGACATTTGGAGTTGAAGAAATGGTGAAAATGGTGAAGAACACTTGAGCTTTGGACCGATTTTTTAGGGACTGTTTTGGGCATCAAATTAAGGTATGAAATTCTTCTTTTTACGGTATAATTGTAGTTGCATGTGATTGTTGTTGATGTTGTTAAAACCGATTTTAAAGACTATTTGGCGACATTGGATTTAAATGTTGTTATTATTATCGTGTCACTAATTGCATATTGAAATTGAAGGAACATTGAGATTTGAAGTTGTAATTAGTTATATGGAAGTATTAAAAGATGAATTGGATTTTAAGGAGTCAAGAAAAGAGTTATGGATTTATTATGTTATGGGCGAGACCTTCCCAAAAATTGTTGGATATTGTCGTGTCAAGATTAGGGGCTGTTTTGTGGAGTTTTAATGCTTAAAATATACGTTATGAACACGTATATACGTTGTGGTGATTACTAATACATGTCTTAAAGTAATTAAAGTGTAAAAGAGGTGTTATGTTGCAAGTTAGGGCTTGAACTCTTGTTGTTATTGCTAGAGTTGATGGACTATTTTAAAATATTGTTTTAATATGAATTAAGGGTTGGATTAACATAAGAAGTGGTGTATTAATCACTTTGGTTGCTGCTTTGGTTGTACTCCATAAATATAAAAAGAAAAAATGTATAAGGAAGGTGTATACCAAATATATGGAGTGTTTGGGATTATATTGGTTATATCTTGAAGTTGTATCTTCTTATTGGTATTGTTGGCTGTGTTAGGAAGTTGTGGATTTACGTCTAAATAGGGGAAGTGCTGCCCAAATTTTTATAGAAAAGAAAGTGAGTTATCATTCAATTATAATGAATGCTAGTAATCATGAGGTTAATGGTTATGTTACTACTATTATAGGTTGAAGCGCTAGTCAAGGCTTATCTAGATTGTTGCGTTGGTTAGTTCGTCAGAAAGGTATGTGAAACTCTTCCTTCTTTCTTTGACATGATTTATATGAAATGAACGTACGGCGGACGTACATGATTTATATACAATCTAATTCCTCATAATATGAGTTATGAGAAGTGCCTTTGATGTTTACAGTAAAAGTTCATTTTAATGATTTTATTGAGAGTCAAATGATGATTTAAATTGCATATGGTGGCTCATGATATCTATTCGTTCAAAGTATTACTATTCCACTTCTCCGAGTCCCGGGTCGACTTATGTTCGTGCACAGCCTTGCATTGTTCACCGAGTCCCTCACTAGAGGGCCGGATTACGTAGGATGCATGCATAGATGAGATGATGATTTCACCGAGTCCAGTATGGGCCGGATTACGATATGATTCCACCGAGTCCCGCACTAGAGGGCCGAATTACGTTATATGTATATATGTATATGATGACTATATGGACAGGCATTTATGGTTTTGTTTTACTTGACTCTCATTTTTATAAGGCACAACTGACTCTCATTTGTATACGGCACAGTTGGATTTGGATTCTGATTTTTATACTTGTCTCTTGTTATCTGTTGACCACTTATGATCTTCTTTACAGTATTACTTGTTTTACATACTCAGTACATTATTTCGTACTGACCCCCTTTCCTCGTGGGGTTGTGTTTCATGCCCGCAGGTACAAGTACTCAGTTCGGTGATCCTCCAGTCTAGGATTCTTGTTCAGCTGTTTGGAGAGCTCCATTGATTCAGAGCTTTGTATTTTTGGTACATAACCTTATTTTTAACTTAGGTATATTTAGGAGCACGACGGGGCCCTGTCCCGTCATATTTCATCATCGTATTCTTAGAGGTCTGTAGACAGTTTTGGGTTGTACGTATGTGGGTTGTAACTTGTTTGGTCTTCTGCATTGTTGTACTCTGTTTTTGGGATGTTCCCGTGTATACGTGATACTATGTGGGGGCAGCCTTGTCGGCTTGCTCAATTTATTATGTTGGTTAGATGTGACTCCTCAGGAGACAGGATTATTAGTGTGTAAAGACAGCCTTGTCGGCTTGCCTATTCGGACATGTGCTATGTTTGCGGCGTTATGTTGCCGAATTTCATATTGTCCTTAGTGTCAGTATGATTACGTGATAGGTTAGTATAATGGCGTCATTAGGGCGCCATGTTCACGGCCCGTCGGGTCGGGTCGTGACAAATTTCTTTCTTGAATGAGTCAATTATCACTTCAGATCAAGTTTCACTGCTCTACAAGATTGGCAACAGGTTGAGAGTTGATTTAGGAACAATAATATTCTATCAAGTCAGCAATCTTGCTGAAAAATAATTAACTCTGGTACTGCCCTATCCCTCATTAATCTATAAAATTCTGGTTAGTCAGGGGTTTACACCTCTAAGAAATGAGATGTTAGGGAAACAACCTGAGTTATATGCAGTGAACAAAGAGATCTTGAGGAGCAAGGAAAGAGTGATTAACCTCCCCTGGTCAAAAGAGACAAAGAGGAAAATGTTGCCAGAAATGTTCCTAACATTCAGAGCAACACAGGTCCAAGCCAGTATGAATTGTCTACACATTGGCTAGTGGAGAAAATTACAAACCTCAACTTACAAATTGGTGAAGTTGATACTGTTAGAGATGCACTAGTACAAGCAAGGGATCATTTCATACTTCTTATTTCTTCACAAAGAGGGGGAGAAAAAGAAGCTGAAGTTGAGGGAAAGAAGTTACACAGGGAGCAAATAATGGTTGGTGAAGGCACGAGTGGAGAAGTTGTTGTTGCAGAAGATGTTGTTGTTGCAGAAGAAGTTGTTAATGTTGCCATGCAGAGAGAAGAAGCAGTTTAAAGAAAAGTCTTGCTGACAAGACTAAGGCTTCGTGCAGAAATTGAAGTTGCAAGGCTAAGAGCTGAAGCTGAAGCTGAAACTGCTAGACTGAGGGTGGAGCAAGCAGAAATCATGGATAAGTAGAAAGTGGCGGGAAGCTACTACAGACTCATGATATGCAAAGATATGAATGCTGATATGAATGGATGATTCTGACTTGTTATTTTTTTTTTGCATGTACTTAAACAATGGTGCTTACTGATTGGTTACTATTTGGATGTTGTGATCTAACAACTGTTTTGTTTTGGGATGTAATTAATTGACTACATTTGGGTATGTCTAATCATATGTATGAATAACATACATATTGTCTTGTATATGTTGTTTGTATGATAACATAGGTTGAGGGGGAGCTTTAATATATGTCATAGGTCACTCGAACTAAAAAGGTTTGTTTTGTGAAGAAAGACAAAAAGAGGGAGAATGTTAATATTGGGTCTTATGTTATGACATTTTACCTAACATAACATTTTTAGTACTAAGTTAAAGTAAGAAAATGTTGGAACAAATGTCATAACATTCGCACAAACATTCTGATAACAGTTTTGCCCTTCTTCACGGACTGAAGCTGATCTCGTGGAATTTTTACCACGATGGTAAAGTGACCTGACAAAGAAATTGTTGAGTTGATTATACACGTGGGAAGATCAAGTCCAAGGCGTTGCTAAACTTGGGGAACAAGTCAAAGAGGTTGGAGGATTTTGCTTCACATTCGTCTCCAACAAACCTTATCAAGCTGCCTACCTTTTGCTCAACTTCCACAACGATTCATTGAGCATTTCAAGGAAGACTCTCTACAATAAATAGAGAGACTACATCAAGGAATCGATATCCAGAAAACTCAAAAAGAAAACATCAAGAGAGAGCTCTCAAAAGATCACGATCTGAACACTGGATCACTGTGTTGCCTGAGCTTTTCGACGACATTATGTCCAACATTATAGTTGTTGCCTAGATTTTAGATTAGTTCTTTATTGAAACAATTATAATGAGATGTAATCTATATCTACTTAGTTAGATTTTTCAGACATAAGTCATATGCGACTTAAACCTTTTTATTTCTTTTATATTATTTTGTAAGATTGTAAAAGAAGGAATATATTCAATTATATATATATATATATATATATATATATATATATATATAATACTTTTGGTCATTGACCATCATAGGTTATATTAATATATAACCTATGTAAATTTAAACATTTGTGTTCTTTATTATTTCCGCTGCAATTTACTCTTCAAAGGTTTTTTTCTGTTTTTATCTAAGTGTCGTCAGCTCTGTCGGACGACATTGTTAACGACATTTGCAAACTGTTTCAGCGTACAAACGATTTTACTTACTGCTTGTTTTTTATTATTTCATAGTATAACCACCGGGACCCAACAATATTAAAACTCAATCTGCACTACATGTTGAACTGCAAGCGTTTCAAGAGGGATTAGGTTGGCCATTGGACAAAATCTTTCCCTCTAGAAATAGAAACAGATTGTACTGGAGTTATTCAAGCATTATTTAATGGTCATATGTTATATAAACGTTTGTTATGCTCGTGCAGACTGTTAATGCACAAGAGGAAGCCTATGCTGCTCCGGCATAACTTCAAGGCAGGAAACAAAGTTGCTCATAAGTTGGCGAAGAATGCTTCAGCTCCGTCCAAGTTCATCATGACTCGCTATTTTGCACCACCACCTACTTTTGTTAAAAATCAGCTCCTTAGGGATATCAATGACAGTATGTTAGGTCGTAAACAACTAGATGCTAATATATGTAATATGCTAACTACTACGGGGAACCTATATGTCCTCAAGACTACTATGGAAGGATGTAATATTTTGGTACCTTAGTAATATATAAAATATCTTTGATGTTAAAAAATAACTTTAGAATATATAAATTTTATTTTAGACAACCTCTCTAAATAATACTAACAGCATAATATAAAATATATAATAAATGTAGTATATATAGAAATTAATCTTCATAAATAAGTATTAGCTGTGTACAATTAATAAGTATTTTACCATGTGTAATTATAGTAGAATTAGAATCCCTATTGTAAAAGGATTCTACATTGTACACCAATATATATTTTGTATTAATGAGAAAGAATCTTTAAGGGAGTATAATACATTCCTACATGATATCAGAAGTCAAAATCCTACCCGAATACAAAATCCTTGGCTACTCCTACATCTTTCTCGGCCGCCGGTAACAACCGGATTTTGTTCATCTTTTTTCTTCTCTTTTTCCATACACTAATCCTTTGGCTACTCCTACATCTTTCAATGCTTCTGCTTCCATCATACAAACACCACCCATAACTCCCTCACCCTCATCGTCTCATCCGGCTTTTGACGTCACCAACATCAAGAATTTCATTTCCATTATTCTTGATCAAGAAAACGATAGGTACACACCGTAGGTTGAACTCTTTCGCATTCATGCGTGTGTTTATAACGTACTATACCACATTGACGACCCTGTCCCCCGACCCGGCGGGGTCGATGACACGATGTGGCAACGTCTCGATGTCGTTGTCAAACAGTGGATTTATGACTTTATATCTCAAGACTTGCTCTTCACCATTATGAATATCGGTGCATCTGCTCGCGACTTATGGATAAGATTGGAATTTCAAGACAACAGGCACACCCGTGCAGTGTACTTAGAAGAACAATTCAACAATACTCGTCTCGAAAATTCCTCCAACATGTCTGAATACTGCAAGTAGTTGAAACTACTGGCAGACCAATTGTTCAATGTCGGGACGCCAGTTTCCGAAATTAATATGGTGTTACAATTAGTTACATGCCACCCTAAGGGTAAATATTACACCCTAGCCACGATGATACAACAGGCTGGCCCTCTTCCAAGTTTTAACAAGGCACGTTCGCAATTATTATTGGAGAAATCCCGACGTGCCAAGCAGGACGGACACAATCAAAAGGCGTTAGCAATTAAAACGTATGCACCGTATACCACTATCGCCACAAATTTCTGCCGAAAATAATCGACACGACAAGCCGGCGTGGTACGAGGCAGAGAACGTGGCGGTGGGCTTGGTGGAAAAGGTCGTGGTAGCGGCAACAAGGGCCAACAACCCAGTCCCGTCGGCCAGCAACTCAACAGCCCAATCCAATGGACCAACCCATCGTCCAGCCCACACTATGGTCATTAGGCCCTTCAACCAGGCTACTTACCGACCCAGAATGAATATCATCAGCAGGGTCTGCTGGGCCCAACTCCTGGGTCTCGGTCTGGAATAAATTTGCAGCACTAAGCCCACTTTCTACAAGCCCAGTTCTAGCAACCATCCACTAGCCTGGCCCCGCTGATTTGGGCCAGGCTTTCAGCAACATGACTTTACAACAACCAGATGAAAATTGGTACATGGACTCGGTGGCCACATCTCATCTCACCCGGTCTACAGGTAATCTCTCTCAAGTGTTTCGTTTAAAGTCTCCTCAATTTATTACTGTTGGAAATGGTCACCATATTCCAATTCGGGGCTATGGTAACACTTACTCCCAGCCACCTCACCCTCTCTTCTCCCTAAACAAAGTCCTTTATGCCCCTAATATCATCAAAAATCTAATCTCTATTAGAAAATTTACTCGTCAAAATTCTTTATCTGTTTATTTTGATCCGTTTGGTTTTACTATGAAGGATCTACGTACGAGGACTCCTCTTACGAGATGCAATAGCACTGGGGACCTATATCCATTCACACCATCTTCCTCTACCAGCTCACATACTTCTCTTGTTGCTCTGTCTACGTCAACTTGGCACAATAAGTTTGGACACCCAAGAGTCCTATTTTTAATTTCCTTAGAAGCACTAAATTTATTCAATGTAATGGGAAACTTACTCACAACTGTGTTTCATGTCAATTAGGCAAACATACTCATCTTCCATTTAATTCTTCTGTTAGAGTCACGTTTGCCCCATTCGATATTATTCATGCTGATCTGTGGACGTCTCTCAGCACTAGCTCTTTGAGTCATAAATTTTATCTAGTCCTGTTAGATAATTATTCACACTATATCTAGATTTATCCATTAAAATACAAATCGGAAGTCTTTGCCAAGTTTTTTTGAATTTTGCACTTTTATCAAAACACAGTTTGAAAAAGTCATCAAATATTTTCAACGTGACAATGGTCGCGAATTCAATAATTTCGCGTTTCATAATTTCTGCAAAAATAATGGCATGACTTTTCATTTTTTGTGTCCCCGCACATCCCCTCAAAATGGCAAAGCATAACACATTATTTGTATCAATAATAATATGGTTTGTACCCTTCTGTTTCATGCTTCTCTTTCTCCCACATTGTTGGTTTATGCGGTAAAAATGATAGAATACGCTCTAAATATTTTATCCACTAGCACTCTTCATAACATGACCCCAGGCGAAATACTATACCATCGCCCCCCTCCTATGATCATCTTCAGATCTTCGGCTACCTCTGCTACCCCAATTTAGCAGCTACTGCCCCTCACAAACTAGCCCTACGCACCACTCCTTGTGTCTTCTTAGGATTCCCACCTAATCATAGGGGCTACTTGTGTTATGACCCATCTACTCGTCGAGTTCACGTGTCTCGTCATGTCACATTTGACGAGACCACATTCCCTTTTTTGAACATCCAAAAGTTCAAAAAACCGGACTATAATTTTCTAGACAAGTTTGTCCTCCCTTCCCTCGTCCTTCGAGAACTGTGCCACCCTAAAACTACCGCACACACAGTTGCCCACCACCCACCAACCAGTCAGCTCGTCGGAACTAACAGTGACACCACCATCACTACCGTCTGCAATCCCTAACGAAAATCACACACCCACATCACCCCAGTCACCGGTCCAAGTCCCCATATGTATATCGTCTACTCAGTCCCACCATCGAACATCAATTGGTCAAATCACCGACTACCAATCCACCGATCCACTACCTTCTCTGTCACCGTACCCAACTTTGCCGACCCCCACCAGTTCCAACTTACCAAGAACTCTCACCAGTTCCATCCCAAACACCGGTACTACCGTATTACATTCCAACCCTAACATCGCCACTATCCCGACAACCCAAATCCCTCATATCGACAGTCATACCACTCAGAACCCAAGACCTGAGCCACAATTGCTTCCATCCCCACATAGTCTACCCAACCAAATAACAAACAACCGCACCCAAACCATACCCTCACACCCTATGGAAATCCGTGCTCAACACGGGATTTTCAAACCTAAAGTCCACTTTAACCTGTCCGCCTAAATAATTTCCCCGATTCCCACAAGCCCAAAGTTAGCCAAATTGGACCCTAATTGGAATGCGACCATTTGTGAAGAGTTTAATGCTTTGATAAAACAAAATACTTGGGATTTGGTTCCTCGACCAGAAGGGGTGAATGTGATCCGGTGCATGTGACTTTTTCATCACAAATACAGGGATAATGGCGAGTTAGAGAGTTATAAGGCAAGACTTGTAGCCAATGTCACTAATCAGCAGGAGGGTGTTGATTGTGGTGAGACGTTTAGTCCGGTTGTTAAACCGGATACCATACGTACAGTTATCACCATTGCCATGGGTAGAAAGTAGCATATTCATCAGCTCGATGTCAAAAATGCATTCTTACATAGTGACCTAAAAGAAACCGTTTACATGCATCAGCCACCTAGGTTTGTTCATCCTGCAGTCCCCCAGTACGCATGTCGTCTCTGTAAGTCACTTTATGGCTTGAAACAAGCCCCTAGAGCATGGTATGATCGATTTGCTCAATATCATGCAGATTGAGTTTGTATGCAGCAACTGTGATAATTCTCTATTTATTTTTCATAGAGGTAGTAGCATTGCATATTTATTATTGTATGTGGGTAATATTGTGCTTACTGCTTCGTCTGAGTTGTTGAAAATGAGATTATCGCATTGCTTAAGACAGAATTTGCTATGACTGATTTGGGGAAGTTGAGCTACTTTTTGGGGATTTCAGTGACTCGGTCTGCAGATACGATGTTTCTTTGTCAGTGTAAGTATGCAGAGGAAATTGTTTACAGGGCAAAAATGGCGAATTGCAAGATCATGTCTACTTCAATTGACTCTAAATCAAAGCTCATTGATTTGGATGGTGATCCTGTCGATCTCACTCTACCGAGTCTTGCGGTGCTCGCGAGACGCTACGCTCACCGGACGATATTGCTTATGCCGTTTAGCATGTATGCTTATTCATGCATGCCCTCAGGTAGCCTCATTTTACTGCTCTTAAATGTATCATTCGATACGTTAAAGACACACTTGATTATGGATTACATCTATACCTCTCACCACCAAACATGTTGTTGTCATATATCGCCGATTGGGCAGTGTCCGATACGCTACCGATCCACCTCAAAGCCATCAGGTGTTCTTGGGATAATCTCATTTCATGGTCTGCCAAAAGACAAGCAACTTTATCCCGTTCTAGTATAGAAGCAGAGTACATAGGTGTTGTTAATGTTGTTGCTGAGCTATGTTGGCTCCGCAACCTCCTTTTGGAGCTTCAGTGTCCGGTACGTAAGGCGTTTTTGGTTTATTGTGATAACATATCTGCTATCTATTTATCTCATAATCCGGTTCAGCATCAGCGAACATTCACTTTGTTCGTGAGAAGGTGGCCCTAGGTCACGTCAAAGTTTTACATGTGCCCTCGTCATATCAGTAGCAGATATCTTCACAAAAGGTCTTCTAAGACAGCTCTTTCTTGATTTCAGATCCAGCCTTAGCGTCCGGCCTCCTCCCGCTCAGACTGAGGGAGTGTATTAGTCGTATACAATTAATAAGTATTTTACCATGTGTATTATTGTGTATTTATGATAGAATTAGAATTCCTATTGTAAAAGAATTTTACGTTGTACACCTATATATTTTTTGTATTAATGAGAAACAATTTATAAGGGAGATTAATACAGTCCTACAATAAATTTAGAGTATATAAAAGATTTTTGTGGAAAACCTCTCTAAATAATAACAGTATAGTATAAAGCATACCCGCAAGGGTAGCCAAGTTGGTGTAGCAGTAGAGCGCGGGACCGCAAGGTCACGAGTTCGATCCCCTGCATAAACTTTCTTGGTTGAGTCTGTCACACATGGCTTGCCAAGTGTGGTTAATCGACTGACGTGGTTTGCGCTTATCACGTCGCAGCTTTACCCTCGGCGTTCGAAAGAAAGAATGCACGCGTTCCTTCGTCAAAAAAAAAAGTATAGTATAAAACATATAATAAACGTACTAATGTCTCTTGCCCTAATAAATTAAATACACGTCTAATGTCTTTTGCCCTAATAAATTAAAATCTCACTCCTTTTCTCTAATTTCCCCTTCCATTACCACCTCTCTCTCTATATATATATATATTCATGTTTCTTTCTTTAATTTTTTTATTCCTCGACTAATTCATAATTTAAATTTTCAAACAAACTGTATTTTCCTAATAAGCCCCTTTTTTCACAATTTATTTGTGTCTTTTCCAATATGAATTTTCTAGGAATTCTTCTTCTTTGAATTCCCCTTTTAACAAATGGTTGTTCCCCAAATATGAATTTTCCTGGAAATCTTCTTCGTCTTTGAATCCTAAATTCCCCTTTTAACAATTAATTTGCCTTTTTTCAATATGAATTCACCGGCAATAATAACAGGGCCAACAGGTTCATCGACGGTGCACCGGCGACAACCGTTATTACGAACAACAACAACCACAACGCCAACGGCGATAACTCCGAGAAAGCGAGCTGGCGAGGTGGCCGGACGGACGGCGGCTGAGTGCGCAACGGTGTGCTGTTGTTTTCCGTGTGCGATGATGCATTTTCTTATATTGGCGGTGTACAAAGTTCCGACGGGATTGTGCCGGAAAATATGGAGGAAGAATAAACAGAAGAAAATACTTTTAAATAATAAGAAGAAAAATGAGTGCAAATGTGGACACGATGGCGGTGCCAGAGACGGCGAGGAATCGGATAACATCGATGTCTGCACCGTCACCGGCGTCGGAGGGAAGCCAGTATCGGCGGGATCTGAAACGGAGATGTGGGGCCGGTTTTATGGGGGTGGATTTTGGAGGAACACATCACAGAAGAAAGAAGATTAAAAAGGGTAAGAACATATTGGAAAAAATAATAATTTTCAATTTATAATTTTTGCACAAAATAAATTACAAAAGAGGAATAATATGGTTTGTACGTACAATTTGTTTTTCTTTACTATTTTTTGCTATTGTTGTATATCTTTGTAAAAATGATAGAATGCAAAAATTGTGGATGGGAAGTTTTCAATAAATGAAATGTTTATTGGTCTAGTTATTTGATTAATAATGTTGTTCGTCAACAAAATTCAATAGTTTTGATTGTGTTAAGAAGTTCATGTAAAATATATAAATAATTTATTAAAAATTTACAAATATTTTTTTTTAGAAATTAAAATCCATAAACTCAAAATTTGTTGAAATATTGGATTAATATTTTGCAAATCTTGCGTTGGAATTTCAAGGTAACACTCGATTTGACAATTTGATGTAGTATGGGTGGCCAACGAGGCGGGATGGGGTCGGGGTTGGGGGTCGGCGTCCGGCGGGGCTGGGGTAGGGCGGGGTCGGAGCTGGCGGGCTCTGCCGCCGTCCCGATCCCGAGGGGTACGGGTTGGGGTCGGGGGTTGTCCATTTTTTTATTTGCCCTTAAATTAAATAAATAACACACACACAATAAGATAGTTTAATAAAAACATCTCAAGACTGTTTTTGTGTCTCTTATATTATTCGATAGAAGTATGATTTTTTTTTTGGTAATACAATTTCAAAATTGCAACTTCGTGATATTGAAAGTTGCAAAAAAAATAACATAGTAAAATTACAATTAAAATAATTATATTTTAATAAACACGTTTTCTAGTTTCTTTATAATTTTTTATGGTTCTTCAGTTGGAATTGATATTTGTTGGTCAAATTAGTCGACGTCGCTTGCACATCCGTCGGATAAGATTTCGTTGTAGTTGTAGTCTTCTTCTTCGTTGATCTCTGGTTGGTCACACCTCCTACGCTCCGCACGAATCCAGTCTCTGAATAGAACTGCAATCTCTAATGAGTCTCCTGCCAATAAATGTATGTGCTCCCCTGTTTGAAATCTTCCTGCAGAAAACGCGCTTTCAGACGTTGTTGATGACGCTTGAATGTTCAGCACATCTCGTCATAGGGTCTACAATTGCCCCCGTTATAGGGTCAATTAGACCATGTACCTGGTCCGAGACAGTATGTGAACCTTGTCCCGATTGAGATGGCATTGGCCCACCCGCCTTTTTAGCCTTATATTCCTCCCACCTAGCAGTGTGAAAACTTTTCAAATGCGTACTTAAACCTCCCGTCCCGCTC
This sequence comes from Przewalskia tangutica, assembly GCA_029844215.1. Taxonomy (NCBI): domain Eukaryota; kingdom Viridiplantae; phylum Streptophyta; class Magnoliopsida; order Solanales; family Solanaceae; genus Przewalskia; species Przewalskia tangutica. Next base: position 42,321,556 of record CM056721.1, on the reverse strand, counting down.
TGACTTTTTTTCATTTTAAATTTATAAACATTTTTACAAATTGTGCATCTAACAACTTCATTTTCTACGTCCCTATAAAAAAGTCCATACATCTGATTTTAATTTTCGTTGAGGTGAGCCTCGTTTCATACTATGGGGAATAGGAGGCGGTGCAGTTTGAGGTGCACTAACGGGCGTGTCATCTAGATTAGTGAGTGTATCATCTAGATTATCTTCTAAATTAAAATCTTGTTGAGTTCCAGAAAATAGATCCTCGTCTAAATCTAATGGTACTTCAGGAAACAATTCAGTATCAATAAAATTGTCCTATATAGAAGGAATAGGATGACTAGAAGAAGTACTCTTGCCCTTATTACCCTTGCTAGTAGAAACAGTCTTACCCTACCAACCAAACCTTTAAATGTTTCCATTTTAATTATGTAAATAAATAATTACAGATAATGAAATTAAGTGCGCTAAATAAATTGAAAAAATAATAATAATTTAATGAAGGGACGAATGTACTCAACGCCGACGTAACGTCGACGTGTAATCGAGAGGTTGAAAATTGAAATTTTGCTCGATGAATGATCCTCAAGCTAGTTGTCAACTTCACTCCCAAATAGAATAAATAAAATTGAATATCTAGTAGACAATGTAGGGAGAATGAGAGATAGATTGAGAGATTATTAGATAGATTGTAGGAAGATTTGTGAGAAAGATGAAGAGAAAATAAGGTATTTATAGTTAGAAAAATTGGGTTAAAAATAACTTAGGGGTTAAAAATAAATATTAAGAGAGTAGGGGACAAATTTGGTCGTTGCACAACAGCCAAATTGTGAAATGGTCGCCAGGCAACCGTTGGACAAAAAGGGGGAGGTCGGGGTTGGGTCAGAATTTTTTCCGTCCTCGCATCAAACCGATATCGAATAGCGATATTCGATCCCTGCATCGGCCAAAGTGGATCGGGATGGGTTTGTCTGCCTGTAGCCCCGCCCCGTTGGACAACCCTAGTTTAAACATACAATAGATGACCACTAGTTAAAATATCAGACATGCTAGACAACACTTATTCTCTAGTTTTTTCAATAGGTGGTGGGTCATTTGGATTTTTAGGAGATAGAGGTGGAAGTTTATCTATGCAATCATATATAGTTTCAATAAGTGTTTTACAACAATACAACACTAATAATATAAATTGGGGGAATAAGAATAAAATATTTTTTCATTTTTAGAAACATTTTTTTAATAAATGTCTTATAAGCTGGTTTTTTCATATATTCACTAAGTAATATAAATATTAGAGCTATATAAAATAACATTGATGAAATAGTAGGATAATAAATACCGAAAAATTCTTTAGTAACTAGAAAAAAATTCTCTAAAAATATAAGTTCTAAAATTGAATCTCAATCGGAATCTACAATCATATCAGTAGGATTTCCATTACGGACTTTAAAAAATAAAGTAATTGGTTTCTTTACTCATAAGCAACACGTAGTTGATCGTATAAAGAATTCCACTTAGTGCATACTTCTTCAGGAATTTTTCTGTAAGGTAGTTGACAATCGTGATAAGTTTTTTTATATTCTTTTATTCGTTGTATTCTATTACTTTTAAATATATAGTTTATAGCAAATTATATTTGTTCAAGAATGTCTTCAAAAAGTGATAGACCATCCTTTACAAATTACAACTAAGTTATAAATATGACATGCACATTTTATATGAAAATGATCTGGAAAAGATGTAATTAAAATATATTTTTAATAATCTAACAGCAGAAATATTAGAAGAAGTGTTATCTAATGTACTAGTCATGATATTATTAGTTATGACATAATAATCGCAAACTGAAAAAATATTTTTTTAAATAAAAATATCAGTGTGTCATTATCTATATATCTATATGCTAAAATACGTTTTTGCATAGACCATTTATAATCTACTCAATGACATGTTACCGTTAATAATCATGATCGTTAGTACTACGGCCTATATCAAATGTGATAGATATTTTTCCAGAAAAATGATATAATAAATAATGTAAATATTGTTGATATTCGTGTGCAAATTTAAAAACATCTGTCCAAGCAGTTGATCTAGGAAAACCGTTAAAAGCAGGATTGTACATTTCTCTTATATAATGAATAAAATCAGGAGAGGAAGGAAATGAAAAAGGCAAACCCTTCACTGAAACTAATTTTGATAATGCTTCCCTATCTTTATTTTTATCATATTTAGGGCCTACGATTCCCCGTCATAGGGTCAATTTGACCCTGTACTTGGTCCGGGACAATATATGAACCATGTTTCGACTGAGAGGGCATTGATGCACCCGTCTTTTTAGCCTTATATTCCTCCCACCTAGCTTTGTGAAATCTTAGCATATGCGTAGTTAAATCTCTCATCCCGCTCTGACCTTTTTCTATTTTAAATTTATAAATATTTTTACAAATTGTGTATCTAGCAACTTTATTTTCTACGTCCCTATCAAAAAGAGCCCATACATCTGATTTTAATTTTCGTTGAGGTGGACCTCGTCTCATACTAGGGGGATAGGAGGCGGTCCAGTTTGAGGTGCACTAGTGGGCGTGTCATCTAGATTATCTTCTAAATTAAAATCATGTTGAGTTCCAGAAAATAGCACCTCGTCTAAATCTATGGTACTTCAGGAAATAATTCAGTATCAATAAAATCGTCATGTCTAGGAGGAATAGAATACCCCTACTAGTAGAAATACGCTTACCCTTATCCGTAATTATATGTTTAAATCCTTCCGTTATAATTATGCAAATAAATAATTAAAGATAATGAAACTAAATGAGCTCAATAAAATGAAGACACAATAATAATTTAATGAAGGAACGAATGTACTCAACGCCGACGTAACGTCGGCGCGTAATCGAGAGGTTGAAAATTGAAATTTTGCTTGATGGATGATCCTCAAGCTAGTTGCCAACTTCACTCCCAAATGAATAAATAAAATTAAATATTTAGTAGACAATGTAGAGAAAATGAGAGATTATTAGAGAGATTGTAGGAAGATTTGTGAGAAAGAATGAAGAGAAAATGAGGTATTTATAGTTGGAAAAATTCGGTTAAAGTGTAAATATAATAACTTAGGGGTTAAAAATAAATATTAAGGGGTTGGGGTAGGGGGAGGGGTGGACAAAATAGTCGTTGTGCAATGGGTGCGAAGGGGAAGGGGATGGGAAGGATCGGGGCGCGGCGTGGCTGGTGCGGGATCGGGGTCATGGAAAATGTCCGACCCCGTACCGAAATCGATACCGAATATCGGTATACAATTCCGGTACCGAGTCAGGTGGGGTCGATGTGGGGTCGCGTAGGGGTCGGGTAGCCCCGCCCCGTTGGACAGCCCTAAGTCTTAGTATGTATATGCACAATTATTTTGTGTTGGTGAATAACAACAAATTGATGATGAATTAGTCATTGTTCTTTTAAGTTGATGAGGAAGACACAACATGATACACCATATTTTTAGTTTAGACATGCTTAGGGGTGGCAAAATTAATCCAATCCAAATGACCCGTCCAAGGTTTCATGGGTTTGGGCAAGAGTGATTTTGATGATGACTTGGTTTGGAATAGCTCAAGTTGACCCATCATAAATCAACAACTCAAATGAGCACATGATGATGCTCAAACTTGACCCACGAAAATGCTCAATTTTAACGATTAGAGTTTCACTCTAGTTAAGATTTTTATATATAAATATTTATTTAAAAAATTCCTTTATTATTTCGGAACAATAAAAATACACCAACACACCCCAACCACCCACCACACTATCCATCCACCCCTACCCCCTCCCCTACACCAACTCCTACCCAAGCATTGAACCACATTCATATCTCTGCCCCTATCTTGCCTACTCAACCCACCCCCTACCCACTTCTAGACCACCTACCCCTACCTCCGCCCTACCCCCACCCCCCGCCCTACCCATTCTAAAATTTATATTTTATATTTTTTTACTTTTATAAATAATATGAAATTTTTCTTACATCCCCCGCCATACCTATCCCCCCCACCCCATTGCCCTACTTTCATCCTCAAATTTCTATTTCATATTTATTTTATATATAAAAAATATTAAAAATATGATATTTTATATTACCTCCCCCACCCCCACCCTTTCCACATTCTCAAATTTCTATTTTATATTTTTTACTTTTATAAACAATTTATAAAAAATATTAATGTTTTTCCATTGCCTTACCCCCATCCTCTAATTTCTATATAAGTTTTTTTGCTTTTATAAAAAATGAAAAAATTCTTAAAAATATTATTCTTATTTTAAAAATAAAGATATGAAAAAATCAATAGCATACAAAATAAAATAACATCATAGAAGATAAGTTTGAAATTTATAAAAGTAATGAGTCAAGTTGGACAAATTGGGTTATGACCTATCATTTAGCCCATCTTGACCCGCCCATCTTAGCCCATGTAATTTTTGGGCGGGTTGAGTATTGACCCATTTATTCATTCAGTCCATTTTGATCCGCCCAACTTCAGTCTAAACGACTCATCTGCCACCCCTAGACATGCATAATCAACTTTTTTCGTAGCAGTGTTTATACATTTACAATATACGATATTATATAAAACTATACATTGTCATTTATGGTACATAAGATAGGATAGATAAGGATATTCTACGAGATTGGTTATCCCACCACCTTCTATCCGCGATAAAACTAATTCCGTCATTTTAGTACAGATAGTGGGATGAAGTAATTTGAGAATTAATTAATACCCATAAGCTAACGTGGAATAAAATAATCTTATTTTGTCCTGGGATTATCATCCTTATCCACCAACTAAATGACGAGTCCGGAACTTAAATGACCCAAAAAATGAAAGTGAAACCAAAGTACCCCATAAAAAGTTACAATAGTACCTTTTGCGTAAGAATTTTCTGCTCAAAAGGACTTAACCGTAACGATAGAGTTAAGTGTGAAAAAGGTGCCTTTTATAACTAGGTCAGCCCACGTTTTTTAAAAGGTTCAATTTAGTCGAATTACGCGATAAATTATTGTGTTGTGTAATCAATTATTCATCTGTCATTTATACTTGATTTGACATAACACCAAGACAATACTTGCAAGAACCCATCCAAAGTCTATTTAACACTAATTTTGGATGAGGGAAAGACTCATCCATTTTCAAAGTTTTACTCATCCAAATTCTAAGTTCTTAAAAAAATCATCCAACTCCTATGTTCTTAAAAAAAATGTTATCCTCCTCCAACTATTAATGTTTCATTATTTTTGGAAGGAGAGATTATTTATGATTCTAATACTGTTCGTTATAGTATTCCACCAAATTACCACGTTAAGTTTTCAATTAACATGAATTACTCAACATTATTCACTGCCATATATAAAAGAATGCAAGTTAGTAGGCGTGATTTTGCATTATCTGTAATAGGCATATTGTTACACCCCGTAATATCAGGGCTACTAATTGAGAACGTGATTAATGATTTAAGATTTGAATTTTGAAAGAAAAGAATTATTACATTTTCTTAAGGAAAATTTCGAAAAAAATGTGACGACAGAAAAATTATTAACTTGGAGTTTAATACTTCTAATTGAATTTATGGACGTTATATTGGATTATGAAGTATTGGAATTGATAATATGGGATCCGCCGAAAATTTCACAATTTGGGGGGGTTCGAAAATTATAATATTTTGAACTAATAGGAGGGTGACACGTGTCACCCCTCCACTTGTCTTGCAAGATGATACATTTATAGATATTTTAGAGACAAGGGGACAAGTGGACATGTGGTCCACATGTGTCTCACTCCACTTGTCCATACACTTGTATATATCCAAGTATTGGAAGACTTGGATAATTATCACTTTCATCCAAATATGCTCTCATCTCTCTCCTTTTAGCTCAAGATTTTCGAGACTCCCTAGACAAATAACAACAAGTGTTGATTAGTTTCTTTCTCCAAGATTAAGCCCTTAAACCAAGTGCTAAGCCAAGTTAACTCTACAAGAACCAAAAACCTGGGGTTGGCCGAAAATGGTGATGGAAACCCTAGCTTGTTCATCGACGTTTTGGAGATAAAATGTGAAGGGAAGTTGGTTATAAGGTTGTAGTGGATACATGGAAGTGGTTGGAACTTGAAAAAGTGGAGCAAAACGAAAACTGTGGACAAAAAATGAGTCGACTATTTTGGCGAATTTAGGCTACTTTTAAGGTAAAAAAATTTCTCCTTCTCTTGAAGTAATTGGATATTACTTATTGTTATAATGTATAGATGAGCTTGTACTAAAAAGAATGAAGATTAAAAAGTGTTTGGACCAATTTTGGTGGTTGGGCCGAGAATAGGCAATTTTTCTTTGAAATTTGTTGGTTATTGTTGTTGTTATTTTCACCTATTGCATGTTAAAATGGAGTAATATTGTTGTAGATAAGTTGTTATATCATATATAGAAGTGTTGGAACTTGAATTGGAATAAAATGGATTAAGGAAAGAGTTATCGGATTGTAGTTGTTGACCGTGGAATCTATAAAACTGTTGGACGTTATTATACAGTTTTTAGGGACTGTTTTAGGGCGTTGGAATTCTGAAAATTCAGCCCTCTTATTACATGATTAAGTATGGGGATTGCTAATGAAAGTCCTAAGAAAAAAAAAGGGTGTTAAAGACTTCGTATTTTACCCTTATCGTTGATTGAATTGTGGACTGTTTTTATGGACTGTTTTGTATAGATTAAGGGGCCGAATTTTACACGTCAAGTAGGCGTGTAATCCCCTTTGGTTGCTGTTTTGATTGTGCCTTAAATGAGGCTTGATTGTTGTTGAATTTGGGCCTTGGAAAAGGTGGAAAAGTACGTATAAACGGGGGAAATGCTGCACAAATATTCGTAGAATAAGAGGACCATTACTTGGTATTACCTAAACTAGTAAGATTGGAGTTGATAGAAGTGTTATTGTATTTATAGGTTGGAGTACCTAATCAGGACGTATTCTACTTATCGTGTTGGTTAGTCGTCAATAAGGTATGTGAATCTCTTCCTTCTCTCTTTTGGCAGGTTCTTTGTGTGAACCATAACTGTGGTATTGTTTCAAAAGTTATTCTACTCTTAGAAGTTAGGGAGTATTCATGTTATTGATTCTATGCTAAAGACATGTCTAAATTATTCCTAAGTCCTTACCAAGTCTTATGGGAGATGTTGGTAAGAGCTTTTAGTAAACGTTGGAGTCGAATTGATCTTGCTAGTTACACCACTAATGAGAAAATGTATCGAACAAGCCATTGCAGCGTTAAATGAAAAAGGAATCGACAATCAATTATATTGAAATGAGTAGAATTTCCATCTGCATAGAAGCTAAGATATAACCAGTTCGTTTTCCATTTTCTAGGTTCACAGCTGATTAGATAAAGATCATTATAAATATGTAACCTACTAATGGCTCATAAAATGGATTAATTTGCCAATTCGGATCGGTTATCGCCATGCAAATATTTCCATAATGTTAGCCAGATGAGCGAGACGAATTAGATTAAAGAGTTGGTACAAACGACGAGTGGATCCTATACTTGACTTGATCTTTATAAACTGAGCAGATCCTAATCCTTAGTGATATTTCCCTTGATAGTACTTTGAGTTTTATTAAAGAAAAGTTGTTTACCTATTCGTTTGATAATGCCTTGAGTTTTCTAAAAAAGATAGTTCATTCTAATTGTGCTAATGAGAGTCAAAGATGATTTAAATTGTACATAGTTGCTTGTGATAGCTATAGGTGTACAGTCCTTTATAATTACACCGAGCCCCAGAATGGGCCGGAACATGTCGTACCTTATTTGACTTATAGCACATTACACCGAGTCCCAGAATGAGCTGGAACATGTCGTACCTTATTTGACTTATAACACATTACACCGAGTCCCAACATGTCGTACCTTATTTGACTTATAGCACGTTACACCGAGTCCCAGAATGCACCGGGACATGTCGTACCTTGCATGACTTATAGAGCGTTACACCGAGTCCCAGAATGGGCAGGGACATGTCGTACCTTGCATGACTTATAGAGTGTTACACTGAGTCTCAGAATGGGCCGGGACATGTCGTACCTCGCATAACAGTACTTGTTTATTTGGACAGACGTTCTTAATTTTGACATACTCTCATTTTAAAAGGAAGTATCGTGGGCACGGTTGAATCTTATTTTAAAAAGGTACAGTGATACAGTAGTACAGTGGTACAGTGATACAGTGATACAGTGGTACAGTGATACAAGGTACAGTTGGTTCCATATCTGAAACAGTATTTTAAAAAGGTAAAGATGGCTCTCATTACTCTATTTGAAAAGGCACAGTGTACTGTTATTTGATTATTATACTTGTCTCTTGTTATCTTTTTGGCCTGTTATAATCTTGTTTACTGTACTTCATGTTTACATATTTAGTACCTTGTCGTACTGACCCCCTTCGGGGGGCTGCGTTCATGCCCGCAGGTGTTAGGTACTCAGTTGGGTGATCCAAGAGCTTAGGATTCTTGTTCAGCATTTTGGGATAGCTCCAATGTTCCGGAGCTTGTCATTTTGGCACATGTCTTCCATTATGGCTAGGTATATTCAGGGGTACGGCGGGGCCTTGTCCTATAATAGTTACTGTCCAAACTCTTAGAGTTCTGTATTCATATGTGGGCTAGATTTGCGTGTGTTGTATTTATATTGTTGGTCTGTTGTACTACTGAGTTGTCGGGATGTTCCCATTTATATATAGCGGCAGCCTCATCGGCTTGCCTGTTTTTATAACATGAGTTTTTCTTAGAGCTTCCGCAGGTTATATTGTGATGTGTGGTATAAGGGTGCCCAGGTAGGACACCAGTAGCGGGCCCGGAGTTCGGGTCGTGACACAAATATCCAATATATTTTTCACCACAAAGTTTAGTCAATTATGACAAGTGGAGTATCATTGATGATGACTCGTTGAGTGAATATTTGAGGGTGCTGGAAGAATATAGGGATTTAATCACCCTAAATGTGTTTGAAATATATGTCAAGAAGATACCTATCAATCGTCGTGAAGTCATGGCTAGAACTCGTCAGGAAGTCCCACAAGTGTTGCCTGCGCCTCGTCTTGAAATTCCTGAAGTCCAGCCTACTCTTGACAACACTTATCCAGGCATGAGTTCTTAGGCGATATTTTGACTGGTCAAATATCGCTAGAAACTTTAAGTCTGCAATTTAATCAACTTACATGAGAAATTGGTAAATATCCATTATTTTCACTATTATTTTTTATATTAGAACATGTTCATTATACGTATGGTTATAGTAATATTTTTCGTATCGTTTTAGGGGTTATTTATCTGATATGAGTAATATTGGACAATTCTCTCAATCCGGATGGAGGAATCATGCCAGAACATCCCCAACATCAAGTTTCATGGCAGTTAATTATTTTGAGTAGGTATATTTTTTAATAATTAAATAATATAAATAATTTGATGTTTAGAATTTTTATATACTTGACTTTTTTGTGTAGTGAAAATTTCTCACACAAACCAGTGATACTAAATGTGGATTTTAGTGCAGTTGATACTTCTTCAAACCCATACAATATTGATTCTTATCGGTAGGTTCATCATATTGATAATAAATAATCTATATATTATGGTGTTGGTAGATAAACCATGTTACGTGTTTTTGGTATAGGACGAGGCCTTTACTAGATAGTGATAATTATCCAAATCATATAAAAACATTAACGACTGATTAGTGATGATACACCTAATGCGGAGGTATTCGACGAGGAAATAAATTTCTCGACATCTGAAAGTGAGGATGATATTCATCGTCAGATGCAGGAATAATAGTTACAAGAGATGATGCAAAGTAAGACACACCAACAAGAATCGATATCACAAAACTCATTTCACCAATAAGAATCGATTCCGCAAGCATCCCTAAATCCAGTGGCATTCTAACGAGATTCCCTCTCTTGATCATCTTCAAGATCGTCCTTATGCCTTTGTCTATATTAGGGATGATAATCCTATTTGTCAATCACTGTGGAGAGAACCAATTGATCTTGTAAACGATAAAGTTCTGCTTCAAAAAGAGATGATGTTTGCCTCCAAAAAGGCACTGTAAAAGGCTGTTAATTTTTTTTGCATCTAAAAAATGAGGGAGTTCAGAGTTGATGATTCCACTTGAAAGCTATGACAATTGATTTGCAGACATGATTATCAAGGTTGTCGATGAATGCTTTGTGCTAAGAAGGCTCATGATCGTTTGTGGACTATATCAAAATACTACTCAATTCACACTTGTGATATGAAGGATTGTCAAGCAAATCATTTTAATTAGATATCAATAGGATTGCTCAACTGATAGTTGACGACATTGCAGAAACTCCTGATCTCTCCCAAATTACACCTTTAATTGTATAATGCAGTCATTGTCAAATTTAATAACACAACTAGGTCGAGGTCGAATCCCGCAATGAATACAGTGAGAAATTGATCTATTCGTATTTGTATTATGACTTCACTAATTACTTTACTCATATGGTAATTAAGTTATTGTTTGTTTGATTGTTTTAACTAATCAAGTTATCAATTCAAATAAAGGGTAAGTTATCAAGTAATTGGAATGTTATGATTGTGACTTAATTCATGAAAGCGGTGTTGGGTTTATGCCTAAGTGGGTGTATTTAGTGTGGTATGAGTAATGCGAACTAATATCTAGGTGGGAATTTCTCAATTGACCAGCCTAATTTTCATTTAGGCTTAGCTCAAGCTCTAAAGTGTGATATCTATGAACAACAATTAAATACCCATAGTTGATTCCATTCTAATTAAAGTTGAGAATCATTAAATGGGGTTTAAAACCCCAAGTCCTAATCAACATACCCCTTTCTTACACTCGAGTCTCTTTTTTCAAGTTTGACTAGAAATAATAGGCAAGAAATAGATGTTTGTAACCAACTTTTAAACATTAAGATGAAGGGTAGTTGAATCCCACATTAATACACATTTTTCATGATTTACAAACTACCCCAACTACCATATTTCATTATTTTATCACAACCACAATCTAAATCTAGCCACTTATGTCAAATAATAAATGCACACAATAATAATAAATAAAAGTAGACATAATAGAGATAAAAGATAAGCTTACAATGATTCTTGGATTAATAAATGGTTTTTTCTTCAACACAAGGAATAAAATATTGATGATCTCAAGTATGAAGTGACAAGACAAGGAGAATATTCAAAAGTGGCTAGCTATAGGTATCAATGTATGAATAATAGTATGGAATCATGTATCAAATCACAAAATCCTAGGTGGGTATATATAGAGACCCAATTTTCGAACTACATGTTATTATAAAAATGCCATCCCCTAATCACTCTGCGACCGCAGAAAGGGACCGCAAACAGGTTTGCATTTCACAGAATAGGATTAGGGTTCGCAGAGTGGGTCTTGATCTGGACTGTCGAAAACTAGACTCTGCAGAACTGAATTGTGGCCCGCAGAAGTATCTTGAATCTTCGCAGTCTGCTTTGAACTTGAGTTGAAGCAGTGGTTCACAGATCAGATTGTGATTCGCAGAACGAAAGTGCAGACCGCAATTTGGGTCGCACTTTGGGACTCCAGAACTCTTCTTTCACTATTGATTTCTACGACTTTAGCTATTATTCTGCGGTCCGCAGTCTGTTTTTGCGGTCCGCGTAAGTAGCCTTCTCAACATTTCATCTTTTTCAATATTTTTGTTCATATTTTATCACATTTTCTCACTTTTGGTGTCTCAATGTAAAAATCCTACAAAAACCAAAATAACATAAGAAATGACTACTACAGAACAAAGATGACTGGTTGGTTCTACCTACAAGTCTACAAGCATGTGTTTTACAAAATTGACAACCTCTCATGTTTTCCCAAATAAAGGTATAAGAGTGCATATCTACTATAAATGAGCTCATGAACATCAAGCCTCAAGAGATGACCAGATACTACTAGTGACTAGATGCGCCGAGATATTCAACTAGATGAGCTTTCATTTCACAAGATTCATGCAATTCAATGTTCCCTCACAACAAAAAAGTCTCAAACTCACTCAAAGATTTTGTTTTCAAAACAAGGGACAAACAAGATCACTCACACTCACAAAGAATGTCAAGTGTCCCAAGTATCATGCCATATGCTTACCTTTATTTTAAGTCACTACTACTCAAAGAGTGCTCGGTTTTGGATTTCTAATGACTTTCTCAAACTTGTAATGTAGGCTTAGAGATAGGTATGATATTCCTTTAGCAACAAGTGACTTTTCCCTCCTCCACACTACATATTTTTATTCCATAGCTTAACTCCTTTTATTTTCCAACTTCTTTCTCAACCCCATTTATTCAAGTATTCCCCATTTTATTTCATTATTTTTGTGGTTTATTTTCTCTTTCCTTTTTTATTGTTTTTGCATTTCGTTTTCTTTGTTTTCTTAATTTTGTCTATCTTTTTTTAGAACCACTCACATCACAATCTTCTTACCTTATTTTCTTTGCACATCCCACCCCAACTTAGGCTTTTGGCCTCATTCATCATTTTTTTCATGCATTTAAGGAGGGATTTGGTTCAAAAGATAGTTTATTTTCAAAAAAGGTTTCGATTTGTAATGTGATAGCCAAAGAAAAGTAAAAAAACTCAAAGGAAAAAACTAGTTCTCTCACTCACGGGTAGTTCAAAGAAGTTGTTAATCAAGAAGTCTCATCCTCATGTGAAGGCCTAATATCATTTCCTCAACCAAACAACTCTAGTTTCGCGGTGAAAAACCAACGAGGCAAGTTCTAGATGACATAAGCAAACATAAGATATCAATCAAGTCCTCACCACTCCATTCACATGAACTAAAAGAACCACTATCTTTTATACTATCTAATGGAACACAAGGCTATCATCTCATGACATTCAAACGCAAGTAGACATAGAGTCACAAAATAAGGCATATTTTCATAGAATAATCATTTGAAGGATCATGCTACTCTTGTTTTCAATATTACATTTTTCTAGGGGTGTCATCAAAATCAAAAAGAGCTACACATGCTAAAAACTATATATAAGCACCAACCATGTCAAACTATTCTATCACTAGGCCATGGTTACTGAACATACACACTTAGAAAAGAACTAGACGAAAAAAAATCAAGGGGAACAAAATATAACACATATTACAAACAATAACAAAATATGATACAAAAATTAACAAAATACGAAATGTAACAAAATATGAAATTTTAGCTAGTTGTCATTTTCCAAAAAAAATATACAAAGTACCCCACCCCCAACTTTAAAAGCATGTGTTTTCCTCAATGCAAAAAAAATAAAGTGTAAGGATAAAAAGTATGAGGGTCTTCCTGAGGCGCACTAAGCGCCCTTCTGAGTCTGGCTCACGGACATGGCCTCTGTTGTGGAATCAGTTCCTATGAATGTGGAGTGGGAGCGGGTATCTTTGCATCGCTCATCACAAGCTCATTTTTTTGTGGTGGTGGTAGTGTAGTCTCGGTTGTTGACACCTAACTTTTATCCTCCAATAATTTTATTCAATTATTCAAGATTCACGGGGTCACGGGCGGAGTAAAATATACTTTTTCACAAAGCAATTATAATTTTACAAAATTATTCTGGGAGTGTTTTGTCATTTCATATGACAAAATATCGCGTAGTATATATATTATATTTCATGTCCTAATTTTACATAATTCTGACCATTAATCGTTAATTTCATAATCTTAACCGATAATTATGAATGTAATTATTTTGAAAGATTTTTCAAAATTAAAGGATAAATGTTACACTTTGTCAAAATTGGGATATTATTTTATTAAACACTATAATAGAATTATATCTTAATTTTAAGTCATGTTTTAAAATTAGAAAGACGTTTGCATGTTTTTAAATTTCTAATTTCTAATTAGTGCCAAAATTGAACTTAAAATGAAGTTAGTCTAATTAGACTATTTTTGAAAATATTCGGTCATATTCTAATTTAAAAAATGATCACAATTGATTATGATTGCTTTAAATTATAATTTTGGGCCTCTTTATTTTAAATCAGCTGAGGCCAGGTCAAAATGACCTAGACCTGGCCCAGGCCCAAACTCTTGGCGTAAAAACCAGACAAAGCCCCATACCTTTCCCCTTTTAGTTTTGTTTACGCTTGGACAATTGTGGAAAACTCTAGCCGCATCATTAGGGATGGAAGGCGGGTATATTTTTGCGGATTCCGCACCGCACCCGCCTCAGTTGGGGTAGTTATAGGTATAACTTTGGCGGATAGTAGACGGGTATGGATATTAAAAACGTACCCTCCACGGGTTGAAGGTAGGTGGTGGATTTACAGTTACATCCGCCTCCCTCGCCCCGCATCCAATCGCCCGCCTACCGCCCCATAAGCCAGTAAGTAATAATATCACTTACATCGTTACATGCCCATAAGTCTTCGGTCAGTATTCAGCAACCCATAAAACTTAAAAAGTTAAAACCCTACTCATTACACTCCCTATTTAGTATTCAGATTTCAGCAGCCTCACCAGTTAGTAGTTCACGCCTCCCGGCTCCATCTCTCATTCACGCGTCGTCTCTCCTCCCTCTCTGGTTCTCCGTCACACCGCCATCAGCATTCCATTAGGGTCTCTTCATTCTTCGATACTTAGCCTCTTTTGAGAGCTTAAGGTATAATCTGTATAGCCTAAATTATGTGCTATCTTCAAGTGTCTTGTGTCAGTTTTGTGATTTTTATTGTTACAAAAAGGTCAATGGTACTATGTTTTTAGTGTTTATGGTTAAAAAAATATGGGGTTTGTGTTTTTTATGTTGAAAGTTAATAGGTTTTGTGGAAATATAATTTTTCATCAAACTTTGGTGTTTCCTTGAAATACATTTTGTAGATTTTGTGTTATTTTACTTGTAAATTTTCAGCATATTTTTGGGGTTAGTGTTTTTTCTAGATTTTTGCTGAAATATTGAAGTTTTTTGTGTTGATTTTGTGTGTGTTTTGGTTACGAGCAATCTTCGGACTATATAAGCATACAGTGCACAAGACTGGGTTAGTGTTTTTTGCTTGTAAATGTTGTTTTATTTATGTTGTGTTATTTTGCTTGTAGATTTTGTTGATTTCTTGGCTTGCATGTGTGCTATGTTGATGCATTTTCAACTATTTTGTATTTTTCTGCCAACATTGCTTTAATTTGAGTGATTTTTATCAAAATATTTGTCAAGAATAGGATAGATTAATATTCTGTCTGAAATAAATTTAACACCATAATCACCTCATAATCTGTATATACCTAATTGCATAGGTAAGAATGACAAGCAAGGATAATGCCACTACGAAGTCTTCCTCAAAACCATCAGATCCTTCTACGACAAGTTGTACTCCGAATACTGTGGAAAAAAGTGAAGAAATTGAAGAGAGACAAGGGCAAACTAATTCTGCAGATCCTTTTGTTTTGCCCTGAACTAGTAGACAAACATCAAAATCTTGTGATAATTTTACAAGGAAACGAGTAGGGGAAGAAATAAAAGCGGAGTACAACTATTGTTTGAAGCAGCTGGATGACCGAGAGCGGGAACAAGTCACTTGAATGAACATATGAGTAAATGTCCAAAAAAGAAGTGCATGGACCTCCGACAAACAAGGATGTTTGGTATACTTGCTAGCGCTTGTGATACTAATGAGACGCTGACATTGTCTCCGTATGAGTTCCGCCAAGATAATGCGAGACAAGACTTAGCGAAAATGATTATTCTTCATGAATACCCACTAAGCATGGTTGAGCATTATGACTTTAGAAAGTACTCTAATATCTTCAACCAGGTTTCAAGGTTACCTGCCGCAACACAACAAAAAATTGAGCGTAATAATGATTTCCGCGATGTAAAATATTTAGATTCATGAGAATATTATTGTGGTTTACGACGGAAATGGTCATACCGGTATTATGCTGAATCAGAGTGTCTTGTTCGTGACTTAAAAATCTAAATAACCCAATCTCAACAAGGTTCTCAATGACCATGCTTCGAACTGATCAAGATTCTTGTGAGGTTGCGGTGCGGAGGATTAGAAAAGAGAACAACTGCTAGCAAGACGTTGTAGATTTTACATGCTAAAGTTGGCCGAAGAACAAGCATCATCAACAAGTAGAGATCTATTTAAGAAACCCAAAATATTGTTCTAAAGACGATATTGAGGACTTCTATTTTGATAATGATTAAGGGTACTATGATTTGTTTGTATTTTTAATTTAGGATGAAGTTATTAATTTGAAGAAATTAGTATATTTAATTTTGCTTTTAGTGTTATAGTCTATTAATTTATTTAAGCGTCTTAGAGTTAATAATACATACAAAGTGCAACAATTCACAATTTTTAATGAAAACACAAATAAATTAGTACAAAAAATGTACCGATTACACAATACATTAAAAAGTGATCAGAAATATAATACATAAAATGTGCAACTAGTAAAAACAAAAACAAAATACATAAAAATAATAAACTTAACCGACAATGCAACTTTTCCAAATTAGAAACAACAACAAGAGAGCACAAATCATCTTCCAAAATTTTGATTTCTCTTTCGAAGCATTTTTCTCGTGTTGAGTGTCTCTAAGGTTATCTTTGAAATATTTTTTTTTCTTCTGATTCTTTTAACAAGACCTCAAGAAGGTCAACTTTTTTTTGAGCTTTCATAAGTTTAAACTTCAAGTCAAACTTTATGATATCTCTAGTGATACGTAAAGTCGTGATATCTCTATCAACTGATGCTTTTTAAACTTCGTCGCCACCATTTTATCAACGAAAATTTCATCTTTCCATCAAAAATATTTGCAACCATTGTTATCCTATAAACATTATAAAAATCAATTTTGAAAGTAAAATATGTAGACAATGTGAAAAAAAACTATAAAAACTTGTAAAATCACTTACTTCGTGCACTTTACAGCGCCAAAAATGACGACCCGAATTATCTTGGGTACTTGATATTATGAGTTGACAATACTGACCACAACAACAAAAGTGGGGTTCTATAGTAAACTTTCACGTTTCGAAGCTTAGAGGGTAAAGTATGGTAAAAGAGTGAAAATTGAGAAGGTGAAGAGTGAAGATGAAAATAGAGATGACGTCCTAGTTATAAAAGGCACCTTTTGTGCGAATTTCCTACGCAGAAAGACTTAACTATGTCTGTTACGATTAAGTCCTTTTGCGCAAAAAATTCTTACGCAAAAGTACTTCTTAACTTTTTTTATGGGGGTGCGTACTTTGGTTCCACTTTCCTTCTTGGGGTCATTTAAGTTCCAGACTCCCAAATGACTAGGTCTAATACCCACCGTCCAACATACTGCAACCTAGCCCCCAACTTCATAGCCTCCATCCCTGCCAACCCCATACCCCTAGCTCCAATGTCAACTTTAATAGTATTTGCTAGATTACATACACATATTTTTGAGATAATATTTTTATTTATTTGCTAAACATGCATCTAAAAGTAAGTAAAAGACTCACTTAATTTTTCAAAACAATATTTTTCTTCCTAATATACACACCCAAAATGTGTTTAAAAGGGGTGGATGGGTGGAGGGGGAGAGGAGTTATTTCATTTCATACTAATAAGGTTGTGAACTCTTTTCGAATTAAAAAATATTAGGGAACTTATTTTAAAATTTGAGTTCCAATTTTGGAGAATTGTCATGTCTTTTTTAAATCATTTTTTCTTTTCACAAGCACGGGCCCTACTAAGTAGTACACCATGCAAGAAACACTTGTACTCTAGCAAGAATCAAGAACCACAAAAACATCATCTTGATCATAGAGCCATATACCCTTTTCTTTTTCTTCCCAATGGCACTCTCTTTCACCTCCATCACCAAATACCCAATTAGCTCAAGACTTAGCCAATATGGTTCAACACAATTATCAGTACCCCTCAAGTCTTCCAACTCAGTCACCATTAAGTGTGACTTAAAAAAAGAACCAATATCTGCTGACACAAATGGTTCATCAAAAAAGCTTGAAATAGGGTCACCTATTATAGTAATCGAGTCTCCCAAGTTGCTTAAAACTGCAGCCTCCGTGCCTTGTCTTAGACCCAATGCTGGCTTGGTTAAACCTGGTGATGTTGGCAGGTGTGCGCTTAACTTTTTTTCTTTCTATTTTTCACAGATTTATCGTATATATATGTGTTGGGTCTCGTGGGCTACGGATTAGTAAAATGTAAGATTAAAATCTCAAACTAGAAAAACAAAAACATGATGTTGCCTTCAATGTTGGGTCAACATCTTATGCAACATTCCAATAAAACAGAATAAACCTTGTAGAGTATGTGCAGCGAAAAAAGTAAAGAGACACAATATTTATATTTTCAAGGGTATATATAAATATATGGTCGATGACCAAAAGAATTGTATATATTATATACAATTACAAAGAATTTATTTTTACATATTGAGCGTTACAAACGAAAAAAATAATTACAAACAAAATGAAGTCGTAGATGACTTCGCTTAAAGTTACAAAATCTAAAAGATAAAAGATAACATCTCCATTACAATTGCTTGAACAATAAGTTTAATTTAGAATAAAGATAGCACTTGTAATATGAGACAAGATGTTGTTAAAACAACTTTAGGCTAAAATATGGATCCAGTTTCCTAAGGTAAAGTCCGAAAGTTTTCTTGGAAATTCTTCTTCTGAATTATATGAAGTGACTGGATCATCGATACTCTGATGTTCCCCTCTATTTATAGGTCATTTTTACTCGCAGTAACATCAACTGCTTAGGTCAGAAGAATAGGCAAAACTAGTACAGAGATGTTGTCAGGAATGTTGTCACAACATCGCAGGTAAAAGGTGTTGTCCTGAGCTTTCACAGATATATTATCACAACATCCTATCCAACATCAACAATATGCATCGAGTTTTTACATGATCAATATAATTTAGCAATGCTAATATTCATATAATAGTATTTGTCTTATCTTTTATGTTACACTATGAGGTCATCTTTAAATGATTTTAAAATGACTAAAAGAACATTGAACTGTTAGCTTATAAAAGCTATTCCATAAAATATGAAGTATGTCTTTTGTATTTTTTTCTTCCTTTAATTAATTTCCAATAATAAGATCTAAGAGGACAAATTCTTGTCTCAGGAAATGAGTTTTGAACATTAATTGTTCATGCGATCTATTACATAGGTAAAAAAACGTTTTAATTTTGTTATTATTAATTGTTGTTATAGTTGTTAACATGGTCACATGAAATAAAATGTTTATTTAGGCGATATGACCATGAGCTCTACTATTTGTTTTTATTTTTTCCCTCTCATGATTAATATTATTTGTGTAAGATTTTTTTTAATCTCACCAGTTAAGGATATAAAGTTAGTGAATTCAAAAATATAAAATTTGGACATAACTAATATCAATTATATGAGACATGAACTGAACGCTACGTATCTTAAATGAAATTGAATGTAATGCAGGATAGTGTCAAGGAAGCCTATGGACGTATGGGCAGTTCGTCTCAGCATTGGCACTTATCTTATTGACAGGAAATATTTTAAGCCCTTAGACGTTGAGGAATGATCGAGTCATCTTATTCTGATGAAGCTTTTCAAGAATATCTTGAGTAAATAATTTTTTTTTATTTTTGGATTCTTATTGAAAGAAATAATCACTTGATTATTCTTATTGATTAAAGTTGTATATATACAAGTTATAACAGGAAAATCATTTTCCTATTCTATATCTAAATCTCTATTCTATTTGGAGACTAATCATACAATTATGATAAGACTACAAGATTAATTAATATACAAGTGTAATATACAAAGTGTACCATAAATTAATTCAATCTATACAGACTGCTTGAGCTGGCAGCCTCTCGACTTTGCTTTGGGCTTTGGATATATACTAAAGATACATGTATATCATGTGTATATTGTATGTATATTTAACACAACCCCGCAGTCATAGCGGACGATCTTCGTACGTTGAAACTGTCTCTAAAATATTCAAAAAGGACCGAGGAAAGACCCTTTGTAAATATGTCTGCAATTTGATATCTGGAAGGGACATGACATACACGTACTTGTCCTCGAGCTACCTTTTCTCGAACAAAATGAATGTTCATCTCTATATGTTTAGTGCGCTGGTGCTGAACCGGATTATCAGAAAGGTAGATTGCACTAACATTATCACAATACACTAAGGTAGCTTTCTGAATAGGACAATGGAGCTCTAAAAGAAGATTACGTAACCAACATGAATCAGAGACCACATTGGCTACCCCTCGATACTCGGCCTCTGCACTCGAACGTGAAAGCGTGGATTGACGTTTGGCAGACCATGAGACCAAGTTATTTCCAAGAAACATACAATAGCCAGACATAGAACGCCTGGTGTCTGGACAACCACCCCAATCAACATCTATATAGGAGACCAGCGTAGACGTCGACGAAGGATACAAATGCAAATCATAATCTAGTGTCCCCTGAATGTACCTAAGAATGCGTTTGAGCGCATTCATATGTTCAATCCTGGGGTCATGCATAAACAAACACACATGTTGCACGTCATAGGTAATATCAGGTCGCGTGAACGTAACATACTGAAGGGCCCTTGCAAGACTACGATAGTGGGTCGGATCCTCATAGGGGGAGCCATCTGCAGCACCAAACTTGGGTTTAGTATCAACTGGAGTAGAAGTGGACTTATAAGATGATATTCCATCCCTCTCAATGATCTCAGCTGCATGCTTCATCTGTGATAAGAACAGGCCACCTGCGTGTCGAGTGACAGCAATCCCCATAAAATAACTATATGGGCCCAAGTCTTTCATGGAAAACTCAGAACTGGGTATTGTCATAATAGACTGGCGTAATGCATCAGAAGAGTCAGTCAAGATAATATCATTCACATATAATAGTATATAAGCCATGGAAGAACTCCGACGATATATGAATAATGAATTATCAGACCTGCTGTGAGAGAACCCAATAGTCAAAACATAGTCAGCAAACCTCTTATACCAAGCCTGTGGAGACTATTTAAGCCCATACAAGGACTTTTCAACAAACAGACATGATGAGGATATCGAGTATCCCTAAACCCCAAGGGTTGGTGCATATATACTGTCTTCTTAAGATCGCCATATAGGAATACATTCTCCACGTCTAGCTGATGAATGGGTCATGCTTTCGAAAGAGCCAAGCTGAGCACAGTGCGAATGGTAGCCGGCTTGACCACCAGGCTAAATGTCTCACCACAATCAACACCAACCTGCTGAGTCTTACCATCACCCACAATACGAGCCTTATGCCTTGAAAATGAACCGTCAGAATTTTCCTTATGAGCAAAATCCACATAGACCAAATAATATTAACACCATATCAATAAGAACATTATATTCATCAATCATAGCAATTTTCCAATTCGGGTCATTTTAAAGCAGACACATGATTACGGGACAATAATGATTTAAAAGCATTTGAATTTAAATTAAAATGTCTTTTTGGTTTAAAAATACCCTGTAATCTTCGGGTGACTGGACCGAGACTCGGGGCAGAATTGGGTGAATTTTGAGAAACATAGGACAAGCGGATGACGAGCCGCCAGTATCGGGCCTGCTGCCTGCATCCAGAATTAGAATCGCCGGCAGCGTGAAGCGCAGATTCGGTCGGGTACCGCCCAACAGTCGAGATTGACCTAGTCCCGAGAAGCGGAACAGTGTGTGTCGATGGAACTGTGGACCCAGCAGGCAGATTCAGGGTGCGGGACACATCCAAAAATGGTGAATAATATACGGGGATATGTCATCATCCAAAAAATTATACGAACTAGGCACAGGACTATTTTCCTTAGCAAACGGAAATTGGAATTCATCAAAAATAACATGGCGACTAATGATGATTTTATTAGATGATAAATCAAAATATTTGTAACCACGATGATTTGACGGATAATCCAAAAACACACAAGAGGTAGAACGGGCCTGAAGTTTGTTAATTATGGTGGATGAAAAAGTGGATAACACAAACACCCAAAGACTCTAAGATGTGTATACGAGAGAGTCTTATTATATAAAATTTGAAGAGGGAACGAATATGTCAAACCTTTGAATGGAAGAATGTTAAGAATATCGGTAACCATTTGTAGAGCATGATACCAAAAAGATGGGGGTACGGAAGCATGAACCAAGACACTTCGGATAATGTTATTAATGGTACGAATTTTGCGTTCGTCTTTCCCATTTTGTGAAGACGTATGAGGACAAGAAAAATGAAAATTGATCTCATTTTTAGCACACAACTCTCGAAACTCCCCATTGTAATATTTTTTGTCATTATCACATTGAATATTTTTTTATTTTTCGTTCGAATTGTTCTAATGAAACCTCTAAATTTCAAGAAGATGAAAAAAATTTGAGATTTCTTCGCTATTGGAAAAGTCCATAAAAAATTAGAATAATCATAAAAAATAGAACATAATACTGATGACCCATAGAACTTAGAACAAGAGACGTCCATAAATCACTATGAATAATATCAAAAGGCATTACTTGATCCGCCAAATCCTTGAGTCGTTTTCAAAAAGAGGAAATGTTTGAAAAATTCTCCATAGCGACTTGATAAAATTCCTGTTCAAGGGTGAAAATGCGGGAATGACTGTTATCCTGGAATATATCACGCAATCTACTCCAAGCCTCCATAGCGGAAGAGTTAGGTTCCATAATCGTCTGTAAGAGGTCCAGGAAGATAGTTGCAAAAATCCACTAGAGAACTTTTGCGTCTAGAGTGACCC
This sequence comes from Przewalskia tangutica, assembly GCA_029844215.1. Classification (NCBI taxonomy): domain Eukaryota; kingdom Viridiplantae; phylum Streptophyta; class Magnoliopsida; order Solanales; family Solanaceae; genus Przewalskia; species Przewalskia tangutica. The sequence continues at coordinate 42,298,713 of CM056721.1, read as the reverse complement.
ATAATTTTGAATGGTCTTTTTTTGTGGGCACATCATCGTCTTTGTTGGGCTCATCCTCCGTATTAGGAGTCGGAGAGATGATGTGGTGAAGAACTTGATGTGTCATTGCATGAATCTTGAATAATTCTGCTCACGTCCCATATTGAACATTTTTTAGGTCAATAACAGTAGAAAGAATGCTCTTGATGGTAGAAACTGTGAGGGCAGGATGAAACATGTTCTTATCAATCATTGTGAATAGAACAAGAAATTTTGGGGATGAAGGAAATTTGTGGTGTCTCGGGTTTAGTAAAAACCGAGAGGGGGGAGGGATTGTTCACGGAAATCGAGAAGAAAGAGGAGCGGAAGCAAGAAAAAAATAACCTAGACTTCTGATACCATGAAAGAAATAATTCCTTGATTATTCTTATTGATTAAAGGTGTATATATACAAGTTACAATAGAGATTTTTTTCCATATTCTACATCTAAATCTCTATTATATTTAGAGACTAATCATACAATTATGGTAAGACTACAATACTAATTAATATACAAGTGTAATATACAAAATATACCATAAATTAATTCAATCTGTACGAACTGCTTGGGCTGGCAGCCTCTCGGCGTTGCTTTGGGCTTTGGATATATACTAAATATATATGTATATCATGTGTATATTGTATGTATATTTAACACTTATGAAGTCACAGTTATTACAAAGTCGTAAATTTCCTTAATTATATTATACACATGACACAACCATTTAGACATATAAATGTTACCCTTGTAGGAGCTTTTTTGTAGTATAATTTTAATTCTTCTACACTAACATTTCATAATTTGGTGATCCCTCTTGGAGAACTTTTATTTTCTTCCTTTTTCAATATCCTATTTGATTAAATGAAAAAACAGTGTGTTAAAAGGCTGACATAAGATATTTAGTTATGGTTCATTTGAATAAATTATTGGATAAGTATAAATAATAGATTTCGAACTAATTAAATTGAATGAATTGTGATAGAATTTTAAAACCCGAACACATAACATTTAAATCATAAATTCTCTTTAATTATGACATATTTCAGTATTTAAGTAATGGGTGCGCAAAGTGAGCTAGCTATGTACAAAGCATAGTTCTTCTTGATATGGTACCTCTATGGCTCTATCGTTTCGGCTTTAGACGTAAAATTCATTTTTTTGACTTCTGTAACTCTTTTTTTTTGGGAGGTCACCACGTTTGTAACTCTGTATGTTTAAGTTATTGTTTTTGCCAAAAAGAGAATTGGTTTGTTTTAAAAAATACAACAACGTATCCAGTGAAATCTCACAACGTGAGATCAGGGGAGGATTTGTTTTAAAAAATCAAATCAATAAAAAAGAAGCTTGACTAAAAACAATTATTTGAAACACTTACAAAACCTCAAAAGAGATACAACTATTCAAACACATTATTGCGTTAAGAGACGCCGTCTGTGGGGATCGAACCCACGACCACGTGGTTAAAAGCCACGCGCTCTACCACTGAGCTAAGACGGCTGTTATGATGTTTATATGACGTATGATTATACTAGTCTTATTTAACTAACAGCATATAAGAGACAAAGTAAATTGGAACTTAAAGGTGTTTCCCATTATTGTTTAAAAGTAGTGTATGAAGTATGTATGTAAAGATTTAGCATTTTGTGTGTGTATATAATGTGCATGAATTGTGTATGACTTGATTTTATGAGTTGTTGGTTTACGGAAAATGTATGAAAAAATGGTATTAGTAGTTGATTTTTCACTGTATTATTTTTCAACTAACTGTACAATTAGTATGAGTTGTTGGTGTATGAAAAATTATATTAGTTTAATTCGCGTCACTTACAAGTAGAAACAGTTCAGATGCAAGTGGATTTGAAGGCTGAACTGATATATTTGCGTGAGAAATAGGGTGGATGATGTATGTTGTAACTGGTTGATGAACTTGCATTAGTCGTATGTCCTGGCGTATGAAAATTCAGACATTTCATTTTTAAACTCGTTGGGTTTGTAACAATCTTATTTATTATATTTAGAATACGAAGCAACAGACTCATTGGTGTTCTTACACCAACGTGAATGTCCCAGAAGAAATTAAGACTCGTCTAAACGACTCACAATGAAGATGCTTAGATTCCACTTTGGGTTATTTCAGGATTTTCCAAAGTTGAAGGTACATCCACAACTACTTTGAAGTTTGATATATTCCGAGACAATGATAGGGATGATATGTGTATCATTAAGGTGAATGGAAAATATCTCCATTTCGGCATTAGAGAGTTTGCCATTATAACTGGTTTAAAATGTGGCATGGACACCAAGTTTGTCTCAGAACCTGATTCTCCCAACAGATTGATCAATAGGTACTTTAATGGTCTAACTAAAGTACCAAAAGCCATGTTGGTTAGTCTCTTTAAAGACAACAAAGTGTTGATAGCAATACTTTATTTTATCAGCACTTTCTTATTCTCAACTAAAAGTAACATAGCGTTTTTCACCAAATTATTTTTGACTTGATTGAGAGTGGCGAGTACATGAATTATTCATGAGGCAATGTTTGCTTCAAAAATCTATTGTCTTCGATTAGTCACAAGTTGGTGAACAAATCAACTTACTACATACATGTTGCTCGAAGATAGACCCTACGGTTGCAAAACCTATTGGAAACGGTATCCCCCGTATTTAATTGGCAAACAACTTAGAATACAATATACTATAACGATCTGAAGATGAGGATGTTCAAAATCTACAATAAAGAGTCGGACCCCTCTGTACATGATACTGAGTTGCAAACTTAAGCATGTGTTTTCACTAATTGCATTCATCATTTTTTATGGAATAGTTGAATTTTGTGGTTAACAATATTTCACTAATGTTATTCTACATCTTTCAGGTCGGCAAAGATCTTCAACATTTGACAAAAATATTGACAAGTTTAATATAATTTTTAAAAGTTTTTTTATTCTCATTGTAGTATATAGATTAGCTTAGGTTTCTTGTCATAATTTCTTATATTTCCTGGTTTGGTGAACAATTTAATGACATGAATGCCTATATGGACAAGTCATTTGAGGATTTACTTAAAGATATCAAATTCATGCTTGGCAAGCAAACTGAAACAGAGGAAGCTAAGGTTATTTTTATCATAATTTGTGTTAATGTCTTTTTTATTATCCATTTATATCTAAGTTCGCTGATACATATCTTAATAAATAGGGGTCCGACAGTGTTAAGGATAATATGAAAGAACCAAAGACAAGCAACAAGCATGATGGACTTCAACACAACTTACCATTTGTGTTTGATGAAACAATGGGTGATTTTGATAAGAAAAAATAAGTGATTTTGATGAAAGAATGGGTGATTTTGCGGTTGGTGGGCAGGATGGAGGTGATCAATTTATCCGGTCAGATAGGAGTAGATGCATCTACTTTGAAGAATAGAATTAATTCTTCTATTTCAGGTATAGTTTTCTCTTTTTTTGACACATTTAAAATTCATCTTAATGTATGAATTATATATAAAAATGAAAAAACTTAATACTTTTTTATTGAAAACATGTAATTGGTGATCAAGTTTTTGTTAGAGAATATACATTGACTAAGAGCTAATCACCAACGCAAGGCAAATAGGAATGGGCTAAGAGCTAATCCCTGGTGCAGCCCCACAATCACTAGAAAGTGCTCCGAGTCTCCTCATACTGTCCGTACCATGGTCTTGGCTCCATCATACATATCTTTGATCGTCCTAGTGTATGTCACAAGTACAACTCTAAACTCCAAACACCTTCAAAGAACCTCCCTAGGAACTTTGTCGTATACCTTCTCAAGGTCGATGAAAATCATATGTAAGTCATTTTTCCTCTCCCTATACTGCTCCACTAACCTCCTAATAAAATGAATGATTTTTGTGGTCGACGCCCCAACATGAATCCAAACTGGTTCTCGAAAATAGATACGTCTCTTCTCACCCTCATCTCCATGACCCTTTCCTAAACTTTCATAGTGTGGCTTAGCAACTTGATATCCTTATAGTTGTTGCAACTTTGGATATCACATTTGTTCTTGTACAACGAGATCATTATACTCTACCTCCATTATTTGGGCATTCTCGCCATCTTAAAAATGACGTTAAACAACTCAGTTAGCCACTCCAAATCTGCCCTACCAATTTGGCTCTCCTAGACACTATATCTTTGATCTTCCATCTCTCTTTTTATTTAAAACCACGAACTGACCCGGCCTAAAGCATCATCAAATGGCCAACATCCAGTTATCTCCAAAAGCTCGGTCAAGTCCCGAAAACCCAAGACTCAGACGTGTTCACCATTTCGGGCAAGTTTTCAATGCAATTTGTTTCATTGGTTCTCCTCTGCAAAACAAGGACGAAATTTCGAATTTCGGACTCCAAATCGCCCAAAACTAAAATGAATTTCAGAATTTTGATTCAAACCCTAGAATTGACCCTCTATATAAAGGACCCTATTCTCTTCTTCACAACCAAAATTTACATTTCTTTCCTGACTTTCTCACTACTCCGCCTTTTACCCGGAGTACATCTTTGTATGATGTATCCAGTTGCATTTCATGTTTTCTAAAATTCAGATTTCTATTGCAGAGAGGATATGGCTGAAGAAGACACGAATGGAGTAGCAGAGGGTCTGCCACCTCCTCCCCCTCTCCCCCTGTTCTGCCAGATTTCACTCCTGCAAAAACAGAACTAGAGCCTGTGAAGAAAAAGGTTTTACATGTTCCCATTCCCCGTGGCCTCGGAAACAAGGGACAGAAGATTCAAATACTCACTAATCACTTCAAAGTTAATGTGACCAATGTGGATGGTCACTTCTTTCACTAAAGTTTATGTTCACCCATTAATGGAAACTCTGAATCCATCAAGAATTCGGTGTTGGTTCTCGACATTGATATTAAATTTGACATAAAATTGGTAGATTCAGAGTTTCCATTAACGGGTGAGGATAGTCTTCCTCTCGATTTTCATGGATTGAGTGATATACTTAGGTGTTTAAGTGTAATGGAAGATTTCTACTGTATTTCCTTCATTTCAGTTGTTGCTTCTTAAGTTTGACATCTTTTATTTCTTTCCAAATAAACTGGTGGCCTTTCAAAGCATGAATTTTATGCTAGCATGTCGTTATTGGAGAGTTGATTAGGTGTTGGTTTCTATGAGATTTGTGGGCTGATTAATTGATTAAGAGTAGAAGATTTCTCTAATAAAAGTAAAATGAGGATGTATAAAGTGATGGACGGATTTTTCTGTCAATCTTGTGTGTTTTGGCTGGTTTTCAAAAATGATGGAACATAGCGTCGAAAGTGATACTGGAACCTTGATTAGTATTAAGTGCACATGCTTGAACTATTTGCTGTGAGTTTCTTTTTTTTTTGGTTAAGTAGTTCATGATGCTAGCTAATTGCTTAGTATCAGTTACTTGCTGCTAAGTGCACAGCTGATTTTTGTTCTTTCCTGGTCCAGTTTTTGATGAAAAGTTTCTGGACCCTTTGAATTTCTGTTGATTTTGATATTTCTACTGTGAAATATCAGAGGGTTTCTTTATGTTTGTGATTTTGTTTGCTTGCTTGTGTGTACTATGAATTGATTTTGAGTAATACTTGTGCTATTCTGTTTGTGAATATCTACATTATCCATTCAGTAATCTCTTTATGTTTAGTCTCTTATCATTGGACTTTGAATGGTCTTCATAGTTATTTTATTAAGCTGTGTTTTGGTCTCTTCAAGGTTTTAGATTTCAAGGTTTTGGTCTTCTTGATGTTTTCCTCAGCTTATTTATATTTGCTCTCTCAAATTAACACTTGTCTTAATTTACATTTCTTTCCTGACTTTCTCATTACTCCGCCTTTTACCCGGAGTACATCTTTGTATGATGTATCCAGTTGCATTTCATGTTTTCTAAAATTCAGATTTCTATTTGAGAGAGGATATGGCTGAAGAAGACACGAATGGAGCAGCAGAGGGTCTGCCACCTCCTCCCCCTCTCCCCCTGTTCTGCCAGATTTCACTCACTGCAAAAACAGAACTAGAGCCTGTGAAGAAAAAGGTTTTACGTGTTCCCATGGCCCGTGGCCTCGGAAACAAGGGACAGAATATTCAAATCCTCACTAATCACTTCAAAGTTAATGTGACCAATGTGGATGGTCACTTCTTTCACTACAGTTTATGTTCATGTACACATGTTCTCTTCTTAGTACTTTATAGTTTATAATTCCATGCCATTGTTAACTCTATTCTTCCACAGGTGGCCCTTTTTTATGAAGATGGTCGGCCAGTACATGGCAAGGTAGTTGGCAGAAAGGTCTTAGACAGAGTGCATGAGACCTATGATACAGAGTTAGCTGGTAAGGAGTTCGCTTATGACAGAGAAAAAAGCTTGTTTACCATTGGAGCACTGCCTCGAAACAAGATGGAGTTTACTGTTGAGGACATGACATCAAACAGGTTAGTTTTCTAGATGCCTGAATCTTACTTGTATCCTAGTCATTGTAAACGTTTTTGACCGTCTGTTTACTACTTTCCATCTTCAGGAATGGTAATAGCAGCCCTGGTGGACATGGAAGTCCAAATGACAATGACGGGAAAAGGCGTCCTTACCAATCCAAAACTTTCAAGGTGGAGATCAGTTTTGCTGCCAAAATCCCGATGCAGGCGATTGCAAACGCTCCGCGTGGTCAAGAATCAGAGAACTCTCAAAAGGCCTTGAGAGTTTTGGATTTTATCTTAAGGCAGCATGCCACAAAACAGTAAGTAATTGTTGTTTCTTTTCACTTGAGGGTTCAAGTCTCAGTTTCCTCGCTTCATTTAGTTCATGTTCTTGTATCAGGGGTTGCTTTCTTGTTAGACAGGCATTTTTCACAATGATCCAAAGAACTTTGTTGATGTTGGAGGTGGTGTTCTTGGTTGTCGTGGATTCCGTTCCAGCTTCCGGACCACCTAGAGTGGCTTGTCTCTGAACATTGGTAACGACTCTAGTTGTTAATATCTCAAGTATCACGTTTCATATTTCTATGATAACACAGATTTTAATGCTGTCCTTTTACTTCAATTGCAGACGTGTCTACAACAATGATTATCCATCCTGGGCCTGTAGTGGACTTTCTGATAGCAAATCAAAATGCTAAAGATCCTTTTTCACTGGACTGGGCAAAGGTAGATTCTTGTTTCTGGTGATCTGTTTATCTAGTTATGTGAACTTGTAGATAAGCAAAGATTGATTTCACAGTTTATTAGGCCAAACGTTTGCTCAAGAATTTGAGGGTGAAGACAAGTCCCACTAATCAAGAGTACAAGATTTTACTGAATTAAGTGACAGACCTTGTTGTGAGCAATTGTACGCACTCATTTCATTCTTTAGTTATTCCTTCTTATTTAAACCTTGGCAAGGCAGGTATCTAATTTGCAGAAGCAAGATTGTTAAAACTAATCTTCTTTTTCAACGAAATATTATTGGGTTAAAATATTGAAAATATTTGCATTTTATTCTCACCTCCCAGCTTCATTAGTTTATCTTTGACAATTTGCCGAACCAGGTCAAAAAAGAATATATGAAATATGTTATAGAATTCTCTTTTGATTCTTTTTGCATTTCTCTTCACAAATGTTCCAAAAGAAGCTCTTAAAAAGAGAATATTTGACAAGCAAGTAATTTCACATAACCAATTGTCTTTTATAATGTTGAAATGTAAAAAAATAGGTTACTTGCACCATCATTATGACCATAAGCTTCACTCATAAATCCTATGAGATTCTTAGCCGGGTTACAACCTTTCTGAACCTTGTTATCCATATTTTTGGACGAGAATGTGTTTTTTCAATCTCTTTCATCCAAAGTCTTACTTTGTGCTTTATTCGTAGAATAATATATACCTTTCTCATTACTGTTTATTAAGTTGGTTAAGTAACCTACGACCATAGATGTCTCAAGAGTTGTCCATGTGAAAGTGTCATTATAAATTGGAACGGCATCTTTCCTGAAATTCAATAAAGAATCCAATACAAAAATTAGAAACTTTTGATTTCAATTCGAAAAAAAAGTGATAATAGTATTTGCAGTATAGAAATTTGTACAGTAACACGTTCGTTCCATCTTACGGAGGTAATCTTGCAATTTCAAGACTTCGGGTGGTAGTTTCCCTTCATAACTAAGACACCCAAGTATATATCACTCAATCCATGAAAATCCAGACGAAAACTATCCTCACCCATTAATGGGAACTCTGAATCCACCAAGAATTTGGTGTTGATTATCGACATTGCAATTGGCACTGAATTTGACATAAAATTGGTGTGATGTTGTAATGGTCTCCTTAGTATAGTCTTTAGATCACTTATAGTTAGCTTAACTATTCCCCGCATACAAAATATCCAACAAATACTATATTATCTTATAGGGAAGTGCATAGATAGTCAACTTTGGAATTACTATTTAAGTCATGGCCGAAGTTTATAAATTTTTTATATTATAAACTTCAATAATAACCACTTTCTTTAAAACTCACTTTGCATATTCTAAATCGAAGACTCACCCCTTCATATAATACTTCAATTGTATAGATTTGAAATACACTATTATACAATAACTAAGAAAGAGAAGTAGAGGATATCAATTTTCTCTATACTGGTTGCTAATATAAAAAAGTTTAAAAAGCAAATACGCCTTAAATAGCACTGTAAAAATAAGTGGTTGCCCCGTGAAATTTACACTTATCACATGCATGTTATGGCAAAGAATTATAGCAAAGATTATGAATAAAGCATTATATGTTATAAATAAATTGTATTATGGATGTTCATTCAAATACACAGTCATCTGGATAATTTTACAATCAAATACACAGTTATCTGAATAAGCTTACAATCAAGTTCTTGTAACTAACTCAAGCAGACAGGTTGCAAATAGCTCAAGCAGACAACTTGCCAACAACTTCCTGAAAAGTCTTGCAGCAGCTTTCTCAGGCTTGCAATCAAGTAGGCAGCTTGCAAGTAGCTCAAGCTGAAGATGATCATACTTCCACAAGCACGTTTTGAGGCTACAAGATTTTAAATCCACCCGTGAGTATAATTTCTCCATATTCAGAATTATTTCGCAGCTGAAATTATGTGATGAAAATATCACTGATCATGATATGCTAGAGAAAATATTTTCCATTTTTTCTGCCTCGAGCATGCTCCTACAGTAGCAATACCGAGAGATGAGGCTCTAAAAATATTCTGACCTAATTTCACATCTTTTAGTGGCTGAACAACATAATGAACAATTAATATGAAATCATGAAAATTGACCTACTAGTACTATCCCGTTTTCTGAAGTGAATGAGACAGAATTTCACCCATCTAGGCGTGAAAGAAGTCATGGCTCTAGTCATGATCATGATTGTGATCGAATAAAAAATTATAATCATGATTATCGTTCTGCATCAAATAATACCTTTCAATATCAGCAGTGCAAAAAGAAGGATGAAAAGTATGAAGCGGTGCAAAAGAAAAGTTCATAAAATAAATGCTACCAATGTGGTGGAAAGGACACTGGGAACCAGTCGTACACCAACACACCTGATTGAGCTTTATCAAGCCTCCCTAAAGAAGACAAAAAAATGTTAAATCAAATTTTATTTCTGAAGATAACGATGTCTTCATGCATTTTGATGTAGCTAATTACTTTTCCCTCCCAAAAATAGATCATGTAATCAGAGATGAATCTGTAGAAACATATTCACCGATTATGAATGCAATAATATTTTGATACCTCATCAGTTGTACATGAAAATCTTGAAATACATCTTATGGATGTAGTTACAACTTACCTTTACGAATCACTTGATAATGAAATTTATATGAAAGTCCCAGAAGAATTAAAGATGCCTGAAGCATATCGTTCAATGTCTCGAAAAATGTACTCAATCAGATTACAACGATCATTATATGGTCTAAAACAATTAGGGCGCATGTGGTATAATCACTTTAGTGAGTCCTTGATAAATGAAGGTTATACAAATGATGTCATTTGTCCATGTGTTTTTAATAAGAAAAAAGAATCAGAGTTTGTTATACTTGTTGTTTATGTTGATGACAAAATCTCATTGGAACTCCAGAAGAGCTCTAAAAGGCAATTGAATTTAAAGAAAGAATTTGAAATTAAAGATCTTGAAAAGACAAAATTTTGTCTTGGTCTGCAATTTGACATTTAGAAAATGGAATCTTTATCCGTCAAAATCTTCCTATACAGAGAAAGTTTTAAAATAATTTTACATGGACAATGCACATCCTTTAAGTACTCCAATTGTTGTTCACTCACTTGAAATGAGTAGAGACTCATTCCGACCTCAAGAAGAAAATGAAGAGCTTCTTGATCCTGAAGTACCATATCTTAGTGTCATGGTGCATTTATGTATCTTGCTAATGCCACAAGACCTAACACATCATTTTTCTGTTAATTTACTAGCAAGATATAACTCTTCTCCTACACTGAGGCATTGGAACGAAATTAAGCATATACTGCGATATCTAAAGGAAACTATTGATATGGATTTGTTTTGTGCTAACAAAGATAGTGTAGATCTTGTTGGTTATGCAGATGCATTTTATTTATCTGATCACACAAAATTCGATCTCAAACGGGCTATATGTTTATATGCAGAGGTTCTGTTATATCATGGTGGTCTACAAAATAGTCTGTTATTGCTACTTCTTCAAATCAATACTGAAACAATAGCTATTCATGAAGCAAGTAGAGAATGTGTATGATTGAGATCAGTGATACATCTCATCAGAGGAAGATGTGGCCTGAAGTGTATTACAAAATACCCACAATCTTATATGAGGATAATACTGCATGTATAGCCCAGTTAAAGGGAGGGTTCATAAAAGGAGATAAAATAAAACACATTTCACCAAAGTTATTCTTCACACGTGATCTCCAGAAGAACGGTGATATTGACGTGCGGCAAATTCGTTCACATGACAATCCTGCAGACTTGTTCACAAAATCTTTGTCGACTTCAACTTTTGAGAAGATGGTAAATAATATAGGAATGCGAAGACTCAGACATATGAATTGTGGTCTTCACTAGGGGGAGTAAAATACGTGTTGTACTCTTTTTTCCTTAATCAAGATTTTGTCCCATTGGGTTTTCCTGGTAAGATTTTTAACGAGACAGCTTGTAACGCGTATTACTAGATGTGTACTCTTTTTTTCTTCACTTGGAATTTTTCCACTAGATTTTTCTTGGTAAGATTTTAACGAGTTACATTATCTATTAATGAACATCCAAGAGAGAGTGTTATAAATACAATGTATTATGAATGTCCATTCAAATACACAATTATATGAATAAGCTTATAATCAAATACACAGTCATCTAGATAAGCTTACAATCAAGCAGACATTGCAAGTAGCTCAAGCAGACATGTTGCAAGTAGTTCAAGCAGGGTCAGCGGCTTCCTGTAACTCAAACAGATAGCTTGCAAGTAGTTCAAGCAGAAAGTTTTCCAATAACTTCTGAAAAGCCTTACAGCAGCTTCCTGAAAAGCATCGCAGCTGCTTCTTTTCCTCAATAAATAGAAAGTCAATTCAGTTCATTTATATATCAGTCAGTCGGTTAAAATTGTGTTCCCAATGTGAAAACATAAACTTTGTTTTATCCCTCAAATTGGGAATTCCTAAAACTTGAGCTCCAAATTTTATTTTCAAAACACTGGTTTCCAATTTAGAAATTCTTCTGAGTTTTTTTTCTTGTACAAGCAAACAATAATTCACCAAGTTTTATAAATAAAGAAAGGCATGGAAACTACGTGTGAGGAATATTTAATTTGAAAGTAAACAGATAAAGAATCCCAATAACGGTCTGTGTATACATATATAACCAACAAACCTCTGCCCTTTCTAAAATCAACAAAAAAATCCTTATTTGGAAACGTTACAAAATCTGCTAAAGAAATTAAAAGGAGAATGGAAAATGGATACAAAGATAGCTGCAGCTGCTGTAGCAACTCAAGAATATATAAATATTTTGTGCCATCATCAGAAATATATGTTGAGTTGTGGAGCCTAATTCATTGTCGACAATCGACACTATGAAGACCTGATCGACTAAGTTTGGAATGTTGATCGGCTAAGGTTATTTAGCGGAGGATATTTTGGCTCATACAATGTACGCCCGCTATACGCTATATATAGACTAGGGCGCTGATCTTCTAGGTTAATTTTTCATCACAGAATTCATCACGAGTGAAAGGTGAGGAAGAGCGAATTGTAAACTCAAAACTTCCTTTGATTATAGTGAAAAATCGGCAGCGGCAAAGTGGACGTAGCTCTCGCATTGAGGGTGAACCACTCTAAATCTGTGTGTGTTATTTATTCTTTGTCGATTTACTGTTTTCTGATTAGTCGGATTTGGGTCGTTGTTAGGTAGATTTTAGTATTGATTTAGAGTACGTTTTAGGGAGTCTTTTGTTTGTCTTTTAGTTGTTTTTGTGCAATATTATGTGTGTTGTTTTGTATTTTCAGGTTTTAAGGGAATCAGAACGGAATAAAGCGAATCCAAAGGCAATAGACAGTTATTGAGGACAAAAACGCATAGCTGCTCTTAATAAATTTTGTTAGCGGAAGCTTAGTACATCGCAGTACTATTTTTTCTTTAATTTCAAGCTTGTGTTGTTTGATATTTGTCATGATTATTGACTAACATGTTTATTCATCAATGCCAACTGGATATTTCATAAACTCGTGTATTATTTTGAAACATAGTAGTAACAGAAGTATTTGACTTTGCAATAATACATCTACGAGACCATTTGAAATAATAAAAATTGAATAATAGATGTAGAACTCAAAGAAAAATATTCCAAACTTCTCTCCATGCAGGAAGAATACCACTTTGTCTACGTAGACAGAAGTTGACCCAAAGAAACTTCTGTACGAAAATTGTTTTCAATATGGAAATTTCATTAATGGGAAACAAGGAAAAGGAGAAATGTGCATGGGAGGAATCATAATACGGATTGCACTCACTAATAGGGCTTCTAAATCGGTTAGTTCGGTTCGATTTTATATGTTATTGTTTATTGTTATAAATAGGGTCGTCTCAAACATTTTGAGGGTCGTGTTCTAATTTATAAAAGTGGACCCTTAATATAAGTAAATATACGATTTCAATAATTTAAAAAAAAATTAAATTGTACATAACAACTCAATACAACTGCAAATTAATTAACCCCTACTTTAAAAGAGCTATCCTTCTAACACTTTTTGAAATAAATTCATCAACCAAATCCTTGGTATATTCTCCAAAATTTCATTGATTGAGAATGAACCTGCTTGATTCATCGGTTCTTTTCCAGTAACTTTGCCCTTGGGAGCCGCTGACAAATTGTAAAGATTAAAACATGGGATCTTCAATTTAACACGATATTTGCACGTAGATCCAATTCATCTCGTAAGTAAGAAACTACTAGTTGTTTCACTGTGAACAATAACTAAAAACTAACCTGTGAGGTAATATATATCAATATATGGGTTGTTATATTTTTTGGAGGCCCCTAAAATCTTTGGGCCCTGTGCTAAAGCACAGTTGACACAGGCCCAAAGACACCCCTGGTTGTAAACATATTAAACCGATAATCGGTTCAATAAGATATTGGGCGGAGCCAAGTGATCCGAACCCTTTAGTGAAAAATTACATTATATTAAAATTATATTTTATGCATATATAATAGATGTTGAATCCTTTAAGTTTTTTCGTGTGTTTACTTCTTCAAATTTTGAACTCTCTTAGTGAAAATCCTGACTCTGCCACTAATTATCGATTATCGGACAATGGTCCTTAACGATTCGGTTATCAGTTTATTATCTTCGAGGCCAAACACAAGCACTAATCATAAACATAGTGCCTTCTGTCCAAACCTTATTTTTCACTAATAATTCAGACGAAAAGTGTTTATTTCCTTGTAACAAATATAAAATTCATGCATCTCCAATTAGAAATTCTTAAAGATTTGAGCCTCAAAACTTTGCTCCTACACTTCATGTTTCCTATTTAGGGGGTTTTCCTTAGTTTTTTTTGTTGTCCAAGAAAACCATGTTGAGTAAAGAAAAGGTTTATAATAAACAAAGCAATGGAAATTAGTTAAGGAATATGTATTTTGAAAGAAACAGAAGAGCATCTCAAAGAAAGTTTTCTTGAGGATTTTTTTGTATATATAAACTACAAACTTAAAATCCTCTCCATCAACAACAACAAATTAAAGCCTTGTAGCAAAGATTACACATTAGCAAAAGAAAGAAAATGGATTCAAAGGGAGCTGCAGTTGCAACACCAACTCAAGTATATGAAGATTTTGTGCCATCATCAAAGCTGGTTCAGGAACAACACTCTGACATCCTTCACCTTACTCTTCCAGGTCATTTTCTCTTAAGTCATTAACTGGATTATATCATATAATATTGAAGCAGACACGGAGTGAGAAAACGTATAGCCGACTCCAACTTGTCAGCCTAGAAGTCTGTCAATTTTTCTTTTTGATCAGTCCTCATCAACCCCCAATCCGTCATGGATGTCACGTACACCCCCTAGTGTCGGGCCTTCCCTGCTGAGTCCCTAAGGGGGGGGGGGGAGTAATGTGACACCCTAGACAAACCCCACATCAACATGACATGAAAGAGATGTTGAATATTAAGGAAGCACGCCTTAGACCCTAAGGACGTGTAAAGTTGTGCAAGTCTAGGCTCAAAGCGGACAATATCACAATGAAGCGGGCTATTACACATATATACATTGTATGAGGCCGTCTAGTGCAGATGCAACTCTCGATTATATGACATTCTAAAAAAAAAAGGAAACATTCATAATCCGATGAGAATGTCATATCTTACTTCCATGCCTTATATCACCTAAAGATATCAAACAAGTCATGTATCCACTTCATAATTTTCTAGTTAACCTTAAAGATTGTCTTCTATCTTCAGGTTTCAAGAAGGAACAGATGAGGGTTCAACTGACCAAAACAGGAATTCTGAAGATCAGCGGACAAAGGCCAATTGGACAGAATAAATGGCAGAGGTTTCAGAAAGAATTTCCTGTTGCAGAAAATTGTGACAAAGGCAAAATCAGTGCAAAGTTTGAAAATGGAATTCTTCATGTTAAACAACCAAAACTGATAACTTCATCAGTGAAAAAGGAAAATGAATTCGCGGCCAAAGAAGCTGAGAATAGCCCTGCAGCTAAAAGACAGAAGACCACTTTACGCGATGAATTTACTACGCAGGACAATGCTGATATTAGTACTCCTGCTACAGAAGAACCAAAGAACAATAGTCTTAAAACCAGTGAGCAAACAGAAGCTAAAACCCTTGCAGAAAAAAAATTACCAGCTGATGAAAGTAGTTCAAGTAGTAGTTCTGATGGTGAATCTGAAACTGAATCGACAGATGATGAGACGACCGGAAATGCTAGTCGTTTGTCTGCAAGCCTGAAGAAGCCAAAGAAAGTGATGAAAATGACTCTTGTTGCTTTTTCAGTTCTTGCCATTGGGCTCTATGTTGCCAACATTATGAAGTCTGCGAACGAAGTTGAAGAATGAGAAAAGAGTCTTAATTTATGTAGCCAAAATTGGTTGGGATGATTGCATTTCCTCCCAGCTATGATTGTGAATAGAATAACTAATGAACAATCCCATTCATTTTCATTTCTAAACTGTAATCAATCAATTTGTTATGAATCTTAAAACCATCATAAGTGCTAATTAAGATGCAACAGTCTTCATCTCATATATACGCTCACTAAATAGGATACCATATGCAAGTCATAAGCGCCCATTCAACTCAATATAAAGCATAAGATATAACAGCAACCACAACTAAACAGAAAGCAATAGCTAAAGGGCAGAAACAAAAGAATTATCCTGAAGTTCATATTAATACCACTTAACTTCCACAAACACTTTAATGTTTCAAATATAAAAATGCTTTAAATAGATGGTAATACATATGATGCTCTATAGTTCCTGAGTGCAGTGACAATAACTTGAGGCATGCAGAACTGTAACCAGCAGCTTTAGACATTAACAACTAAACGAAAAGAGAGGTCAAGTTACAGTCAACTCACAACAAAAGAAGCAATTGACTTTACATATGCAATGCTGATAAGTAGGGGTGGGCATAGAACAAAAAAAAAAAAATCGGACCGAACCTAATTAATTTGATTCTTCGATATTTTGATTTTCTTAAAAGTTTGGTTTTCCATTCGATTTTCAATATCGGAATTTGGATTAACCGAAATACCAAATTCTTTTAGTAACAGATTGTCCATGTCTACAGACATCAAAACCAAAAGTATGGTACATAAACTAGAAAAAAGCCAAAAGCAGATAAACAATGGATAGAAAATCATTGCCCATTAGCCTAAGCTAAGACATCACTAGATTGCTCAATTTTCTATCCTGACAGCTCATTAACTTGAAAACAACCATATGGAAGAACTCATGGTATTATAAGTTTGCAACATATTCTGGCCATTGAGGGAAAGAAACAAAGTACTAAATACTAACTGTCATAATAAGAAGTTGTAGGAGGAACAGTTGTAGTAATTGTGTAAGCAATATACCAAAGAACCGAAACCAACAAACTATGGTTCTATTAGTATATAAAATGAAACTGCAGTCCGAAGTATCAAATGCCTACCCTTAGCTAAAAGCTATGAAGCACGGACACCTCATTTAGGGTGAGGTGTCCGTGTCGGACACTGGGGGGACACGAAACGCGTCGGACACGTGTCCGAGTGGGCCAGCCCAAAGAAAAAAAAATGCTCCGACACGGTGGGGACACGGGATGGACACGTACGGGACACGGGAATTAAAAAAAAGTGTAAAAAACCCTAGGGAATTTCATTTTCAGAAATCGCAGGTCGCGATTTCCCCTTCCAGCGACTGCGACATCGGCTTCCAGGTCCGGCGACTTCCCCTTCCAGGTCCGGCGACTTCCCCTTCCACTCCGGCGACTCTGCGTCTCTGCGAAGTTCATCCAGGTCCGGCGCAGCTGCTGAAGAGAGAGGGAAGGGCGCAGCCTCTGAATAGAGGCATTTAGGGTTTTTTTTCATTTTGTTTAGAGGGCTTAGGAGATTTAGGTGTTGGGAAAATAAGGGATGGGCTGGACGAGGTGGTGTTTGGGCTTGGAGAAATATAAAGTGGGAATGGGTTTTAGTGGGCTTCAATTTGTAAGGGAAAAGAATAAGTAGTTTTAGGTATTCTATTTTAAAAATAAGTTATGGTATATAAAAAAAATGATTTATAACTATAAATTATAAGAAAAAGAAATATCAATGATGACAAATAATACAATAATATTTTGGAAAATGTTTTAAATTGAATATTCTATTTAAAAATATTAATTTTATTATATTATATTATATATTATATTATATATATAAATATATATTATATATTATATATTATATATTATATTATATATATAAAAATATTTATTTATTTATTTATTTATTTTTATAGTCGTGTCCCTGCCGTGTCGTGTCCCCTATTTTTCAAAATTGCCGTTTCCGCGTGTCCGTGTCCGTGTCCGTGTCCTATCGGACACCTCTCACGTGTCCGTGTCCTATCGGACACCTCTCACGTGTCCGTGTCCGTGTCCGTGTCCGTGTCCTATCGGACACCTCTCACGTGTCCGTGCTACATAGGCTAAAAGTTCATTTCAACTGGACGTCCATGTCAAACCCAAAATACATATCATTATATGCTTTGGAAGACAAGTCGATTCTACATTTTCTGTTGCTCCTTGAGTACTGTTTGTCATGCCCAAAATTCTGGGGTGAGGCATGACACGGTACCTAATTTTGACAAAGCCAAGAAACTAAATATAGCTACCCATCCCATGAAAAATGCATGTTAAACGTTATGTAAATATTCATGTTTTCAATAAATGTATCATGTGGTTCATTAGCCAAACCATAATCTTGTATACTGAAAGTATGACTCTTACAACATGTGTGCAGAGGGGGAGGTAGAGTAGAAGGCACAGGTTCGGCGGAACCCACTAGTTTTGGTCCAAACCCTCTATTTGTCTTAATTCCACATAAGCATAAAAGGTGCTATTAATTTCACTTTCAATTGATTTAGGGGGGGGGGGGGTATTAGGACCCTCGTACATCATGTCTTTTTGAAAATATGATCATAGTTCAAAAGGATTCCTATATTTTCTCCCTTCTATCAGATGAGAGAGCATTCACTAGCATAAACGGTGTTCCTTGCGCCCATCCTATGTTCCCTCGTTATAAATTATCGACTTTCCATATCCCTATTTAGCAATTCTTCAAAACTTTGTTCCTGAACTTCAGGTTTCCTATTTAGGAGTTATTCTCATGTACAAGAAAACCCTGAATAGCTGAAAGCAAAGTTTATAAACAAAGTAATGGAAATTAGTTAAGGAATATGGATTCCGAAAGAAAAACAGAGAAAGCATCTCTAGAAAGTTTTCTTGAGGATTTTTTTGTGTATATATACACTACAAACTTAAATACTTCCCATCAACAAGAAGAAAGCCTTCAAGAAAAGATTAAAGATTAGCAAAAGAAGGACTAGAAACACAAAATATGAATTCAAAGGGAGCTGTAGTTGCTACACCAACTCAAGTATATGAAGATTTTGTGCCAACATCAAAGCTGGTTCATGAGGAAGAACACTATGATACCCTTCACCTTAATCTTCCAGGTGCTTTTATTCTTTTGTCATTGATTATCTGTTTTCCTCCTCCTTTCACCAGTGACGGATCTAGACTAGATGCGCGGATTCGGTAGAATCTGTTGCATCTAACTTGAACTATATATGTGCGTGCACGAGGAAAAAATGGCACATATATATAGACCAGAACCCATTGACTCTAAATTCTGGATTCGCCACTGCTTCCAACCACTACTTCCAACCAAAATGGTGCAGGCAATGCACTTGCTTATCTTTCTGATGCGATTCACTCAAAAAGGCAGTGAGCGCACCTCTTAATTTTATACTTGCTTTAAAACAAGATTCCTTAAATGTTCTATACAACATATATATTGTATGTGTTCGTCTAGCGCACGTGCAACTAGTGGTTATATGTTGGAGTTTCCACCAGTGATATTAACCTTACAACATCATGAAAATTTACAGAGGTTCTTTAAATAGAAAATTTTGAAAATGTATCATTTTCAAACTCAAAGTTACTTATTTTCATGCCTCATTTCACCTTAGATATTTGAGAAGTCTTGTGTCTACATCACGCACAATTGTTGTTACATTCTTTAAATTTCATAGCTAACCTTAAATTAGCTTCTGGAACGTATTGATTTCATATACAATTATTATAAAGAAAATGGATATTGAGCCTAACCCAAGCCCGAAAAGCTAACTCATGAAATAAAAATTGTCCAAAATCGTCTAAGGAGACAACTTATTCCCTTAACCGATATGGCATACTCTAAAAATTACACACTAATTAAATTGGGAATGCACAGGTTTCAAGAAGGAACAGCTGAGGGTTCAACTGACCAGAACAGGAATTCTGAAGATCAGCGGACAAAGGCCAATTGGTCAGAATAAATGGCAGACGTTTCACAAGGATTTTCCTGTTGCAGAAAATTGTGACAAAAGCAAAATCAGCGCAAAGTTTGAAAATGGAATTCTTAACATTAAACAACCAAAACTGATAACTTCATCAACGAAAACTAATAAGGAATTGGCAGCCAGAGAAGCTGAGAATACCCCTTCAGCTAAAAGACAGAAGACCACTTTACGAGATGAATTTTCTAAGCAGGATAATACTGATAATAACCCTGCTAAAGGGCCAGCAAAAGAAGAATCAAAGAACAATAGTCCTAAAACCAGCAAGCAAACAGAATCTAAAAGTCTTGCAGAAAAAAATTTACCAGCAGATGAAAGTAGTTCAAGTAGTAGTTCTTACAGTGAATCTGAAAGTGAATCAACAGATGATGAAACGACCGAACATACCAGTTGTTTGGCTGCAAACATGAAGAAGCCTAAGACAGTGATGAAAATGAGTCTTGTTGCTCTATTGATTCTTGGAATCGGCCTCTATGCCGCCAATATGATGAAATCCCCCCAACAATGATTGTGAATAGAATAATTGACGAACGATTTCTAAACTGTACTTAATCAATTTGTTATGAATCTTAAAACCATCATTTGAATAAATCATAAGCGCTGATGAGGTGAAATGGTCTGCATCATTTGGACCCATTGAATATAGGCTACACCCGCCTCTACTTGCATGGTTTAGCAGGCTACTTAACAGATTATTTACTGATTATCATTTGTCATTGGATTTCTATGCCAACATTATATGCAAACATATTATTCAATGATCTTACACTACGAGTGTCTAAATATTAACTGACTTGGCATGAACAAATTTGTTCACCTAATCCTGCATAAAACAGCAACCGCAACTAAGGGGCCGGAAAAAGAAAAAACGTACCCTACTAAGTTCATAATAGTACCATTTATCTTCCACAAATGTCTCAGAAAATAAAACACTTATACAAGTACTTCAAATAGATATTCGCTGTAATCATCCTTGATTCAGTTTAGCCTCTGTGCTTAAGAGGACGATTAATGTAAATAATTAACATGCCTCTACTGTAATAGTACATAATTAGCCACACTTCAAATTGGGGAATTGCAAGCTCAAAACAGCCCACTTATCTTCAGCAATAGGAAGCACAATAGTACCCGAGGGGAAGACCTCATCCGGAAAGGATTTGTACACTCTGAACCTGTTGGAAAGGAGGTAACTTTTGGTTTCTGCAGTCTTCCTCGCACTGGAATTTGCATTCGGGACAGTAGAGGATTTCGATGGTATCATTTGCAGAAGGTGACTTCTCATCTACACTGAGCTCTTGGACACCCAGAGAAATCCTAGATGCATAAACCATCTCCTTTTCATCTGCCAAAGCCATAATACTTAGTAGGTTCGGAATTCCAGTAATAAATGAGACAATGACATTAGTCGGAACAAACACATGGTGAAAACTATGAGACAAACCTTTGAATTTTTCTTGACCAACAGAAATAGACAGTGAATCCATCCTAGGTTCAGTTTTGACAATTTCATGTTCCAAATCCGAGGACACGATTGAAGAATCACCAGCATGGAAGGATTTGCCTGACACTGGAAAAAATGTCAAAATACTGTAGAAAAGTATATTTTCCCTTAATATCCATTTGGCTCAAGAGTAAAGAAGGCAGAAGAAGAATACTTACATTTTGTTAAAGCTGTATAAGCAACCTTGGCAGCATTTTCTTCTGCCTGTTTCTTGGACTTTGCACCATTCCCGTGAAATATTTCTCCTTCAATTTCCACACTTGAGAAGAATTTCAGATTGTGACGCTCACCGACATTGATTGTTTTATAATCAGGCAAGCAAAATTCTTCATGGTGTGCCAGTTCTTGTAGGAAACTCTTGCAACTGCTGGTATTACTCTGCATGAAAAGAATAAAAAGAAAAAATTAAGGAAAGATCACTTATTAGCAGTATAGAAGACATAATAATGGTGCATGAATGACATTATCAATTTTCAGTTTCTGTGCCAATCACCGAAATGAAAACTGAGAACACTAGAAGCAAACAAGACAGGTTGACTACTTAGCTAGAATTTAAGTTACATACACTGACAGAGTAAACAATTTTAAACTATTGAACCGGGGCCTGGCCATCCTTCGTTTGCGGTCGACGTTCCGGCTTTGTCCGTCGACAGCTGAATGTTTCGTCAGCCGTTTTCTTGCTCACGCGCATCCGTTTTCTTGCTCCTTCTCCTGGATCCTCCTTGGTCCTTTTTACATAACACTCTCGCCCGCCCAAGAGGACTCTTCTTTAACATTCTTCTTTCCTCTTCTTGCTTAGCACCTTCTTTCCCCTTCCTCGCATCCTAATATAATAAAGATCAAGACGAGTAGCTCCAGGTCCAGATATCTCTCTTTTAGTGTAGTTCGACATACTATAGTAGGTAAATTACAATTTCTATCAGGTTACCAGGTAATGCTTATAATAGAGATTTACCTTTCACCTTATCAGTGACCTAATTGTGTAAATATTTTCTATATCAACAGTACATAGAACTCAATTCAGATAGATAACAAGGGGCTATTACATTTTCAAAGGCAACGGTTACGAGTTTCATTAATGCAAGCTGTGCAACAGCATCTTCTGCATCCTCTGCAGTCTTGTATGCTCCGGGACTTTTGAACAATTCACTTGCCACTTCCACAGTTGCCTCGAAATAAAGATCTCGAGATGAACTCTTCCTTTTACTATGGTACACAGGTACACCTAGTTTTTTTCTTTTTGCATAAATCTGCAGCTTCATCTTGTACTGATAGTGAGAATCTTCTGTTACAAAACAACCTAATTTAGACATTCAAGGAGAAGCAGAATCACGCGGTGTAGAAGATAAATTTGCAGAAAGTACTTCATACACAACATGGGAGGAAAACTTCTTACTCAAAAAAACTTTGCAAAGTACAATCTTTTGGTTTAAGTAGCAACTAGAAATCTCATATTCCTAAATGTACATCAAATAGTTTACTAGAAAAAGCAAAAACCATAGTGCAACTACAGATCACATCGTAGAAAAAGATTTTTGGACACAAAAGAAGACACTACATAGAGTATTAAAAACAGAAGGTTTCACTAACTGCAAAAAAACAAGTGAAGTTATCTAGTGCATCAACTGCTTGCCGCAAGGTTTTACAACAGAAGAACAAAAATTCTCTTTAGAATGAATAAGAAGCAAAGGCAATGGTAATGACACCAAAATTTCCAAAAAAGGAAAACAAAGTTGAAGTGTATTATTTATCAAATGGAACATCAAACCATATTAAGCTCTTCACCTTGCTTGATCTCAGAAGGAAATTGGCATGCTTCCTCAGTTTTCGTTAGTCCACTATCTTCTACAAGTGAACCACCTAATAATAAGTAGAGATGAATATTTACTTAAACAATTTACAAGTGAAGCATCTAGTGCGTGGATCTGGTTGTAGCAAGGTTTTACCACAGAAAGAAAAAAAATTCAATAATAGAAATAAAATATCAGTATGAAGTATTCTTAGATGAATAAGCTGAAATTGCTATGGTATTAACACCGAAATCTCAAAAAATCAGCGTAAAAAATGTAACAGAAAATCCATCTAAAGCTTTTCACCTCTATTGATCTCAGAAGTATTTTTATCCTGCAGACTTTGGCATTCCCCCTCAACTTTTGTTAGTCCAATGTCTTCTGTAGCTGAAAGTG
Source organism: Przewalskia tangutica (assembly GCA_029844215.1). Lineage (NCBI taxonomy): Eukaryota > Viridiplantae > Streptophyta > Magnoliopsida > Solanales > Solanaceae > Przewalskia > Przewalskia tangutica. The sequence continues at coordinate 42,275,395 of CM056721.1, read as the reverse complement.
AACCACCTATTAATACGTACAAAAACATGTTATTTACTTTAAATTTTTGCTTAAGTACTTGTAAAGAATGGATCTTGAGCCTAACTCAACCCCAAAAGCTAGCTTGTAGGGTGAGGATTTTCTAAGTCTATATAAGGAGTCCATGTTCCCATTCCATATCCGATGTGGACTCTTAACAGTACTCCTTGTAAAAAATTTACTCTACAAATTCGCGCTATACTATTCTTCTTATTCTGAAAAGAAGAAGTAGTAGATGCAATGCTGATAACTTCTTATCTGATAGAAATTCATTTCGACAGGAAGTCCATGTCAAAACCACAATACATTATATTTCATATCTTTGAACAAGGACAGACTGGTTCAACATTCTCTATTGCTCCATGAATATTTATTAAAATTTAATTATGTTTTAAATAATCTTGTTGCACCAGTACTAATAGGACATGAAGATAGATGCATAATCATTGAAAGAAGTCTGACTAAGGTTATCAGATCAGACTTTGAAAAAAGAAACTTCAAACAAGATTTGACTATTTGAGTTCACAAATTCAAGAAAAAAAACTCAAGGGTAAGTCTAAAAGCAGAGGTTCTATGTGAAACATCATTACACATACTCAAACATGAAAATGGGCAAACAACACAATCAAACAAATACTTGAGATATATATACTTCATGTATATACCAGAAGTAAAGTGAAGGAAAGCAAACTTAGCAGCTTCATTATGAGCTTCCTTAGATGATTTGCAGGAAGGTGGAGAGTCAAAATTGATGCCATTGACAACCACTTAAGCTTTAAATTTTGGGCTGTGGTCCTCTCCATCTTTCATACAACAGTATTTTGGAAGTGCCCATTTCTTGTTTTGACACACTTCTTGCAGCTTAGACTTGTACATTTTTTTTGCTCTGCTTTTGTTTTCTGTTATTTCCTTTTCTCCAGTGCTTTTTTGTCTTTCAAGTTCAACATATATATGTACACATAGAGATACCCTCCCATTCCCCCCCCCCCCCCAACCAAAACACACACACAAGTTTCTTTCATGGTTCATGCATTGAGTATAATGAAATCCCTGACCCCCTATTTTCTGCATGTTCCAGTACTATTACAGATGAGGGGAAAAAATAGTGTTGCAAAGATGATATGGTGAATGTACGAGGATGCTTTGTGCTTGTAGCACTTGGCAACATCTTCACTTTTAACTTGTGTTAATTTTCCTTTTGATTGGTTAAAATATTTACTCTAGAAAAATAAGTTTTTTTAAAAAAAATTAAAAAAAAATTCATAATGAAAATAAAAATAAAAAATAAATTTCATAAGTGATATTTCAAGTTTATCCTTCCAACTCATCTAACGCCCTCAACTCCCTCACTGCCGCCATTCCCACCCCACCACCCCTAAACGCACACTCCCCGCCCCATTTCTATCTCATAGTGCTATGCAAGATTATATATAAAAAAAATTGAGATTTGCTTGCTTACTAAACATTACAGAAATATTTTTAAGAAAACATTCTTTCGTACCAAACACACCCCTAATTATTAAATTATACTCATTATAATATTAAAGCTGTTAATTTTGTTATGATATTAAAATAATCAAAAATATATGTAATTACTCAAAATATATAAATAATTTCTTGTGGGCTATTGTAATCTCTTGCCACGATAACCTTTTGCTACTGTCATTTCTACATCACAAAATTAAAAGAATTCCACGTGTAATTTTTTTACTACCATTATTCTAAACAAAAAGACAAATTAAGAATATAATTTAATTAGATGAAGATAAATAGAAAGAACTATCATGGTACAGAAGTAGGGATGACAACGGATCGGATCTGAACCGGATCTTACTAATCCTCTAGATCCGTTTTTTTATACTTGGATCCAGATTCATCGGATTCATAAAAATCAGATTCAAATTCAGATATCGGATCCACCGGATCCACGGATCGAATCTGGATTTACATGTAAATTTTTGTCTTGAATAATATTCTCACCTGTTAAATTTTTTTTTACAACGATGATAGATACTCATCCGTTGATTTTCTTTCGCCATTGAGAAATTTCATAACATTCAATTAGGGATTAGTGCTAAGGTATTTGTGCGTTCATAGTGAGTGAGGAAATTGAGAGCATATAATTAATATATAAGTAAAAATCTGAAAAGAAATGCACTTGACACAAGAAGAACACCAACGTTTCACAAAATACAGCAGCGTAACAGCAAGAAAATATAACATAAACTACAGCAGCTATGAAATATAACACATGTTTTTTGCGTAACTTCTTTCAACAAAATACAGCCACACTTCAGATTCATTCAACTTTAAAAATAACATATCTTGTATTTGAGATATTTCTTATTTATAGTGTTAGAGATTATTATAATTATGAGATGTGTTTTCGCTTAGTTTTTTATTGGGTCTTTTGAGAATTATGGGTTTAAACGTATGGATCATTTAAAAAATAAAGTTTAAACCTGAATGTAAAATACATAAATTATGAAATTTTTTTAAAAAATAATTATAAAATTACATTTTAGGTTATGTATATAATTAATAAATAACGGATTTGCGGGTCGGATCTGGACCGGATACAGATCTCAAATATAAAATTCAGATCCAGATCTGATCAGTCAAAAATAAATCCGGATCCGTCGGGTCCAAATTTTAAAAATTCATACCCTATAAAATGAATCTGGATCCACCGAATCCAGAAATCTCATCTCTATACATAAATCATGGAATATACATAGTGGCAAAATAGTAATGGGGCGAGGTGACATCACGTAATTGGCACCCTAAATTTGACCATTAAGTTATTTCTATTTTCTAAATAAGTCATACATAATTCAGTTATTTAATGTGATATCTAAAAGTAGCTTTTAAATTTTATTTTTATATTGAGTAAATTTCAGTAATCATATATGAAATATGTGCAGCTCAATAATTCTAACTGATACCTCTTGAAAGTATATATATCTCATAGAGACAATCTGTATTAGGACAAACATATTTTATACATATTCGGATTATTATTAATGGAAATTAATATTTTGGCATTTGCAATTATTTGAATTATTAATTGATTATTTGCAATATTCTATAATATGCATCTCTAGAGTTTACGGTGTTATTAATAGTTTGAGATATTAATATTATAACGTAACTCTTAAAATAGTCTCGACTAATGATCATCGAGAATGAGATATCGAAAATATGTGATAAGTTGACATGTGGTATGTCTCACCTACTACGAGTAACGACTACTCGTGATGGACACATGGATACTTTGGAAGTATTGGTATACCCTGCTGATATACTATTTGTTATACATGTCTAAAGTATGATTAGCGTGTGGAGATAGAAGTCCTTAGACTTGAGGTCGATACGCACCTTGTTTACAAAGTAATATACTTTGATCTTGTCCTAAGCTCTAATGTCTTATAGGTTGAGATACGGCTTGTATTGGGTACATTACGATGTGGATTAAAGGTGGTAGTTGAGCCAAGATTAGGATTCATTCCTCGAATGTATATTCGAGAGAACACTCAGCTTCTCTGTGATATTAGGTTGACTAAGTCATTGGCCAATGCAATAGACATATCTAGAATATGGTCTTGTTGTCAATCAATATAGATGAGACATAATAATCAAGCCATTTGGATAGACACTTGAAAAATCCTAAGCTTGATCGAGTGCGTCGTGAATGAAATGATTTTATCTTCCCACATAGAGGTTCAGTTTACCGGATTCGTGTAAATATAGTTCACATATTGAGTTCGTCTTCCGACGTTGTCTAGGAGTTTCGTGTAGGCCCTAATATGATTAGTGTCGATATGTGAAGGCCTATAGAGTAACACAATGTCAATTGTTCCTTCGATCTAAGGATGTTGAGAGAATATAAATGCTCGATTTATAATCGAGACATTTGAATGAATAATGATTACTTAATTAAGTCGAAATTGGATTTCAGATTTAATTAAAATGAAAATGAGACGACGTCCCACACTGGACGACGAGGGCCGCGACACCTGGACATAGGGTCGCGATGCCTCCTATTTTGGTTGCGGCGCCGCTAAGGCAGTGGCTCAGTCTGACTGACCCATTACACCTCATTTTCTGGGCCTGGCCAATGAGAAACCCTATATGTGTTTTTAAACCTAAAATACAGCTATAAATAGAGGGGGTTCTATTCATTATTCAATATAGATGATTCATATATTATTCTAAGTCTTAGAGACCTAGAATTAAAATCTCTCTTGAACCTCTGCCGAATTTCCTAACTGTTCGAAGGAGGTATACATCGTAGTTCTTGGAACTTGCTATCGAGGATCAATTGCGTGCGCAAACTCAAAAATTACTAAAAGACTCCAGAGTTTCCAAACCGTGAGTATTTATCGAAGTATTACAGTTATATACATGTTATGTATTTATATGTTTCATATTACTACATAATCATCCTACATTTCGTCATTTGTTGAGTTTGAAATATAAAATTTTCAAATTCCACTACATACCCGAATTCAACAAAAACCCCTTAAGTGGTATCAGAGCTATGGTTTTTTTGTGTGATTACGTAGTAATCATTGATAATAATATGAGTTAGAATTTGTTTAAATCTGAAATTTATGTCGTTTAAATCTTGAAAACCTAATATCTTAAGAGCACATCCTCTTTGTCTACCAAACTATTAAGCAATGGTGTAATCGAGGAAGTCATTCTGATCTTAAGAGCAAGTCATCCTTGTCTAGAAAGAATTGGATGATGGTCGATGAACGTGTTATTTGATATTGAAGGGGTAACAATGATGATCTGCAAATCTGACCCTGAATCAGTTTTAGGGTTTTGAAAATGTAAATTTTGTGTTTCTGAGACGGAGGTGCTGCGATGCCACCTAAGGTTTGACTAGGCATCGAGACTCCATGGTTGATCGCTGCGACGTTATTCATCCCGAAAGCTTAAATTAAATTTTATGCTCTCTGGACAATTAGAGTCGCGACTCCATGATGGAAGCGTCGCGTCCCTAACTAAAATGCAGAACCCGAGAGACACTACCTCTAGGGCGTCGCGACGCCACTTAATTAGGGTCACGGCGCCGAGGCTCTAGTTTAAAAAAATAATTCCAGAATCAGAAACTGAAGTTTTAAAAATTTCAGATTCTGATTATGAAGTTTAAGATTTTCAGATCTGAAATTAAAACTTTTTTAAATAGGCAGATTTGGCCCTTTGGGGAAAATCTGTAATTAAAATAAGTTTCGGAAAACCAGTTTTGGTCCTTTGGGCCATATTTGTAATTAATTTAAATTCTGGAAATTACAGACATGTCCTTGAAATATGAAAATATTTTCTGAAAATTAAAATTGGATTTTCTGAATTTAAAGGGGTTCAAAATTGAAATTTTAAATTCTTGAGGCACTAAACTGTAAATTCTGAAAATTTAGAATTTACAGAAGTACCCTAAAATCAGTTTTTAAATAAGAAAATGTTTAAGGGACTGCTTAGATTAGAGATAAATTTTAGAGTTTAAACAAATTAACCCATGATTATTATTAATTGTATATTATTTAATAATAGACGAACTATATGTTAAGTATTTAAATGAGTATATTTAATTATTAGCATAATGTCCGCTATAACTATCTGGGTAGGCGACGCCTAGTAATTGATCAAACCATTTTATATCATGTTTTTTGGGTTGATGGTTCCCAACTAAATGTGTTTTTAGAAATTGCATGATTAGATGTCGTATTGTATATGACACAAATTGTTGATCTTGGTTAAAATCCTCGAAACTGAAATGTTCCCCAAATTTTAAATACAAATCTAAATTAAAACGCGTCGTCCATTATAATTGTTAGAGTGAAAAATCTTTTTCGGTGATACGAGTATTTATGCCAAAGCATTTGCTCTAAGTCTACAAGGACTCAAACTCTTTCATAGATGTGTTTTAAATGTAAAGGTAGATGATAAACTTTTATGAGTATTTACACCAAAGTGTTTGCTCACAAGGGCCAAATTTACTTAGATACATAAACACACTCGTGTAATGGGGTTGACTTAGACAAATCTTGGCGCCAAAGTGTCGGACTAATCTAAGAATATCCATTTATGATATCCACTTTTTCCATCAACTAAAATTAACAAACTTCATGTCCGTTCTACCGCTTGTGTATTTTTGGATTATCCATCTAATTATCGTGGTTACAAATATTTTTATTTATCGTCTAATAAAATCATAATTAGTCGCCATGTTCGTTTTTATGAAATCCAATTTCCGTTTGCTAAAGTGAGTAGTCCCGTGCCTAGTTCGTATAATTGTTTAGATGACGAGGTCTCACCATATATTATTCATAATTTATCAGACTTGTCTCATGACCAAAATACGTCAGCATTTCCACTGCCTGTTGGCCCACACAGTCTCGTTACCACTGTTCCGTCGATTTTGCCCAGTGGACAGAAACACGGCCCAGTCCCGATCTGGTAGTGTTCCAGCCCACTCTAGTATCGGCTTCCACATCTGCTAGCCAGTCTGTCACCGTCCCGCACATTGCCCCAAATCCACCCAAATCTACCTTGAGTCAAGGGCCCGTTACTCATAGTCAAAGGGATATTTTTAAACCAAACATCATTTTAATCTCAATTATAATGTCTCTAAATCCCCACTACTACGTAACAATGTGTCTACACTACATGACCCGAATTGAAAATTGGCTATGACTGACGAATATAATGCTCTTGTTGAAAATAAGGCGTGGGAGTTAGTCGTCCATCTAGTGTTGATATTATTCGGTCTATGTAGATTTTTACTCATAAAGAAAATTATGATGATTCTTTTGAGATGAATAAGACTCGTCTTGTAGGTGATGATAAAAATCAACAGGTTGGCGGGGATTGTGGTGAGATGTTTAGTCCGGTGGTCAAACCGACTACCATTCGCATTGTTCTTAATTTGGCTCTCTCAAAAACATGGCATATTCATTAGTTGGATGTAAAAAATATTTTCTTACACGGTGATCTTAAGGAGACAGCCTATATGCATTATCCCTTGGGTTTTCGAGATCCCAATCATCCTCATCATGTTTGTTTGCTGAAGAAGTCCTTGTATGGGCTTAAGTAAGCCTTACGGGCTTGGTATAATAGGTTTGCAGGTTATGTATCTGCTATTGAGTTTTCTCACCGCTTGTCTGATCATCTCTATTTATATATCATCGTGGTACTTCTCTGACATACATTTTATTATACGTAGATGATATTATATTGACTGCTTCATCTGATAATCTGCGCAAGTCTATCATGTCACTTCTCAGTTCTGAATTTGCAATGAAAGACTTGGGACTCTTGAGTTATTTCTTAGGCATTGTTGTCACACATCATTCAGGTGTTATATTTTTATCTCAAAGGAAGTATGCTGTGGAGATTATTGAGAGAGTTGGTATGTCATCTTGTAAGTTGTTAGGCGTATTTTGTATACCTTTTTGAGTCATTTTTAGTTAGTATTTCACTTGTTTTTGTTGTGTTTAGTATATTATTAGGTTCGTTTTTCTTTCTTTTGAGACACAACGGTTCAAAAAGGTAAAATGGCGAAAAGAAGCGAGAAATGGGCAGAAAAAGAGGGTCCCGAGGCAAAAAAATGTTGAAAACTGGAAATTTGGACGAAGGCAAAGTAGCACCACGGTGCCGGTCAGACAGGACCGCGGTGCCATATTTGCTGAGAGGCTACAGGACTTTCGGCACCGCGGTGCCATTCTGCAGAACTACGGTGCCGACGCGGAATTTTCCAAATCCGAAGTAGAATTGGCCAAGGGCAGAATGGTCCATAGGGCACGAAATTTGCAACATACTTAAGCCCTAGGGATTAGTCTAGTTGGGGGAGTTGGACATTCCATCACACAACACAACTCAGGGCAGATTTGAGGCTACAACTGGAGACTTAGTTCTACGTAATTTTTCTTTCTTTTCTTTTCAATTCAGTTTATGTTGGTATTTGTATTAGTTCTTAGCGTGACTATGACTATGAGTTAAACACTTTATTATGGGTTTTCTTATGAATCAGTTGAAACTCTTATTCATGAATTGATGCAATAGTTTGATTTCTTCTTCACTAGATTAAGATTTATTCAATAATTGGTATGAATGTTTGATAATTAATTGATCACTAATTATCATAATTTATATGATTTCGAATCAAGAATCGAGAGGAGAGATTTGGATATGATGTAATTGAATAGACATGGGTTAAAATCGCGGACGAAAGTATCCCGATACTTGTGTAGCATTATAGGTTACTATTCTTAATCCTACTATGTGGTAAATCCTATCATAGAAATATAGAAGGGTTCTGCACTGGGGTTGAGTGATTATATATCCTAACCGAAATATAAGACAGATGAGTTAACCACTATCTTAATGTAGAAGAAGAAGTCATTGTAAGTTGTATTAAGGATTGAATAGAGTGAATAGTCGAGGATTTTGGAAGCCCTAATTCCTTCATAACTGATTACAACTTAAATAGTTTAGTTAATTCTTGCAATTATTCTAGTAGTTAAACAAAAACTCAACTCAATTATTGATTGCCAAATAGATAATATAAAATAGATGAACGGTACTTAGAAATCATTCTCTGTGGACGATAAACTCGGTCTTACAGACTATATTACTTGTGAACGATACGTACACTTGCGTGAGCAACGTGGAAATCGCCCAACAAGTTTTTGGCGCCGTTGCCGGAGACTGGCGTACTCCTAATATCGAACCATCTATTTTTAATTCTACTTTGGCTTTATTTTTATTTTTATTTTTATTTTTATTTTTATAGTTAGAACCCTGTTGCCTTGATTTGTTTGTTGATTTTGGTCTATTTCAGGGATTTAATGCATGCGAAGAAGGAGAGGAGCAAATACATTTGTTTCCTTCAACCCTGAGATTGAGAAAACGTGCAAGCAAAACAGGAGAAATAAAATGATAGCTGATTCAATGACCATGAAAAACCAACCACCGAATCAGAATAGGGCAAATAACGAGGTCCCTGAACATGTAGAGGAGCCAATACCGGTCCCAGCAGAAAGAATCTTGGGAGATTATATTCTGCCCACGATTCTTCGTGCACGTGACGCATCGTGCTCCCAAAGAATAGGGGCAAACAACTTTGATTTCAAGCCATTCATCCTGAGCATGGTCCAGAACACAGTACAGTTTGGGGGATTGGCATCTGAAGACCCCCACATGTACATTGCCAACTTTCTGGAGTTGTGTGCCACTTTCAAGTACAATGTCATTACTAACGATGCCATTAGACTGAGGCTTTTCCCGTTCTCACTTAGGGACAGAGCCAAGACTGGTTGAACTCACTGCCTGCTAACTCCGTCACCACCTGACAGGACCTAGCCCAAAAGTTTCTTACAAAGTTCTCCCCTCCTTCAAAAGCGGCAAAGTTAAGGGAATAGTTGAATAATTATTACCAGGTGGATGGTGAGTCACTCTATGATGCGTGGGAGTGGTTTAAGGATCTGCAAAGGAAATACCCACATCACGGCATAAAGAAGTGGATGTTGGTCCACATTTTTTATAATGGGCTGAGTGGTACTACTCGTACCATCATTGATGCTGCAGCAGGGGGAACGTTCATGAGAAAGAGTGCCAATGAGGCACATGAGCTACTGGAAGACATGGCTGCCAACAATCATCAAGGGGCAGATGACATGCCAGTGAATAACAGGAAGACTATGGACATACATGAATTAGATGCCATAACTGCCCTGAATGCCCAGGTGGCCCTTCTGACGAAGCAACTGCAGCAGAACACTATGTATGTGAATGCAGTCCAGATGTCGGTAAATTGTGAGATTTTTGGTGGACCGCATTCCTTTGACAGATGCACAGCGGTGGACCCCAATAATGTGCCAATGGAGCAGGTTCAGGCAGTTGGGAACTTTCAGCGGCCTTATAATTCCAACACATACAATCCAGGGTGGAGGAATCACCCTAACTTTTCGTGGAGGAGCGATCAGGTCCAGCAACAACCATATTAGGGTAATTACTAGAACCAGCAAGCACACAATCAGGCTACCTCATCCCAACAGTTTAGACCACCTACACAACAGGAGAAGCCTGATGAGCTGAGGGCTGGCTTCATTGCTTACACTCACAAATTCACAGAATCAGTTCATGTCTGAAACCAGGTCATCTCTCAGGAACCTAGAAATGCAGGTTGGGCAACTGGCGAAGATGGTAACCAACATGCCGTAGGGTACTATCCCAAGCAATACAGAGGTCAATCCAAGAGAGCAGTGATAGACAGTGTTGTTAAGGAATGGAAAGCAGTTGGAGCAGGTTGCTCCCCAACCCGCAGTGGTTCATGAGAAAAAAAGTGAGAAAGAAAAGGAGGGGGTCACTGAGGACCACCCTACAGTTGAGAAAGCTCCACCAGCACCTTTGAGGGAATACATTGATAGAATCCCTTACCCTCAGAGGCTCCAAAAGAAGTCCATAGACAAGCAGTTCTCCAAGTTCTTGGAGGTATTTAAGAAGCTTCACATCAACATCCCCTTCATTGAGGCGTTAGAACAGATGCCCGCTTACTTCAAATTCATGAAGGAGATACTTGGGAAAAAGATAAAGTTGGTGGATTATGAGACAGTAGCGTTGACAGAGGAGTGCAACGCCATCCTACAAAAGAAACTGCCTCCTAAGTTGAAAGATCCATAAAGCTTCACCCTGCCCTGCACTATTGGCAAAGTAACCTGCAACAGGGAACTTTGTGACTTAGGGGCTAGTATCAATCTCATGCCTCTGTCTGTGTTCAAGAGATTGGGTTTGGGGGAAGCCAAACCAACCACAGTTAATCTGCAGCTGGCTGACCGAACAGTGGTGCACCCCAGAGGCAAGTGGAAGATGTTCTTGTCAAGGTGGGAAAATTCTTCTTCCCAACAGACTTCCTCATTCTTGACATGGAGGAATATTATGAAATACCCATCATTTTGGGGAGATCATTCCTTGAAACTGGCAGAGCTCTAATTGATATGGAGCACGGAGAGTTGAGACTTAGGGTTCAGGAAGAAGAGATGATATTCAAGGTGTTCAAACCCACCATTGAGTCCCTGGCTAGCAACAAGTGCTTTGCAGTAAGCACAACTGACCCAACAGTTCAACAAGCACAGAACAAAAATAGGGAGATCATTCCTACAACTGTGAACTCACAGGCTAGTTTGGAAGCTGCAACAAAATTTCATGACATGAAAGCTGACAAACAGGTAGGCCCTACTGAACCCAATGAAAAGAAAAAGAAAATAGAGTGCGAAAGAGGAAAATGATTTTGAAGTGGATAGGTTGTGGGGTTAATTTACCCCAATGATTTGATAAGGAACATGCGTCCGGCTAAAAGACGTTAAAAACAGCGCTACTTGGGAGGCAACCCATTGTTTAAATTATGCAATTCAGTTTAAATAGAATAGTCTCACTTTTGGTAGTGTTGTGTTGTGATGCCAGGTGCAGGAATCGAAGAATGAGCAGGAAGAAAAGGGTGGAAAATACGGAATCGGATCAGCACCGCGGTGCCACTCTGCAGGACCGCGATGCCGAATGTTCAGAGAGGCCACAGTACTTTAGGCACCGTTGTGCCATCATGCAGGACTGCGGTTCCGGGACAGGATTTCAGAATTAAAAAGCCCTAAACCCCCCAAATCCTTTCCCACACAAACACAAACCCTTCATCTCTCTAAAAATTCCGAAAATCCTCTCTATCTCACACAAAAATACCCATAAAATTCCCCAAATTCTTCCAACATTCCATACACACCACCCCATTAAAACCCTCTCATCTTACACCATCATCACTCCTTCCATTTGGGTCAAGAAATTGGTGAGGAACAACTCTTCAAAAAGGTAATCTTCATCATTGTTCTTGCAATTTCAAGGCTAGTAGGGAGAGTAGCTTGCAAGTTTAGGGGTTGTACGGACTGTGTTGGTAGGGTGTTGTGTAGTTGTGAGTGTGCGCTGCGTGATTGTTGTTGTATTGTTGGGTTGCTGTGTAGAGTTGATTCGTGTTGAATTGTTGCGGTGGTCTGATTGTGTTTGGTTAATTGCTGCTGTGTGGAGTGAGAGTTGTTGGGAACCCTCAAAGAAACGAAAGAAATGCTTCTCTCACAATGACCTCTAGAAAACGAACCGCCAGAGCTTCCCCATCTTCATCAGCTCCAGAATATAATTTTACTCGATTTGCCAACAAATAGGCGGAAGATCGATATAACAAAATAAGCACTAGAGCATTGATACCAGAGAGAGGCATGGATTACCAGACCATGCCATTTGATGATGATGATGACTATGATCCCATTAGGGCCATGATCGAGACGAATGGTTGGAGAAGGTTCACCAATCCAGAAAGGATTCCACTTCAGAACACTAGCCTTGTGAGGGAATTCTATGCTAATTATCCCGAGCAAGAGGATGGAAGATGTTTTGTTAGAGGGCGATATGTGCTCGTAAGTTCTGAAGCAGTGAATGCGATACTGAGGACCTATTGATGTTGAAGACCAAGGTTATAACCCGCAACATTTCAGAAGTTGGTCAAGAGATTTCAATCACATCATGTGGGACACAGTTGCAGCAGTTTTGTGCTACCCACGCGCCAAATTCAACATTTTTTGTAACGGGTCTAGGAGACTTGCCTAATGCCAATTTAACAGAACAGCCAAAGGATGGCTGTATTTCGTAAGTGCTCGCTTGATTCCGTCAACTTATTTTACCAATGTGCCTACAGACAGAATCAAGATCATTTATGGCATCATGTCGGGCAAGACAATTGATGTGTGGGAGAGAAATAGTGCAGAGCATAGGGGGATTAGCAGGCTAGAGAAAAGCCAGCTTCCTGTGACTTACAGTTTAGTGCACTGTTTCCTTGACCCCACTCCGAGACCAGAAGCAAGAGGAGGGAGCCCAGGAGCAGCAGACACAACAACCATGGATGAGGAAGAGCCTGAGGCAGCCACACAGCATGAAGCATGAGAAAGCAGCCACCAGCCTCCCCTGTCCTTGGAGCCTCCAATGCCAATGATGGAGCAGCTGCTCCTAAATCAACAAAGAATGCTACAAAACCAAGAGAACATGATGCATAATCAGCAACAAATGATGCAAAGCCATCAACACCTAACCCAGCGTGTTGATGGTTTAAGTTCCATGTTCAACCAATGGTCAATGCAGTATCCGCCGCCACCACCACCATTTTGAGCCGCTATTGTCTGTAAGTCGTACCTCTATTATTTTTGTGTCGTACACATTTGGGACAATGTATCATTTAATTTTAGAGGGGGGGGGTATGTTTTTGAGTCTTTGTGATTGAGTTTTTTTTCTTTTGTGTCTTTTATGAGTTTTTTTCGTTTATGTCTTTTATTGTGTCTATATAAGTCAATTTTTTTTATGATCATGCATGTTGTAGTTGTTGAAAATGCTTAGTGAACTAAGTGGAATAATGTAATGGAATTAGAAGCAAAAATATGTGTGCTCAAGTTAGATATGTCAAAAATTCATGAAAATCTAATTATTTGGGATATTTGTGCTTAGCTGATGCGTTGTCAATTTAAAAATGTCTACGAAGTCTATTTGCTTATTATTTAAGGCGAAATAGTTAGGATGTACATATTTAGGGAGATGACCCAGACATTTCTTTGTTAGCCCTTCTTACCTTTCATTACCTATCTTGCAATAAATTGTACTCCTAGTCAGCCCCGTTGAGCCTACAATAAGTTATTTCTTTGACACCCTATGATTTCCTTGTGTGCCATAAGCAGTAATTAAAAAATTGGGATAAATAAGTGTGGAAAAGAAATACCAAAAGAGAGTGAAAATTTGATGTCCCCCAATGAAAAATATAAAAGCTTAAGTTTGGGGGTGCCTATGTGGATGTGTTTCATGCTCTCAAAAAGAGAAGAAGGGAACGATAGGTATGAACTAAAAAAGAATACCAAAAAGAAGGACAAAATGGTTGAATGAGAAAAACGCTTATGGTACGTAATTTGAGCCTAAATGTCTACTCTTACCTACCCCTGCCTAAGCCTACATTACAACCCTGAAAAGTCCTAAAGATCTCTAGAATGTATGTCTATGATTAGTGGAGAATAGCAAGTAAACAGACCCATAGAACTAAATGAAATTGACATGTATGGGTTAGTGTTCATATTTCCATTGAGTGTGATTGAAATGAATTTGCGAAATATCTGGCTTGAAATTCTAGATTTCTATATATTCATGCTACATATTTTCCAACATATTATCTCACTGACGTTCATGCTTTTCTAAGTAATCTTGTGCAGCTGCTTGATTTGAGTCTTTTTTATTTTGTTTATCTATTTTTGTTTTCTGCTTTACTCAGGGCGAGCAAAGTTTAAGTTTGGGGGTTTGTTAGGCGTATTTTGTATACGCTTTTTGAGTCATTTTGGTTAATATTTCACTTGTTTTTGTTGTGTTTAGTATAGTATTAGGTTCATTTTTCTTTCTTTTGAGTCACAACTGTCACGACCCGACCTCGGGCCCGCAACTGGTGCCTTACCCGGGTACCCTAGTAGGTATACATCAGAGAAAACTAGCGGAATAAACTCATAGACATGGAACAATGTAGAATAAGAAACAGACTAACCGATAAGGTCGCCTTTCAACACGTATATAAATATCAAAATGCCCGAACAGTTATATCCTTTACAAACTCAACTCACAACAGGACTACAGACCTCTAAGAGTTTCTGACATAACAACTATGACGGGACAGGGCCCCGCCATACCCCTGAATGTACATGTACCTACAATGACAGGGAACCATACCAAAAGATAAGCCTCCGGAGAAACGGAGCTTCCCAAAACGCAGAACTATGATCCTATGAGCGAGGATCAACAACCGGTGTACCTCTACCTACGGCATGAACTCATCCCCCCGAAGGAGGTCAGTACAATAGGTACCAAGTATGTGAAACTGAAAGTAATGTAATGAAATCACAATAGTCCAAAACAAATCCACAGACATGTATGAAAAACCAACAACGATGCGCCATAGTATATACGAGAGTAAATAAGTGTGACCTGTCCGGTGCTGAATAGGCAGCCAATGATCGAACTAGGTCCATTCGCCCATAGTATCATTGTGCAAATCCTAATCCTGGACTCTCTTAGTCCGCATAGGTAACGTGGACCCGCATGAGGTACTCCTCGCATCGGGGGAAGCAAACCCGCGGTAATACATAGGACCGTGTCCCGCATGAGCCCCTTGGACTCGCATGAGGGTATTCCTCGCATAGGACCCCATCCCGCATGAGCCCCTTGGACCCGCATGAGGTACTCCTCGCATCGGGGGGAGCAAACCCGCGGAATATGAACAACGTAACATGGCCAGGGGTTTAAGTGATATAATACAAGCGCAACCGGCTTATCGTAAACAACATAAGCACTTTAAGGAAACCCCCTTAACATAAAAGTTTCAAGACGCTAATACCCGTAGTATCAAGACACATTTACTTATCAAACCAAGTTACTACACCTTCAGAAAATCATTACAAGGCCTTTAAAATCAAGTAAGTAAACCGTTCTTTTTATCCTCCTCAAGTCGTTATAACTAACTTCCCATAAAGTTATTATAACACTTATATTTTAAGCAATTCAAAACAATCACACTCTTTTGAGAAACCAAGAGAACTTATTCTTTTAAAACCAAGTATCAATTTCTTTCTGAATAATGTTTCACAACTTTTTAGAATATTTCAAGGCTCTTAAGATTTAGAAGTCAATCAAGGACATGAAAATGAAACCAAATTCATTTAACACAGGTACGTCTACCGTACTATATATTTCATAATAATCATGCTCAAGAGGATAGGAAGAGTTCACATACCTCCTCGGCTTATCCACTTGCCAAGTCGAATATGCCGCACGTAGAATATCAACCTATAATAACCATAACACGTCTATCAACTTCTAGTCTTCTTCGTAGAATATTCCTAAGCATAAGGTCTCTTATTCTACGGAAAATTGAGCAGCACATCCCCTGTTTCTACGTATTTTCCCACCTTTTTCAAGGTCCAAAATCAATAACCAAATGCCACTTTTAAGGCGCAATAATTTAGCAAGTCAAAGGGGATTACACGCCTAACTGGACGTGTAAAATTCAGCCCCTTTATCTACCAAAGCTGTCCATTAAAACTAGTCCATAGTCCAATGTAAAAACAGTCCATAGTCCAATGTAAAATCAGTCCATTAGTCCACTAATACAATCCATTAGTCCAGTCCTTTAGTTGGTGTTTTTGGCCAACTACAATCAAAACTGTCCAGTTTTCGGCTAGCATGCCAAAAATGTTTCATTACTTCTTTATAATCCTCCAACTTATATTCCAATCTTTATATAAGTTATATTAACTTGTTATCAACAAGATTCCTTCATGTCAACAAGTAATAGGTGATGTTTTAAGAACTTTAACGGCTAGCATGCCAATTCTCGATTTTAACAACTTTAATGGCTAGCATGCCAATTCTCGATTTTAACATCTTATTAAGGTCCAAATCTTTTCAATCTTCCTTCCACATATCATATACTCAATCATATACTACTAACATATGTAATTTCCAACTTCACTAAAAGGACAAAGATTATTACCTCAATAAGCCCAAAATTATTCCAAGATCTAAAAGTCGATCCTTAGCAACTTTAGCTCATAATCCTTACGTTTCAATCCACTCCAAGCAACCCTTAGAAGTTCCTAACCAACCTCTCTTCAAGCTTCATCCAAAAATATGAAGATCACTTTAGGGTTTCACTTTGCGACTAACGGATTAACGTAGTATTTCCGGGATTTTTGTGTTGATCCTTAGAACACTACTAGGGACACTTGGTTTAAGTGTTGTGATTTATCAACAACAATTGAAGAATTGTTCTTCAAGGAGTGGTCCGCCGTCACCAGGCGGAGTAATATTATTGAAATTTTTCTAAGTGTTAAGTCTTCAACCTCTATGTGTGTATATATAAGGCAACCAAGGGCTATGATTAAAACAAATGTGTGGTTAAGATTAGGGACAAGTGTGTGTGGGTCCCACAAGCCACTTGTCCAACAAATATCTTGAGACACTTGGCTTGCCACTTGTTTCTCATTTTCTCGCCCAACATGGGCCCCATGGGGTGACACGTGTCGCCCTCCTATTGGTCTAAAATATTTCATCTCTCCAAAGTCTCAATAATAGGTCAAAATTGACAACCTTGTGGGCCCCACAAAATCGTAAAATTTCCCGGGTGGGCCCCACATGACCAAATCTGGAAATAAAATTCTATAATTCTTAACAATTCTAAAAGTCTCAATTACCAAAATTAAGAATCCAATTCCCAATAATAAACCTTTTTCCTTCACGAGGTTCAGAATATTTTCCGTAAGAAAAAAGAAATATTTCTTCCTTTTCAAAATTAAGGTCGCAATCTCTTACGTACGCCCTCATATACATACCCTGAAACTACGGGGTGTAACATTCTCCCACTTAGAAACATTCGTCCCGAATGTTCCTTCTAAGTTCAATCAAAATAGAAATCGGCATAGTACCTCTTAACTATACCCACAAAAAATCACGAATGCCACACATGGCCACAATAACATTTAAGCATATATGTCAATTAAAATCGACAAGTAGGAAAGTGAGTTACCTGGAGGTGTAGGGAATAAGTGAGGATACTTCTTCATCATGTCCTCCTCTGCTTCCCAAGTCATCTCCTCTCTATTCTCATTCCGCCACGAGATTTTTACGGAAGCCACGTCCTTTGTCCGCAGTCGCCTGACCTGGAGATCAAGTATCGCTATGGGACTCTCCTCATACGATAACCCCTCTGTCACCTGGACATCATTAACCGGGAACACTCTGGATGGATCTCTGATACACTTCCGCAACATATAAACATGAAAGACCGGATGTACAGCCTCCAGATCGGACGACAGATCCAACTCATAGGCAACCTTGCCTACTCTACGGAAAATCTGATAAGGCCCAATGTACCTTGGTCTAAGTTTCCATTTCTTCCCAAACCTCATCACACCCTTCATGGGTGACACCTTCAGGAAGACCCAATCGTCAATCTCAAACTCCAAGTGTCGACGCCGAGTATCTGCATACGAATTCTGTCGACTCTGAGCGGCTAATAACCTCTCCTGGATAAGCTTCACCTTATCCACGCTTGCTGAATCAAGTCCAGCCCGACTAATTGAACCTCGCCCACATCGAACCAGCCTATTGGCGACCTGCACTTCCTTCCATACAAGGCCTCATAAGGCGTCATCTGGATACTGGAATGGTAGTTGTTATTATACGCAAACTCAACAAGAGGCAAATGATCCTCCCAGCTACCACTGAAATCAATAACACAGGCCCACAACATATCCTCAAGTGTCTGGATAGTACGCTCTGCCTGTCCGTCGGTCTGAGGATGGAATGCAGTACTGAGGCTCACATGCGTCCCTTCTGGAAAGACCTCCAGAAATTAGCCATAAACTAGGCTCCTCCGTCCGATATAATAGATATAGGGACCCCATGCAGTCTCACAATCTCTCGGATATAAAGTCTAGCATAATCCTCGGCCGAATAAGTCATCCTGACTGGAAGAAAGTTGGCTGATTTCGTCAGCCTGTCTACTATAACCCAGATGGAATCACATTTCCTCTGAGTACGAGGTAACCCTGTAACAAAATCCATGTTGATCACCTCCCATTTCCAGGTCGAAATTTCAATCGTCTGCAACAACCCACCAGGCTTTTGGTGCTCCACCTTGACCTGCTGACAATTCGGACACTGAGCAACAAACTCTGCAACGTCCCTCTTCAGGCCATCCCACCAATACATACATCTGAGGTCGTGGTACATATTTATCGACCCCGAATGAATAGAGTAACGAGCGTTGTGTGCTTCCCCTAGAACCTTCTAACGAAGTCCTGCAACATCGGGTACACACAATCTACCCTCGTATCTTAGCACCCCATCAGGTGCTACCTCAAATAAACCCTTCGCCTCACGAAGAGCCGTATCTTGATATCGTATCATAATCGGATCCTCATACTGTTTCCTCTTCACCTCCTCAACGATGGAAGACTCGGAAACCTCTCGAACCCGAACCCCACTACTATCGGAACCAACCAATCGAACCCCAAGACTCGCTAGCTGATGTATCTCGCGGACCATGCCCCTTCTATCTGGCTGCACCTCTGACATACTACTCATAGATCTACAACTAAGAGCATCTGTAACTACATTGGCCTTTCCTGGGTAGTATAGGATATCGACATCATAATCCTTAATTAACTCTAACCACCATCTCTGTCGCAAGTTCATCTCCCTCTGGCTGAAGATATACTAGAGGCTCTTGTGGTCTGTAAAAATATTCATATGAACTCCATATAAATAATGCCTCCAGATCTTCAAGGCATGAATCACTGCTGCTAACTCCAAATCATGGGTGGGGTAGTTCTTCTCATGCTTCTTGAGCTGTCGAGATGCGTAAGCTATAACCTTACGGTGCTGCATCAGCACACATCCAAGCCCGACACCCGACCCATCACAATAAACCACATACCCGTCTAAACCCTCTGGAAGAGTAATAACTGGGGCCGTCGTCAATTTCTCCTTCAGCAACTCGAAACCCTTTTCACAAGCATCCGTCCACTGGAACTTAGCCGCTTTCTGAGTCAGCATAGTCAAAGGTGCTTAAATCGAAGCAAAATTCTCCACAAACCTCCGATAATAACCCGTAAGGCCCAAAAATATGCGCACCTCAGTTGGTGTAGTAGGTCTAGGCCAAGTCTTGACTGCCTCAATCTTTGCTGTATCAACCCGAATATCATCGGCCCCGATAACATGCCCTAAAAATGCCACTGAAGCCAACCAAAACTCACATTTAGAGAACTTGGCATACAACTGCCGGCTCTGGAGGACTCTTAGTACCATCCTCAAATGATCTGCATGCTCCTGCTCCGTGTGAGAATAAACCAGGATGTCATCAATGAATACTATAACAAACGTATCCAGAAATGGCTTGAACACCCGGTTCATTAAATCCATAAATACTGCTGGAGCATTAGTCAAACCGAAAGACATCACCCTGAACTCATAATGCCCATACCGGGTCCTGAATGCAGTCTTAGGGATATCTGCCTCCCTAACTCGCACCTGATGATAACCAGATCGCAGGTCTATCTTGGAAAAACACTTCGCACCCTGCAACTGATCAAACAAATCATCAATCCTGGGGAGGGGGTATTTATTTTTGATGGTTACCTTGTTCAGCTGCCTGTAATCGACACACATACGCAGCGTCCCATCCTTCTTCCTTACAAACAATACCGGTGTTCCCCAAGGTGAAGTACTAGGCCTAATAAAATCTTTCTCGGGCAAATCTTTCAGCTGGTCCTTCAACTCCCTCAACTCGGCAGGTTCCATTCTGTATGTGGAATAGATATAGGTCGAGTATTTGCCAGAACATCAATACAAAACTCTATCTCCCTTTCAGGAGGAATACCTGAGAGATCGTCTGGGAATACATCCGGAAATTCTCTAACAACCGGAATCGATCAAGCTCGAAACTCACTCAGATCAAATACCCAAATAAGATGGTAGATATATCCCTTCTGAACTATCTCCCTAGCCTTGAGGTACGAAATAAACCTACCCCTCGGCGACGCAGTATTCCCTTTCCACTCGATAACCGGCTCATCGGGAAACTGGAACCGTACCAATCTCTCCCTACAGTCCACATTGGCGTAGCAAGAAGCCAACCAATCTATACCCTTAATAGCATCAAAATCTTTCATATCCAACTCTATCAAGTCGGCTAGGGTCTGACGACTGTATATAGTCACCGGGCAAGCCTTATATACCCGCTCTGCTACCACCGAATCACCTACTGGCGTAGCTACCTCAAAAGGTTCTATCGACTCAGGCTCTATCCCTATTCTACCAGCAATATGAGGATATATATAGGATAAAGTAGAACCCGGATCTATCAAAGCATATACGTCACAGCATGAAACCAATAATGTACCTGTGATGACATCCGGTGACGCCTCCTGGTCCTGATGGCTGGATAAGGCATATATGCGGTTCTGAGGACCACTGGAACTAGGACCCCTTCCACAACCTCTGTCGCGACCTGCTGGCCCATGAGCACCCTGCCCTCCAGGGCGAGTAACCGCAGAAGATGAAGACCCGACAAACGACCCTGTAGGTTGAACCCTACCATCGGCGCTACCTCTGGTCGGACAATCCTTTGAAAAATAGCCCTGCCGGCCGCAAGTGAAACAAGCTCCCAAAACACTACTACAATTCCCGACATGGAATTTACCGCATCGGCCACACCGAGGGGGGGTGGTCTCGATCGGCTAAAATCCCTGCCTCCCTGGAAACCCGAAGTCCTGGAGCCACGACGCCGAATACCTCGGACGCCCCAAGATCGTGAAGTACTCAGTCTTGGTGATGTGCATATCTAGCTCTTGAGGCCGTCCTCGAAAGTTACCAAAGGACCCTCGTCTTGGCCTCTTATGCCGATCTCGGCCATTTCGCCGACTCTATGTTCCTCGCCTCGCATAAGCTCAGATGCAGTAATGTCCATGCCCGACTGAAGAGCTACCCCCGTGCAACCCTCTGCTAGATAATCATCAAGCCCCGTGACATAGCGGTGCACTCTATCCTCCATGTCTGCTACTAGAGTGGTGGCATACCGAGCTAATGAGTCGAACTCTATGTTGTACTCCCGAACCGTCCGCTCATTCTGCCTCAACATCATAAACCTATCCACCCGGGCTCTCCTCATCTGCGGAGGCAAGAAGTGGTTAAGAAACGCCTCCGAGAACTCGTCCCAACCAGTTGGAAGCGCATGCTCCCCCCGGGACAGTTTCCATGAATCAAACCAGTTGACTGCAATATCACACAGCCGATGAGAATCCAATACCACTGACTCTGCCTCTGAGGCCTTGATCATCTTCATGATCCGCTGCAGCTGTCGAATAAACTCCTGAGGATCTTCTTCAGTTTTTTATCCATAGAACTCTGGTGGATTGCTACTCAAGAAGTCCCGAAGACTCAAACTATCGGTTCTGGGGTGCACTACCGGTACCACCGGAACCACCGGCTCCCGTATGTCCTCATGCCTCGCCACGATTCTAGCTAGTAACTGGGCCATCTATTTGTAACCCATATCCTCTACTCCTCGCCGTGGAACTGAAGGCTCAGGTACCGTGGCCTCAGTAGATACTACTGCTGCTCTAAACTCTTCTGGGGATGGCGGCGTCGTAGAACTTGCCGCCTGAAGCACTATCTCAGGCAATGACTGGGCTTGTGCCATAGTAACCCTCTGAGTCCCACTAGCAGCTCCTTCTGCTGCCTTGACCTTCTGGGCCGCGGTTGCCTTGCGTGGAGGCATAACTGGTACATAAGAATATATCAGAGGGAGTCCAACCTATAACACAACTCTATTGCACGATCTCAGAGTGAGAAGAATGGAAACCAATCCTAAATATCCTGTAGCCTCCTGATTATAGGTGTGGTGCACAACACACCGATAATCAAGACTCTACTAGATACGGTATATAGACACTTTCCGAGGATTAACTGCTCTGATACCACTTTTGTCACGAACCGACCTCGGGCCCGCAACTGGTGCCTTACCCAGGCACCCTAGTAGGTATACATCAGAGAAAACCAGCGAAATAAACTCATAGACATGGAACAATGTAGAATAAGAAACAGGCTAACTGATAAGGTCGCCTTTCAACACGTATATAAATATCAAAAAGCCCGAACATGTATATCCTTTACAAACCTAACTCACAACAGGACTACAGACCTCTAAGAGTTTCTGACATAACAACTATGATGGGACAGGGCCCCGTCATATCCCTGAATGTACATGTACCTACAATGACAGGGAATCATACCAAAAGATAAGCCTCCGGAGAAACGGAGCTTTCCAAAATGCAGAACTGTGATCCTATGAGCGAGGATCAACAACCGGTGTACCTCTACCTGCGGCATGAACGCATCCCCGGGCGAGGTCGACAACAGTACTAAGTATGTGGAAAGAAAGCATCAGAATGAAATCACAATAGTCCAAAACAAATCCACAGACATGTATGAAAAACCAATTAACAGTACACAGTGCCATAGTATATATGAGAGTAAATAAGTGTGACCTGGCCGGTGCTGAATAGGCAGCCAATGATCGAACTAGGGCCATTCGCCCATAGTATCATTGTGCAAATCCTAATCCTGGACTCTCTTAGTCCGCATAGGTCGCGTGGACCCGCATGAGGTACTCATCGCATCGGGGGAAGCAAACTCGCGGTGGTAATACATAGTACCGTGTCCTGCATGAGCCCCTTGGACTCGCATGAGGGTATTACTTGCATAGGACCCCGTCCCGCATGAGCCCCTTGGACCCGCATGAGGTACTCCTCGCATCGGAGGGAACAAACCCGCGGAATATGAACAACGTAACATGGCCAGGGGTTTAAGTGATATAATACAAGCGCAACCGACTTATCGTAAACAACATAAGCACATTAAGGAAAACCCCTTAACATAAAAGTTTCAAGACGCTAATACCCGTAGTATCAAGACACGTTTACTTATCAAACCAAGTTACTACACCTTCAGAAAATCATTACAAGGCCTTTAAAATCAAGTAAGTAAACCGTTCTTTTTATCTTCCTCAAGTCGTTATAACTAACTTCTCATAAAGTTATTATAACACTTATATTTTAAGCAATTCAAAACAATCACACTCTTTTGAGAAACCAAGAGAACTTATTCTTTTAAAACCAAGTATCAATTTCTTTCTGAATAATGTTTCACAACTTTTTAGAATATTTCAAGGCTCTTAAGATTTAGAAGTCAATCAAGGACATGAAAATGAAACCAAATTCATTTAACACACGTACATCTACCGTACTATATATTTCATAATAATCATGCTCAAGAGGATAGGACGAGTTCACATACCTCCTCGGCTTATCCACTTGCCAAGTCGAATATACCACACGTAGAATATCAACCCATAATAACCATAACACGTCTATCAACTTCTAGTCTTCTTCGTAGAATATTCCTAAGCACAAGGTCTCTTATTCTACGGAAAAATGGGCAGCACTTCCCCTGTTTCTACGTATTTTTCCACCCTTTTCAAGGCCCGAAATCAATAACCAAATGCCACTTTTAAGGCGCAATAATTTAGCAAGTCAAAGGGGATTACACGCCTAACTGGACGTGTAAAATTCATCCCCTTTATCTACCAAAGCTGTCCATTAAAACTAGTCCATAGTCCAATGTAAAAACAGTCCATAGTCCAATGTAAAAACAATCCATAGTCCAATGTAAAAACAGTCTAGTCCACTAATACAATCCATTAGTACAGTCCTTTAGTTGGTGTTTTTGGCCAACTACAATCAAAACTGTCCAGTTTTTGGCTAGCATGCCAAAAATGTTTCATTACTTTTTTATAATCCTCCAACTTATATTCCAATCTTTATATAAGTTATATTAACTTGTTATCAACAATATTCCTTCATGTAAACAAGTAATAGGTAATGTTTTAACATCTTTAATGGCTAGCATGCCAATTCTCGATTTTAACAACTTTAATGGCTAGCATGCCAATTCTCGATTTTAACAACTTTAATGACTAGCATGCCAATTTCGGTTTTTAACATCTTATTAAGGTCCAAATCTTTTCAATCTTCCTTCCACATATCATATACTCAATCATATACTACTAACATATGTAATTTCCAACTTCACTAAAAGGACAAAGATTATTACCTCAATAAGTCCAAAATTATTCCAAGATCTAAAAGTCGATCCTTAGCAACTTTAGCTCATAATACTTACGTTCCAATCCACTTCAAGCAACCCTTAGAAGTTCCTAACCAACCTCTCTTCTAGCTTCATCCAAAAATATGAAGATCACTTTAGGGTTTCACTTTGCGACTAACGGATTAACGTAGTATTTTCGGGATTTTTGTGTTGGGATATCCTTAGAACACTACTAGGGTGTAATATTCTTGAAATTTTTCTAAGTGTTAAGTCTCCAGCCTCTATGTGTTTATATATAAGGCAACCAAAGGCTAGGATTAAAACAAATGTGTGGTTGAGATTGGGGACAAGTGTGTGTGGGTCCCACAAGCCACTTGTCCAACAAATATCTTGAGACACTTGGCTTACCACTTGCTTCTCATTTTCTCACCCAACATGGGCCCCATGGGGTGACATGAGTCGCCCTCCTATTGGTCCAAAATATTTCATCTCTCCAAAGTCTCAATAATAGGTCAAAAATCGACAACCAAAGTCTCCTACGAAATATTTTCCGTAGGAAAAAGAAATGTTTCTTCCTTTTCAAACTTAAGGTCGCAATCTCTTACGTACTCCCTCATATACATACCCTAAAACTACGGGGAGTAACAACAGCGGTTCAAAAAAGCAAAATGGCGAATATAAGCAAAAAATTGGCAGAAAAGGAGGGTCCCGAGGCAAAAAAAGGTTGAAAACTGGAAATTCGGACGAAGGCAAAGCAGCACCGCGGTTCCATATTTAGTTAGAGGCTGCAGGACTTTCGGCACCGCGGTGCCATTCTTAGAACCGCGGTGCCGACGCAGAATTTTTCAAATCCGAAGTAGAATTGGCCAAGGGTCCATAGGGAACGAAATTTTCCACATACTTGAGCCCTAGGGATTAGTCTAGTTGGGGGAGTTGGACATTCCATCACACAACACAACGCAGGGCAGATTTGAGGCTACAATTGGAAAATTAGTTATACGTAATTTTTCTTTCTTTTCTTTGCAATTCAGTTTATGTTGGTATTTGTATTTGTTCTTAGCGTGACTATGGCTAGGAGCTAAACACTTCACAATTCAGCTTATGTCTTTCATAAACTTCACATAAGATGACATCTGCTCCAAAGCTTCAATGAATGGAAGATTGAAATGCAGTTTTTTGAATACCTCCAAAAATTTCGAAAACTGCTTTCCAAAGTCTTCTTCTGTAGTCTTTGAGGGTAAGGCATTTTGTCTGTATACTCCCTCATCACTGCGGGTGGAGCCTTCTATAAATAGGGCGGTCATCAGTAACCCCCTCCTTTTCTACCTAAGTTGTCGTCTCTAACCCACTTTTTTTTTCAACCACTGATTTAGGTGCAACCTGTTCTAACTGTTTTCCGCTCCTCATGCTTATTTCCTTACACTGCTCCCTTGGATTCACCACAGTATCACTGAGAAGGTTTCCTTGTTCTCTATTGTTCAGCATGCTCGCCAGCTGTCCAACCAGTGCCTCCAAATTTTGGATAGATGACCTAGTTTCTGTCATGAACTGGGTCTGTGAATTTGTGAGTGTTAGCAGTGCTGCTTTTAGCTCATCAAGTTTTTCTTGTGGATGCTAGTTCTGGTGTTGGCCCTGAAATTGTGTTTGCTGCCCTTGTTCATTCCTCTATGAAAAATTTGGGTGATTTCTCCACCCCTGATTATATGTGTTGGAGTAGGGGTTGTTGTAGGGCCTTTGAAAATTTCCAACTGCCTGAACTTTCTCCATGGACACATTATTTGGGTGCACTGCTGTGTATCTATCAAAAGTATGGGGACCCCCAAAAATTTCACAACCCACTGATGTCTGAACCGTCTTTCCTGACATTGTGCTCTGCTGCAACTGCTTTGTCAAAGTGGCAACCTGCACAGTCAATACAGTTATAGCATCTAACTCGTGAATCTCAGCCACTTTTCTATTGCCTGCTGCTCTTTCATCGGCCCCCTGATGGTTGTTTGTGGCCATATCTTCTAGAAAATCATGTGCCTCATTGACACTCTTTTTCATGAACGTACCTTCTACTGCAGCATCAAAGATGGTACGAGTTGTACCACACAACCTATTGTAAAATATGTGGACTAGCATCCACTTCTCAATCTCATGATGTGGGCACTTCCTCTGCAAATCTTTAAACCGCTCACATTCATCATATAGTGATTCTCCCTCTAGCTGATAGAAGTTATTCAACTCACCTCTGAGCTTTGCTGCCTTTGCTGGAGGGAAGAACTTGGCAAGAAACTTCTGGGCTAAGTCTTGTCATGTGGTAATGGAGTTCGCCTGCAATGAGTTCAATCAACACTTTGCTCTATCCCTGGGTGAGAATGGAAAGAGTCTCAATCGAATGACATCATCAGTAACACCATTGTACTTAAAAGTTGCACAAAGCTTTAAAAAATTTGCTAGATGCAAATGGGGATCTTCAGACGGTAGTCCCCCAAATTGAACTGAGCTTTGAACCATGTGCAATATGGCTGGTTTAATTTCAAAATTATTGGCTTCAATCGCTGGAAGCCTGATGCATGTCTGTACCCTTGTAATTGTAGGCATCACATATTCCCCCAAGCTCCTTTCTGCAAGGACTTGTCTTAAAACAGGTGGTAACTCATCATTCTCCAAATTATTGTTTCGCTGATCTCCCATTGCTAACAAATTAACTGCTCTCTTTTCTTTCATGTTCTGTCTGCACAATCTCTCAATCTTAGGGTTCAGAGGAATATGAGTGTCTACTTAACTCCTACTTCGCATAAACGAAGTACCTAAGACTAATAAAAAATAACAAACAGATCACGACAGACAACACTAAAGCAAAATAAAAAAAAACCAAATTAGAAATAAGAATAGATAATTCGATATTAACAGTACGCCAGTCCCCGGACGGCGCCAAAAACTTGTTGTGATATTTCTAAGTGCTTACGCAAGTGTATGTATCGTTCAAGTAATAAAGATCTGTAAGACCAAGTTTATCATCCACAGAGACTGGTTTATTAAGTACCGATTATCTATTCTTTGGTATCTATTTGGTTGACGTTCTTTGGTTTTAGATTTTTAGACTAAGAATTATGACTAAGTGCAGAAAATAAACTAAAGATAATAATACTTTGTGTTTATAACATTTATGAAAGAAATAGGGCTTCCAATCTCCTCAACTATCCACTCTTTCTCATGTTAATGCAATGCTAATGATTCTTCTTCTTATTAGGATAGCAGGTTAACTAATCTGTCATTATATTCCGGTTAGGACATACAAGAGCTCAGCCGAATGACATCATCAGTAACACCATTGTACTTAAAAGTTGCACAAAGCTTTAAAAAATTTGCTAGATGCAAATGGGGATTTTCAGACGGTAGTCCCCCAAATTGAATTGAGCTTTGAACCATGTGCAATATGGCTGGTTTGATTTCAAAATTATTGGCTTCAATCGCTGGAAGCCTGATGCATGTCTGTACCCTTGTAATTGTAGGCATCACATATTCCCCCAAGCTCCTTTCTGCAGGGAATTGTCTTAAAACAGGTGGTAACTCATCATTCTCGAAATTATTGTTTCGATGATCTCCCATTGCTAACAAATTAACTTCTCTCTTTTCTTTCCTGTTCTGTCTGCACAATCTCTCAATCTTAGGGTTCAGAGGAATATGAGTGTTTACTTATCTCCTACTTTGCATAAACGAAGTATCTAAGACTAATAAAAAATAGCAAACAGATCACGACAGACAAAACTAAAGCAAAATAAAAAAAAACCAAATTAGAAATAAGAATAGATAATTCGATATTAACAGTACGCCAGTCCCCGGACGGCACCAAAAACTTGTTGTGATATTTCTAAGTGCTTACGCAAGTGTATGTATCGTTCAAGTAATAAAGATCTGTAAGACCGAGTTTATCATCCACAGAGACTGGTTTATTAAGTACCGATTATCTATTCTATGGTATCTATTTGGTTGACGTTCTTTGGTTTTAGATTTTTAGACTAAGAATTATGACTAAGTGCAGAAAATAAACTAAAGATAATAATACTTTGTGTTTATAACAATTATGAAAGAAATAGGGCTCCAATCTCCTCAACTATCCACTTTTTTCTCATGTTAATGCAATGCTAATGATTCTTCTTCTTATTAGGATAGCAGGTTAACTAATCTGTCATTATATTCCGGTTAGGACATACAAGAGCTCAACCTAGTGCAGAAACCTTCTATATTTCTATGATAAGTTTTACCACACAGGAGGATTAAGAATAATAACCTTTAAATACTACACAAGTATCGGGGTACTTTCGTCCACGATTTTAACCTATGTCTAAACAATTACAACATATTCAAATCTCACCTTTCAGACTTTTGATTCGAAATCATATAAGTGATGACAATTAATAACTAGTTAATTATCAAGCAATCATAACAATATTGAATAGATCTTAATATGCTGAAGAAGAAATCAATAATCAATGCATTAACTATATGAAAGAGCTTCAAGAAGATTCGATGGAAACCCTACTAAAGTAATTAGCTCCTAAACATTGTCATGTCAAGAACTAAATTACAATCCAACATAAACTAAAATAAAATAAGGGAAAGAAAATAACTAGAACAAGGAGATGTCTCTAATCTTTTTCTTGCCTCCTTTGCCTCCACAAAGTATGATAAAAAGTTCCTAAAAGATGGTCAGAGTTTAGGGATTTATAGCTGGGAAAAATTGCACTGCGGACCCTGAAAACCGTGTCAAAATTTGGCCCAGATTCGAAAAAACATGCCTCGGCCCCGGAACAACTGCAACTTCTCTGGACTTTCAGCGCCGTGACCCTACATTTTGGCGCCACGGTGCTAACCTCGATTTTCTGGAATTTTCATGTTTTCTTCCATTCTTCTCATGGCTTCCTTGGTTGATTACTTGGGCTCATGTTGTGCATTTCCATCCTTAATATCAGCCATTTCATCCTCCATTATGTATTTCCTCCTTTAGGACCGCTGTGACTCAAAATAAAGAAAAACAAACCTAATACTATACTAAACACAAAAGAAAAATGGAAAATACTTAACTAAAAATGACTCAAAAGAGTGTATAAAATACACTCAATAAACACCCCCAAA
This sequence comes from Przewalskia tangutica, assembly GCA_029844215.1. Taxonomy (NCBI): domain Eukaryota; kingdom Viridiplantae; phylum Streptophyta; class Magnoliopsida; order Solanales; family Solanaceae; genus Przewalskia; species Przewalskia tangutica. Next base: position 42,245,464 of record CM056721.1, on the reverse strand, counting down.
GTATAAAATTAAAAACAAAGACTCTATGAAACGAATCAAGTAGTTATAGCAATGCTCTTCAAAATTATGGATGAAGGTTGAGATAATATGTTAGAACATACATAGCATGAATATTTAGCAATCTAGAATTTCAAGTTAGATATTTCGCAAATTCACTTAGATCATGATCAATGGAAAATACAAACACCTAACCTATGCATGTCAATTTCGTTCCATCTTTCCCAAAATGCTATAGACCTGTTTACTTGTTATTCTCCACTAATCATAGACATACACATTAAATATCATCAGGATTTCAAGGGTTGTAATGTAGACTTAGGCTGGGGGTAGATAAAAGTAGAAATTTAGGCTCAATTACGTACCATAAGTATTTTTCATTCAATTCTTTTTCCTTCTTTTTGACTTTCTTTTTAATCTCATACCTATTTTTCCCTCTTTTCTTTTGAGAGAATGAGATATATTATAATTAACAGGCACCCTCAAACTTCAACTTTTGCATATTTTTCATTGGGGTGCATCAAGTTTTCATTCTCTTTTTATTTATTTTTCAACACTTTTTATCTCAATATTTTCAATTATCACTTATGGCACAAACAGGGATTCAGAGGGTGACAAAGAAAAATCTTATTTTAGGCTCAAAGGGGCTGACTAGTGATACAATTTATGTCAGGGTAGGTAATGAATGGTAAGAAGAGCTATCAAAGAAATTTCTGAATCATCTCCCTAAACATGTAGATCTTAACTATTTCGCCTCAAATAACAAGCAAACAGATTTTCTAGACATTTTTCAACCTTTCTTTCCATAACTGACACACATAGGCTAAGCACCAATATCCAAATAATTAGATGTCATGAATTTTTGGCATATCTAACTTAAGCACACAGATTATCGCTTTTAATTCTATTACATTATCTCACTTTATCCACTAAATATCTTTAGCAACTACAACATGCATGATCCAAAAAAAAAATTACGACTCAAAAACACATAAAATAACACAAAGACAATAAAAAGGACTAAAAACCAAAACAGTAAAACAAAATAAGACACCTCCCCAAACTTAATCGACACATTGTCCCCAATGTGTGAATACTATAAATAAAGGGATAACTTATTGACACAACACATCGGTCATAACGGAGGTCCGAGAGGACATTCTGGAAATTGCACAGCATCTGGGCTCTCTGAAGTTGCAACGCCGTGGCCCTGCATTTTGGCGCCACAGCGCTATGCTCGATTTGTGCTCTTTTCCAGTGTTTTTGATCCTTTTCCACTCAGGGTCAGTTCCTAGTCCACCTGCCATCAAAACATAAGACAAAACCAAGACCGTGAGACTGTTCAAGATAAAAAAACAAAAATTAAAATAACTTAATTAAAAACATTGGGTTGCCTCCCAAGTAGCGTTGTCTTTAACGTCTTTAAGCCGGATGCAGGTTACTTACTAACTCAAGGGGGTAGAGTGTCTCCTCCGCATATCCATTTTAGCACCATTCTCTTTCTCCTCCTCCTCTTCTTTTTCACAGTTCTGATTTCAGAGGAGTTCAATTCTTTATCATCAATAACTAGTTCAGAAGTCTTACCCTCAGGTTCTTCATGCTGCTTTGGTGGTACCTCATGAGCATCAGTACCTGAGACTTTTCTCAGGCTCAACCTTGTCAATTACCCCAATAGCAAAACAACTAACATCGGCTTGAGGTTCAGTGGGCTGCTTGAAAACTTTGAACACCATTTCCTCACCTTGAACTCTGAGTTTTAACTCACCCTTTTCAACATCAATGAGGGCTCTCCCCGTGGCTAGGAATGGTCTCCCAAGGATCATGGACATATTTTCATCTTCATCCATGTCTAAAATGAGGAAATCAACCGGAAGGATGAATTTACCTACTTGTACTAACACATCTTCAATAATTCCTTGGAGATGCATAATCGAGCGATCAGCTAGCTGCAAGGTGACTGTGGTCGGTCTCGCTTCCCCAAAACCAAGTCTTTTGAACACAGAGAGGGGAATAAGATGAATAATTGCCCCAAAATCACATAAAGCGCTTTTGCATGTAACACTCCCTATGGTGCAAGGTAACGTAAAACTCCCTGGATCTTTCAACTTAGGGGGGAGTTTCTTATACAAGATAGCACTGCACTCCTCTGTTAGCGCTATTGTCTCATAGTCAGCCAGCTTCTTCTTCTTAAATAGGATGTCTTTCATAAACTTCACATAAGCTGACATCTGCTCCAAAGCTTCAATGAATGAAAGATTGATATGTAGTTTTTTGAATACCTCCAAAAATTTCGAAAACTGCTTATCCAAAGTCTTCTTCAGCAGTCTTTGAGGGTAAGAAATTTTGTCTGTATACTCTCTCATCACTGCGGGTGGAGCCTTCTATAAAATAGGGCGGTCATCAGTAACCCCCTCATTTTCTACCTCAGCTGTCGTCTCCAACTCACTTTTTTTTCCAATCACTGATTTAGGTGCAACCTGTTCTAACTGTTTTACGCTCCTCAGGCTTATTGCCTTACACTGCTCCTTTGGATTCACCACAATATCGCTGGGAAAGTTTCCTTATTCTCTATTGTTCAGCATGCTCGCCAGCTGTCCAACCTGTGCCTCCAAATTTCGGATAGATGACCTAGTTTCTGTCATGAACTGGGTCTGTGAATTTGTGAGTGTTAGCAGTGCTGCTTTTAGCTCATCAAGCTTTTCTTGTGGCTGCTAGTTCTGGTGTTGGCCCTGAAACTGTGCTTGCTGTCCTTGTTCATTCCTCTATGAAAAATTTGGGTGATTTCTCCACCCCTGATTGTATATGTTGGAGTAGGGCCTTTGAAAATTTCCAACTGCCTGAACTTTCTCCATGGGCACATTATTTGGGTGCGCTGCTGTGCATCTATCAAAAGTATGGGTACCTCCACAAATTTCACAACCCACTGATGTCTGAATCGCCTTTACTAACATTGTGCTCTGCTGCAACTGCTTTGTCAAATTGGCAACCTGCGCAGTCAATGCAGTGATATCATCTAACTTGTGAATCCCAACCACTTTCCTACTGCCTGTTGCTCTTTCATCGGCCCCCTGATGGTTGTTTGTGGTCATGTCTTCTAGCAAATCATGTGCCTCATTGACACTCTTTTTCATGAACGTAGCTTCTGTTGCAGCATCAAAGATGGTACTAGTTGTACCACACAACCTATTGTAAAATATGTGGACTAGCATCCACTTCTCAATTCCATGATGTGGGAACTTCCTCTGCAAATCTTTAAACCGCTCCCATGCATCATATCGTGATTCTCCCTCTAGCTGATAGAAGTTATTCAACTCACCTCTGAGCTTTGCTGCCTTTGCTGGAGGGAAGAACTTGGCATGAAACTTTTGGGCTAAGTCTTGTCATGTGGTAATGGAGTTCGCCTGCAATGAGTTTAGTCAATACTTTGCTCTATTCCTGGGTGAGAATGGAAAGACTCTCAACCGAATGACATCATCAGTAACACCATTGTACTTAAAAGTTGCACACATCTCCAGAAAATTTGCTAGATGCAAATGGAGATCTTCAGACGGTAGTCCCCCAAACTGAACTGAGCTTTGAACCATGTGCAATATGACTGGATTGATTTCAAAATTATTGGCTTCAACCGCTGGAAGCCTGATGCTGTACCCTTGTAATTGTAGGCATCACATATTCCCCCAAGCTCCTTTCTGCAGGGACTTGTCTTAAAACAGGTGGTAACTCATCATTCTCCAAATTATTATTTCGCTGATCTCTCATTGCTAACAAATCAACCGATCTCTTTTCTTTCCTGTTCTGTCTGCACAATCTCTCAATCTTAGGGTTCAGAGGAATAAGAGTGTCTACTCATCTCCTACTTTGCATAAACTAAGTACCTGAGACTAATAAAAAACAGCAAACAGATCACACAGACAGCACTAAAACAAAATAAAAATAAAAATAAAAGTAAAAACCAAATTAGAAATAAGAATAGATAATTCGATATTAACAGTACGACAGTCCCCGGCAACGGCGCCAAAAACTTGTTGTGATATTTCTAAGTGCTTACGCAATTGTACGTATCGTTCAACTAATAATGATATGTAAGACCAAATTTATCGTCCACAGAGACTGGTTTATCAAGTACCGATTATCTATTCTATGGTATCTATTTGGTTGACGTTCTTTGGTTTTAGATTTTTAGACTAAGAATTATGACTAAGTGCAGAAAATAAACTAAAGATTATAATACTTTGGGATTATAACAGTTATGAAGAAAATAGGGCTTCCAATCTCCTCAACTATCCACTATTTCTCATGTTAATGCAATGCTAATGTTTCTTCTTCTTATTAAGATAGCAGATTAACTAATCTGTCATTATATTCCGGTTAGGACATACAAGAGCTCAACCTAGTGCAGAAACCTTCGATATTTCTATGATAAGTTTTACCACACAGGAGGATTAAGAACAATAACTTTTAAATACTACACAAGTATCGGGGTAATTTCGTCCAGGATTTTAACCTATGTCTAAACAATTACATCATATGCAAATCTCACCTTTCAGACTTTTGATTCGAAATCATATAAGTGATGACAATTAATAGCTAGTTAATTATCAAGCAATCATAATAATATTGAATAGATCTTAATATGCTGGAGAAGAAATCAATAATCAATGCATTAACTATATGTAAGAGCTTCAAGAAGATTCGATGGAAACTCTACTAAAGTAATTAGCTCCTAAACATTGTCATGTCAAGAATTAAATTACAATCCAACATAAACTGAAATAAAATAAGGGAAAGAAAATAACTTGAACAAAGAGATGTCTCTAATCTTGTTCTTGCCTCATTTGCCTCCACAAAGTATGATAAAAATTTCCTAATAGATGGTCAGGGTTTAGGGATTTATAGCAGGAAAAACTTGCATTGCGGACCCTGAAAATAGTGTCAAAATTCGGCCCAGATTCGAAAAAACCCGCCTCGGCGCCATGGCCCTGCAGACTGGCGCCACAGCACCGGAACAACTGCAGCTTCTCTGGACTTTCAGCGTTGTGGCCCTGTATTTTGGCGCCACGACACTGACCTCGATTTTCTGGAATTTTTATGTTTTCTTCCATTCTTCTCATGGCTTCCTTGGTTGATTACTTGGCTCATGTTGCGCATTTCCATCCTTAATATCGGCCATTTCATCCTCCATTATGTATTTCCTCCTTTAGGACCGCTGTGACTCAAAAAAAAGAAAAACAAACCTAATACTATACTAAACACAAACGAAAAAGGGGAAATACTTAACTAAAAGGACTCAAAATAGTGTATAAAATACACTCAACACATGTGCCCTCCAGATACCAAATTATTGACATCTTTACGTAGGACCTTCCCTCCGTTCTATTTGAAGATTTTAGGAGTCGTCTCAGCGTACGACAATCGTCCGCTATGACTGCAGGGGTGTGATAGAATATAGCACAGTACTGTGCTCGAATAGGATTATGATTGTAATTAAACTAGTGTACAAACTTAGCATAGTTGTAGAATTATTGTACAAGTATGATTAGGATTTAGAAGTATATTATGAATAAGATTTTTCATATTTGGAGATTGTAACTTGTGGGAAGTATGTGTAGAAACAAGGAAATGATAAAATATCAACAACAACTAGTTTGTTAGAAATCTAGAAATGATCAAATAAGAGGGTTTTCTGAGTCGACCAAATTCTTGATATATCCTTAAGATAATATTGTCCCGTATATCCTTTCAACAGTTGTAATGACAACTTATCTCCCAAGATAAAACAACAATCAAACAAATGAGCAAAGGAAACTCAAGTGTTTACTTAGGAAGAAAGATCTTTGAGTGTTTTGTGATTGCAAGAGATGAAGACAACTTTAGAGAATTGCTAGTGAATGTGTGTTTTGCAATTATGCCAAAGGCATCAATTTATAGGTAGATGAATTTGTCTTCTCAATTAACCAAATGAATGTCCATCAATGTCAAGTAATGACCATTGATATTGAGGTTAATTCAGCCTAGTAATGGTTGAAATCAATAGCCAAATAATGGAGATTAATTGCTCCAGAGTCAGCTCAAGAATCAGCCTTAATTCGCCACTGAAAACCTTCGAAGCACCGCAGTCCCTCGGGAGAGCACCACAGTGTCTAAATTCCAGTAAGTCACTAGAACCGAGACTGAATTAGCACCGCGGTCCTAGGCAGAGGCACCGCGGTGCCTCCAGGAACCACGGTCCTGTCCTTGTGGCACCGCGGTGCCTCTCCGTATTTTCGTGGCAATTTCTGATTCGTTTCATCTCTTACACATATCTTCCTTTCATTTACCAACGTAAAATCATTGGTCATTTGGCCAATAACCGTCTATTCTTTTATGTCTCAAACAATTCATATACATACCAATATCTCTTCCATTTAAGGAAATAACGATCCTTGGTACTTTATGTGCACGTGTGTGGAAACCATGTTTCTGACGTTCGGGGCTCCAATTGTTCGATTCATAATTAATAGGATTTACTTTATTTCACGTTTAATAAATATTTCCAACAATCCCCTCATGGAAGAGATTTTGGTGCACGCGTATAGTGCCTTTCGAGCAATCACTCGGCGGATCGATGTTGCATTTGGAGAGGTAGCCGGAGTTTTAAACTTTCCATAGTAGAATACCATCGGATATATTTACTGCACGGTGAATGCAATGTCTTGAACCGTCAGTGTTTAGTATATGTCAAGACAATGGTACCAACACAACACCTTTCCTACTCAATCTTTCTAGTGTTTTGTCCGTCGTGGGCTGTGAACACCCTTGGATTCTTAAGTGCGTTCATTTGAGGTGGCCTGTCCTCGCACTTAAATAGGTGATCTCCTACAAGGTATCCTGCAATACCCCGATACACAAGCGTTAGGAACCATTCAAAATTTCCCCAACCTAACCTCAACTATTGAGGATCATTAAAGGTTTGGAAATTTATCCTTTACCCCTCTTACAGGTAGCACTTTTTATCTATCGTGGGAACGACCTTGGATTATGTTTCTTAAGAAAGCAATATTATCTGAAGTGCTCTTGCTTCCACCGAAGCGCTCACGGAACCTTTACCGTTTAATTTTCCCATTAAACCTTATTTCTGGGATCTCCAGTATGTAAGGTTGGGTGTCCACTATATCGGTTCTTATTGTTTAGGTTTTAAGCCCATTCCCCTAGACAGACATAACAACTGATCTTTGGGTATTTCCTTCGTCAAGGGATCAACAATATTTTCCTTAAATTTTTTATAATCAATGGAAATAATACCCGAGGTGATCAACTGCCTAACTGACTCATGTCTCCGTCGAATATGACGAGACTTACCATTGTATATTGAACTTAGTGCCCTTCCTAGAGCCTACTGACTGTCGCAGTGGATCATTACATAAGACACGGGTTTATCCCAACATGAGATATCCTCTAGAAAACCATGAATCCACTCAGCTTCCTCTCCCGCTTTATCTAAAGCGATAAATTCCGACTCCATCGTGGATCGGGCAATAAGAGTTTGCCTAGAGGATTTCCAAGACACAGCTCCACCACCGATTGTAAAAATGTAACCGCTGGTGGACTTGATGTCATCGCTATTAGATATCCAGTTTGCATCACTGTACCCCTCTAGTACCGCTGGATATCTTGAATAGTGTAACCCGAAATTTATCGTGAACTTTAGGAACCATAGTACCATGTTCAACGCTTTCCAGTGATCCTCACTTGGATTTCGAGTGAACCTAGCCAATTTATTGACTGCATGAGCTATATCAAGTCGAGTGCAGTTTGTGATATACATCAGACTACCAATCACCTGCGCATATCGCTCCTGGCGTACGGGCTTACCAAGATGTTTGTCAATCTTTTGACTTATATCCAACGGTGTCGATACCGGTGAACTGTCGAACATCCCAATTTTTTTTAGTACATCCTCGATGTAGTGAGATTGAGACAAGACCAGTCCATTAGATGTCTTAGAGATCTTGATCCCTAAGATGACATCTGCAATGCCCATATCTTTCATGTCAAAACACTATTTTAACATATTTTTAGTCTGTAGGATTATCCTAGGACTGCTTCCAGTGATCAACAAGTCGTCTACATATAGACATATCATGACGAATGATTCGTCATTTCCTTTCATGTATACATATTTGTCACATCCATTAATGGCGAACTCTTTTGATAGTAGAGTAATATCAAACTTTTCGTGCCATTGTTTAGGGGCCTGTTTCAGCCCGTACAATGATTTAACAAGCCAACACACTTTTTTGTCTCTTGTCCTAGAACCACATACCCCTCGGGTTGGTCCATATATATTTTTTCTTCCAAATCACCATTTAGGAAGGCAGTCTTAACATCCATTTGATGTATTTCAAGATCCCGCAAGGCGGCGATAGCTATGAACATACGTATGGATGTCATTCTTGACACCGGAGCGTAGGTGTCGAAGTAATCAAGGCCCTCCTTTTGGCGATAGCCCTTGACTACTAACCTAGCTTTGTACTTATCGATAGATTCATCTGGCTTTAACTTCCGTTTAAGGATCCACTTACAACCCAACAGTTTGTGTCCCAGGGGAAGTTCAGTCAACTCCCAGGCGTGGTTATGCAGAATGGATTCTATCTCACTTTCTAAAGCTTCCTTTCAGAGCGGTGCTTCTGGAGTTGACAATGCTTCGGCGATTGTCTGTGGTTCATCCTGAGCCAAATAAGCTTCAAAGTCTGGCTCGAAGGATTTGTCCTTCCGGGCCCTTTTTCTTCTCCTTAGTTCCATTTCTGAATCTTCCAAGTCCTGAGAATCTGGAATACTAAATTCCAGATAATCAACTACATCAGAATTTACTAGATCTGAACCGTTTGGATCTAGGTAGTCATCGATTCCTTGATCCTCGGAGTTTTGATCATAACTTCGTTTGCGAGAGGTTATGTTGTTTTCCTTGTATGGAAACATGTCTTCAAAGAACCATGCGTTCCTTGATTCCATGATCGTGCCTTCATAAATGTCCGGTACATCCGACTTATGCACTATGAAGTGATAAGCACTACTGTTATTGACATATCTTATGAATATGCAATCCACAGTCTTAGATCCAATCTTGACCTGCTTTGGCATAGTTACTTTTACCTTGGCCAGACAACCCCATACGTTCAAATACTTGTAGGTAGGTTTCTTTCCTTTCCATAGCTCGTATGGAGTCCTGTCTTTACCCTTGTATGGAACTCTGTTAAGAATCCTATTTGCGGTAAGGACAACTTTTCCCCACATGTGTTGGGGAAGGCCTGAATTGATGAATAAAGCATTCATCATTTCCTTCAGTGTTCTGTTCTTGCGTTCAGCCACACCGTTTGATTGAGGTGAGTAAGGAGCTGTTGTTTGATGAACTATACCCGACTGGGTACAAAATTCTTCAAAAGGCGCTACATATTCTCCCCCTCTATCGCTACAGATTATTTTAATCCGTCCGCTTAGTTGGTTCTCAACTTCTGCTTTGTAGCGTTTGAACGCTTCAAAGCCTTCATCTTTAATTTTTAGTAAGTAAAGGTAACAAAACCTTGTGCCATCATCTATGAAAGTCACAAAGTATTTGTTCCCCCCTCTAGTTTGAGCGAACTTCAAATCACATATATCATTGTGTATAAGTTCTAGAGGAGCGGTTTCCCTTTCGACGGATCTAAAAGGACTCTTGGAAAGTTTTGCCTCTATACACACCTCACACTTACGTTGAGGGTTTATGTTGATAGACGGTTATAATTCCAGCTTTACCAATCTTTGGATTGATTAATAGTTAACATGTCATAATCTATGATACCATAAATTAGATGACTCAATCAAGTAAGTAGAAGATGCAATTTTATTGATAGTTAAAACAGAAGGCATTACAGGTGCAACATTGAACTTAAAGAGGCCTTCACAGATGAAGCCCCTTCCTATAAAGGTTCCATTTTTAGTGATTACAAACTTGTTAGCCTCTAACACTAGCCTAAAACCAGCATTTACTAACAAAGGTCCAAAAATTAAATTTCTTCGAATTTCTGGGACATGCATCACTTCTTTCAGAATTAGCTTCTTCCCGGACGTCATCTTTAGGATCACCTTTCCTACCCCCAGTACCTTTGAAGAAGAATTGTTACTCATGAACAACTTCTTGTCTGAGACTGGTGTATAAGTGGAGAAGGCTTCTTTATTGGAACATATATGACCGGTAGCACCCGTGTCTAGCCACCATTGCACCGGATTCTCAACGAGGTTAGCTTTAAGAACCACCACTGAGAACTCCTCGATCATATCGTTGACAAGTGTGTCTTCAACGATGTTAACCTTGGCTTTACTTTTGGCCTTCTCTATATTCTCACGTTTGAGCCTGCGACAGTCTTTGGCCATGTGACCAACTATACCACAATGATTACAGTTTCCCTTGAACTTTTCAGTTGTTTGGGGCTTTCCTTCCTTCTGGAACTTCCGCTTCTTGCTTGGGTTCCCTTTGAATTCCGTCAGGTTTGCCTTAGCCTCAACGGGTTGTTTACCCTTTGGCATGACCTTTTTATTGTCCTCCTGAATCTGGAGTTTGACAATAAGTTCGTCTAAGGTCATCTCCATCGTTTTTAGTTTTAGATAGTTCATAAACTCAGTCCACGAGGGAGGCAGCTTCTCGATAAATGTCCCAACCAAGAATTGTTCTTTGGGCTTTATATATATCAAGAGATCTTGTAAGACTTATCTACACTTAGAAAATATTTTCATTACACAAGTTCTATCTCTTCTCTCTCAAGATTTCGGCCAAGGGCCATTATTGAAGACCAAGATCCTTAAATCTTCCAAGCTTAGTTCATAATACAAGATTAAGAACCCTAACCAAGTGTTAAGCCAAGATAAACCACCATGAACCTCAAATCCCATTTGGGTCGTGGCTAGGGTTAGAGATTTTAGGGTTTTCCGTCGACTTTTTGGTGATGGAACGTGAAGGGAAATTGCTCCTAAGGTTGTAGGGGATACATATATGTGATTGGATCTTGAAGAAGTGGAGCAAAACGAAAACTGTGGGCCAAATACGAGTGGACTGTTTTGGGGCATTTTTGGGCACAAAATGAGGTAAAAGTCCTTCTTCGTTTAAAGAAATTGGATATTACTTATTGTTATAATGTATGGATGAACTTGTACTAAAAAGAATGAGGATTAAAAAGTGTTTGGACAATATTTTAAGGCTTGGCCGAGAGTTAGACTAATTTTGAGGTTTTCGGATTTCGTTGGTTATTGTCGTTATTGACATTTGGTACATGTTATATAATGAAGGAAATATTGTAGTTGATAGATTATATAACTTGTATAGCATGTTGGAACTTGAATTGGAATAAAAGGAATTAAGGAAAAGGACTTTGGATTGTCGTAGTTATTGTCGGACGAAAACTGCCCAAAACTGTTAGACGTTGGGATGTCGTTTTATGGACTGTTTTGGGGTGCATATATGCTGGAAAATCAGCCCCTAATATGCATGATTAATGTGGTAAAATGAATAATGAAAGTCCTAAAGAATTTTGTCACGACCCGACCCCGGATCCGTGACCGGTGCCTTAACCCGGGCACCCTTGTGACACAACATCAGAGAAAATCAGCGGAATATAAACTCATAATAAACAACCATAATGATATAAATAGTCTAGCCCAAAATGGATACCCCAAAAGTACATAAAACCGAACAGTTACATCCTTAAACAAACCAAGTTATGACAAGACTACAGACCTCTAAGAAGGAGTAACACTATGACGGGACAGAGCCCCGTCATGCCCCTGAATGTACAAAACATCAACAACACCAGGGAGAACCATACCAAAAGTCGAGCCTCCGAAGCAATGGAGCTCCTGACACCTGAGTAAAAGATCCTAGGAATGAGGATCTACCACCTGCTTTCCCTTACCTGTGGCATGAACACAGCCCCCGAGGAAGGGGGTCAGTACACAACGTACCAAGTATGTAAAGCGAAAATATCAGTAGTAATATCATAAGTCAAAAATAAGCCGGAGTCATAGATAAAAATCAATTTCTCAGACCGTGTCTTACTAACAATGAGAGTAACAAGTATAAATCTTATAGCATAAAAATAGGAGGCTCACGATCAAAACAGGTACTCGCCTGTAGTATCATTAAGCAATCCTACTCCTGGGACTATTTCACCCGCATGGGTCCTGTGGACCCGCATGAGGTCATCCGCCTCGTCATGGGACTATTTTACCCGCATGGATCCTGTGGACCCGCATGAGTACCATCGCCGTACTCGCATGGGACTATTTCACCCGCATGGATCCTGTGGTCCGGATCCGCATGAGTGCAAGCGCCGCACTCGCATCATGGGTAGCAAATCCATGGCATAAATAATAACCCGGGGTTTACCCCGTAATAATATAAATATATAACATAGCTCATCCGGCTATCATACATAACATAAGCACTACCGGCCTATCATATCACAACATAAGCACTACCGGCCTATCATAACATAAGCACTACCGGCTTATCATAACATAAGCAAGTTAAGAAATCCCCTAACTTCTTATTAACATTATTAATATATCCTCTCATTTTAGTATCCTAAGGCACTAACATGTCTTTTAATAGAAAATCCGGGAATTCAACCCAAGTACCATGTACTTCTAACTTTTTAAGAAATAACTCTTTTTATACAAAAATTCCAAGATAATAATCACCATAGTATCAAGTTACGATTTCTTTTCAAGACAAGTCACATTTCCTTTTAGAAATATAATAGGCTTCTAAATCAAGTGACTTCATTTCCTTTAAAACCTTAGGCAACCAATGCCTAAAAATCAATTCACCTTTCTTAGTTTCAAATCCTTTACTCGTACTTGTTTTAATTAGAGTAAACCTTTCTTTGTGAACCTTTCAAAAAAAAACTAATATAACCAACTTCCCATAAAGTCATTATATTAGCGTTATCCCTTTGTCAAATACATTTTCCCTAAATCCAAGGGACTTATACTTTTGAAATGAAACAAGTATCATATACTTTAAAACAAGTGAAAGATATCAAATCTTGTACGTCTACCGTACTACATAGGTACAACTACTCATGCTCAAGAGATAGGAAAGTTCCACATACCTCTTCGGTTAATCCACTTGCTAAGTCCGAAATACCGCACGTAATATGTCAACCTATAATGACCATAATACGTTTATTAACCCCTAATTTCAATGTAAAATATTCCAAGTTCAAGTTACTAATTCCTAAGGAAATTTGGGCAGCATTTTCTTTGTTTCTACATACTTTGCCACCTTTTTCAAGGCCGAATTCAACATCCAAACGCCACATTTAAGGCCCAACAATCCCACATTTCAAAGGGGATTACACAACCAAACTTAGGTGTGTAAAATTCTGCCCCAATAGGTAAAACAATACACTTAACAATTCTAAAGTAGTTTGTAGGCTACAACATGCTCATAATATCTCTTTAACCAATCTTTCATATCCAAACCATTTTTCTTACATGCAATGATTCTAAGAGCATTATTTACTACTACAAATTCCTTATTCTTCACATGCAACACCAATAACTAGCTACAAGAGAAGAAATGTTACCTTTGGAGCTTTAGCCAAAACTATTCCAACAATTTTGCTAGCCTCCTTTTCAAGAATACCACCACAATAACCTCCACAAGCTTGCAAATAACTTTTCTTCTTAACACCCTTTTCAGATTTTCCTTAAGCTTGGAGTTTCTCTTGATTTTCTAGAGAGAAGGGAGAGCTTTTTAGCTTAGAGAGAGAGAGAGATGAAAGATGAAAGATGAAAGATGACCAAGTCTTCAAGACTTGGTCAATATAAGGCATGCAACATTTCAGATGGGGGGGGACACTTGTCACCCACCCATGACCTCTTTTAAAACAAAACAGTGCAAAAATTTCCACTAACTCTCGCAGATCCCGCCTCGGCGCCGCGGCGCTGAAACTCCTGCCGCCTTCTTAGGACTTTCCGCCGCCTCGCTTCCGGCCGCGGGCGCTGAAACTTCAGCGACCAGATCTTCCGGCATGCCGTTTTCCGGCCGCGACCTACAATCACCCGCTGGCGCTGCTCGCTCAGCGCGGCGCGCTGAGGCCCTCGACCATGTCCGCACTCAACCACGGGGTATAACAAATAAGGGTATAAAAAGGGTGTTAAAGGCTTCACATTGTGCCCTTAATATTGTAGAATTGTGGACTGTTTTGTGCCGAGAATTATGGAATGTTTTAATGTGATTGTGGGGGTAGAATTTTACACGTCAAGTTAGGAGTGTAATCTCCTTTGGTTAACTGTTGGTTGTGCCTTAAATGTGGCTTGTTGGTTGATGAATACGGGCCTTGGAAAAGGTGGAAAAGTACGTGGAAAGAAAGGAAGTGCTGCCCAAATTTCCGTAGAATTAGAGGGCCACTATTTGGTATAAGTCTTATACTAGTAAGTATGATATTGATAGAAGTGCTATCGTCATTATAGGTTGAAGTACTACGTGAAGCACATTCTACTTGGCTTGTGGAATAACCAATAAGGTTGAAGTACATTGGAGCGTATTGCTACTTGTCGTTTGGGTTAGTCGCCAACGAGGTATGTGAATTATCCTTCCTTCTTTTGCCATGATTATTTGGAAAGCCTATGTGACTTGATTTTGGTGGAGTCTATGTGAATTGATTTATTTGAAGTAAATGAATTGAGTTAAAGTTATGAGACTTGATTTCTTTAAAAGATTATGAGACTTTATTTTTCAACTTATGGGACTTGATTTCTAAAGTTAAGAGATTTGATTTAAAGTTATGAGACTTGATTTCTTTAAAAGATTATGAGACTTTATTTTTCAAGTTATGGGACTTGATTTCTAAAGTTAAGAGATTTGATTTAAAGTTATGAGACTTGATTTCTTTAAAAGATTATGAGACTTTATTTTTTAAGTTATGGGACTTGATTTCTAAAGTTATGAGACTTGATTTCTTTAAAAGATTATGAGACTTTATTTCTTTAAAAGATTATGAGACTTTATTTTCCAAGTTATGTGACTTGATTATGTGAAGTATACTTGCCTTGTTATTGGAGTATACGTGGGTATAAGAGACTAGATTATATGAAGCATATGTGGCTTGATTATGTGAAGTATATTTGCCTTGTTATTGGAGTATACGTGAGTATAAGAGACTAGATTATATGAAGCATATGTGGCTTGATTATGTGAAGTATATTTGCCTTGTTATTGGAGTATACGTGAGTATAAGAGACTAGATTATATGAAGCATATGTGACTTGATTATGTGAAGTATACTTGCATTGTGATTGTGATTTAGATCATGTGAGATAAGTCCATGATCGTGATTATAGTTAAGATTATGTGAGAATGTCCATAATTCATTATTTGAAAATGTGATAGTTGAGATTATGTGAGAATGTCCATAATCCATTGTTTGAAAATGTGATAGTTAAGATTATGTGAGAATGTCAATTCATTATTTGAAAATGTGATAGTTGAGATTATGTGAGAATGTCCATAATTTATTGTTTGAAAATGTGATAGTTAAGATTATGTGAGAATGTCCATAATTCATTATTTGAAAATGTGATAGTTGAGATTATGTGAGAATGTCCATATATTCTTATTTGAAAATGTGATAGTTGAGATTATGTGAGAAGGTCCATAATTTCTTATTTTTGAAAGTGGGATAGTTGGGATCTTATTTCATGACTCTTGTTTGAAAAAAAAGTATATTTGAAACCATGTGAGTGCGTCCATGATTATGTTATAAGTCTCGTTTTGAAAAGGTACTCTTCTGCTACATGGCACAATTGGATCTGATATTTGATTTTCATACTTGTCTTTGTCATATTTGTCCTGTTATGTTCACATACTTGGTATATTATTGTTGTACTGACCCCCTTTCTCCGGGGGGCTGCGTTCATGTCCGCAAGTCTAGGTACTCAGTTGTGGATTCGTGAGCTTAGGATCCTTGTTCAGCTTTATGGGATAACTCTAATGTTCCGGAGCTTGTCATTACTGCTAGGTATATTCAGAGGTACGGCGGGGCCTTGTCCCGTCATAATATTTGTCCAAAATCTTAGAGGTCTGTATTCATATGTGGGCTGAACTGGCTAGAGTTGTATTTACATTGTTGAACAGTGTAGACCCTTTCGGGTGACTTATATTATGGCAGCCTTATCGGTTTTGCCTTTGTTTAAGAAACAAAATGAGTGTTATTTATCTTCCGCGGTTTATTGTGTTGTATGAATAGAAGGGTGGGCATGTAGGGCATCAGTCGCGGGCCCGGGGTTCGGGGTGTGACAAAGTGGTATCGGAGCAGTTAGTCCTCGGAATGTCTACAGACCGTGTATAGTAGAGTCTTGTTTATCGGTGTGTTGTGCACCACATCCATAAACATGATGCTATAGTACATTTAGGATTTGTTTCCCTTCTTCTCACTCTGAGATCGTGCGATAGAGCTCTGTTGTTAGGGTAGTCTCTCCCTAACGTATTATTGTGGTTGCAGCTATGAGAAATGCAACAGTAGCCCAGAAAGGATTATATGGACTTCGTATCCAGGTTGGTAAAACTATTGTATAGTTGGTATAATGATGATGTGTATCTGTACGAGCGTATTTATTTGGGGCCCTGTGTGTTTCCTGAAATGATTATGAATTATCATTAGTTGGTTAAGCCTTAATAATTACTTGGAAGGTGTGGAACAGTTTATTGAATCCCCACCTAGGCTTTATATATGTACTGATTTGGAATAATCAGGAGGTCATGAACTGACTAAGATTTTGATAGACTCTTAAAAGATCAGGTTCAATTGACTTAAGGACATACCATGTTGATAGATTAAGTCGTGTTGTATGCTTAAGTGATATGTGTGAATAATATTGGTATGGAGTAAATAGGGTTGTTATGGTTAAAACAACGTGATTTTGAGATTATGAGAAGCTACCTTACCCGTATGTGGGGACTGATAATGTAAGCTTGGGACATGGAATAATTGTGAACCATATTATATTGATAACCGCTGAGACCTTAGATGCACAAGGCCTTATCGGGTAGTAAGATTATTTCAGACCAAGAATGAGAGTTAAGTGTGACGATGGGTCGGGTTGTGGGCCAATTTCGGGTCAACCCGTAGCATGAAATGGAGTGGGGTTAGTTGGAGGTGGTCACGCTATGTGATAGGGTCACTAGGGTTCAAGGCCCAAGTCTTGTTAATCGTTGTACGGGTTCGTGCACGCGTTCCACCAGAAACAGGTCGTGGGAGCTGAGAATGGATAAAACGTGAGCATGTGATCGTTGTGTGCAAGTGCGGTTAAGTTGACACTTGGAATTTCAGCTTGACACCTAGTATGAACATTCAGGACGAATGTTTCTAAGAGGGGAAGGATGTTACACCCCGTAATTCCATGACATTGATTTGAGAACGTGATTAAGGAAAGAAGATTTGAATATTGAAAGGAAAGAATTATTACATTTTCTTAAAGGAAAAATTCGGAAAAATGTGACGACGGAAAAATTATTAACTTGAAGTTTAATACTTCTAATTAAATTTATGGACTTGGTATTGGATTATAAGGTATTGGAATTGATAATATGGGGTCCGCCGAGAATTTCACAATTTCGCGGGGACCTTCGAAAATTTATAATATTTTGGACCAATCGGAGGGTGACACGTGTCACCCCTCCACTTGACTTTGACTTGGACTTGGACTTTAGATATTTTGAAGACAAGTGGACAAGTGGGTCCCACTCCACTTGTCTTGCTACACTTGTAGATATTTATATATATCAAGAGAGCTTGCAAGACTTATCTACACTTAAAAAATATTTTCATTACACAAGTTCTATCTCTTCTCTCTCAAGATTTCGGCCAAGGGCGATTATTGAAGACCAAGATCCTTAAATCTTCCAAGCTTAGTTCATAATACAAGATTAAGAACCCTAACCAATTGTTAAGCCAAGATAAACCACCATTAACCTCAAATCTCATTTGGGTCGTGGCTAGGGTTAGATATTTTAGGGTTTTCCGTCGACTTTTTGGTGATGGAACGTGAAGGGAAGTTGCTCCTAAGGTTGTAGGTGATACATCTATATGATTGGATATTAAAGAAGTGGAGCGAAAATAATACTGTGGGCCAAAGACGAGTGGACTGTTTTGGGGCGTGTTTGGGCACAAAATGAGGTAAAGTCCTTCTTCTTTTATAGTAATTGGATATTACTTATTGTTATAATGTATGGATGAACTTGTACTAAAAATAATGAGGATTAAAAGGTGTTTGGACAATTTTTTAAATCTTGGCCGAGAGCTAGACTAATTTTGAGGTTTTCGGATTTCGTTGGTTATTGTCGTTGTTTACACTTGGTACATGTTATATAATGAAGGCAATATTGTAGTTGATAGATTATATAACTTGTATAACATGTTGGAACTTGAATTGGAATAAAAGGAATTAAGGAAAAGGACATTGGATTGTTGTAGTTATTGTTGGACGAAAACTGCCCAAAACTGTTAGACGTTAGGATGTCGTTTTATGGACTGTTTTGGGGTGCATATATGCTGGAAAATCAGCCCCTAATATGCATGATTAATGTGGTAAAATGGCTAATGAAATTCCTAAAGAATAAGGGTATAAAAAGGGTGTTAAAGGCTTCACATTGTACCCTTAATATTGTAGAATTGTGGACTATTTTGTTCCGAGAATTATGGATAGTTTTATAGAATGTTTTAATGTGATTATGGGGGTAGAATTTTACACATCAAGTTAGGCGTGTAATCCCCTTTGGTTAATGATGCGCGATTTATGCATACACTAAACGCAAGTGCACGTGTCGTGACAAGTAATATAGTCTAAAAGACCGAGTTATCGTCCTCAGGGATTAGTGTCCAATTATCAACCTCTATTATGTGGTATCTATTTGGTAACCGATAATTTGATGAATTGTTTATAACTATGATTATAGATGCTAACTAAATTACTTTATTTTACTTCAGATATGGTGGAAATAGATCTTTCAAATCTCCTCAACTATCCGCTCGTCTTACTTGTTAATGCAAATAATTATGGTTCTTCTTCTATTTTGAGATAGCAGGTTAAATAAGCCATTTTATACTCCTGTTAAGGTAATATAAGCACTCAACCCCAATATAGAACTCTTCTATCTTTCGATGACAAGATTGACTATAAAGGAGGATTAAGAGCAATAACATATTAAGCTACACAAGTATCGGGGTACTTTCGTCCACGATTTAACCTATGTTTATTCAAGTATAGCATATTCACAATCTCCCCTTTCGAATTTCGATTAGAAATCATATAAATTATGATAATTAGTGATCAATTAATTACCAAGCAATGAAAACAAATATTGAATAAATCTCAACAATAATTAGAAGAAACCAAAACATGCATTAATTCGTAAGAACGAGTTTCAAGCGATTCGACATGGAAAGCCCTAAATTAAGTTAGTTTCTAGCCATAGACATGCCAAGAACTAAACTAATATCCAACATAAACTAAAAAGAAATAAAATAAAGAACAAGAAATTACTTAAAAGAAAGTCTTTAATCTTGATCTCCAAGTTGTGATGAATTCTCCAAAGTGGGATCCCCTAAATCTGACCTAAAAAGGTCCTTTTTATAGCTTAAAAAACGTCCAACAACTTTTCCTTCTTGGCCTTGGCCCATTCCCATTCGGATTTGGCTGATTTCCCACCTCGGCGTCGCAGCCCAGAATCAGCCAAGGCGCCAAACTCCTGCGACTCTGTACTTTGGGCGCCGTGGCGCCTGATGTCTTGGTTGGTGGCATGGCCACACTACGCCGCCGCCTCGTTGCCAACTTTTAGCTTTTGAGCTCTGGAACCTCTGCCGCCTCTCTTTCGCTCCTTTTCGCCAATGTGCCACTTTAAACCATTATGACTCAAAAGAAAGAAAATATATCCTAAGACGACACATATTTGTACAAAAATGGGCAAAAGACTAACTAAAAATGACTCAAAAAGTGTATATAAAATACACCGATCAAATACCCCCAAACTTAACATTTGCTCGCCCTCGAGCAAAGATCAAAAGAAAGAAATAAAAACACGAAGGAAAAGAAAATAGAATGACTCAAAGACATTGATCACTTTGCTGCATCATTGTTACTTAGAAAAGCATGAATGTTAGTAGAATAATATGCAGGAACATATAGCATGCATTTTTAGCATTCTAAACACATCAAGTTAGATATTTCGCAAATTCACTTTAATCATGCTCAATGGAAGTGAGAATACCTAACTATGCATGTTAATTTTAAAATCCTATGGCATGTTTACTTGTTATTCTCCACTAATCATGGATACACATATAAGAGATCTTCAGGGCTTTTCAGGGATGTAATGTAGGCTTAGGCAGGGATATGTAAAAATAGGCTTTTAGGCTCAACTTACGTACCATAAGCTCTTTTTCTTTCAACTCTTCCCTTTTCTTTTCTTTTTTGATTTTCTTTTTCACTTCATACCTATATTTCCCCTCTTTTGTTTTGAGAGAATGAAGTGTATTATGAATAGTAGACACCCCCAAACTTAGGCTTTTGCCTATTTATTATTACTTTTTCATTGGGATGCATCAAAATTATTCATTTCTTTTTTTTTCTCTTTTTCAACACTTTATATTCCAAACAACTCAATTTTTCACTTATGGCACAAATATGAAATTATAGGGTGTCAAAGAAAGATCTTATTTTTAGGCTCAAAGGGGCTGACTAGGGATACAATTGTAATGTCAGGGATAGGTAAAAATGGTAAGAAAGGGCTAACAAAGAAATGCACGAGTCATCTCCCTAACATGCATATCCTAACTATTTCGCCTCAAATAGCAAGCAAGCAGACACATAGGTTTTAATCACTTAACAATGCATAAATCAAGCAAAATACCCCCAAATAGTTCGATTTCATGAATTATTGACATATCTAACCTAAGTGTTCAGATGGTTGCTTCTAATTCTATTACATTATTCAACTTTACTTCACTAGGCGTTTCCAGTAACTACAACATGCATGATCTTTAAAAAAATATTATGACTCAAAAACACACAAAACAAATCAAAAAGACTCAAAACAATAAAACACCCCCCAAACTTAAATCACACATTGTCCATAATATGTGCAAGACTCAAAAAATAAAAGAAAAACATGACAACTTACAAACTTGGTTTAAAGTGGTGGCGGATAATGCATGAACTACTGGTTGAACAAGGAACTCATCTCATCAAATCTCTGGTGCAACTGTTGTTGCTCCTGCCTTAGTTCTTATTGTCTTTGCCTCAGGTCCTGTTGACCTTGTATCATTATGTCAAAACTCTGCATCATCCTCCTCCTCTGGTTCATGAGCAACTGCTCCATTATAGGCACCGAAGGTTCTAATTCCAGGGGTTGTTGGCGGCTGCTACTGCCTGCGCCGAGCCTCTGTCTCGTGCTCATCTTCATCCACGGCAGCGCCTCTGCTGCTTCGCCGCTGCCGGGTCTCCTTCGCCGCCACGGAGGGTCTGGTTCTGGGAAGGCATGCACTATCCCATATGACACAGGAGGTTGGCCCTTCTCATATGTATCAGTAGCTAGGGTTGGGACTCCATGTCTGGAACATAAACTGCAAATGAGTGATATGTGTCCCAACCCACTTGTAGTGACCAACCTACTGGGTTCTCCAATGTTCTGCAATATCTCCTTCCCAACATCAATCGTCTTCCCTTCCATGATTCCATATATCATTTTTATTCTATCCGCTGGCACTCTGGTGAAGTGCGTCGATGGAATTAGGCGGGCACTGACGAAATATAACCAACTCTTGGTTGTTTTGTTGAACTGACATCTGCTCAGTCCTCTTGATCCATTTCTTGCAATATCATACTCAGCCCCAGGGTAGCATAATGTGCTTGCGACGATATCCCAGTCGATGTTGTTGGCGTCTCTAGACCAAGTTCTGAAATAGCTTCGATCATCGCCTTTTTCTTCAACATCGGTTGTTCTTAATAGCTCATTCACCACTTTGGCCGTCACAGACACATACTGTCATCTCACAAAGCACCTACCATTTACCCTCTCCGGAAAGTTAGCATAGAATTCTTTCACCATTACGGTGTTCTGTGGTACTATTCTTTCCGGATTAACAAATATCTTCCACCCCATGGCCTCTATCATTGCCCAAATAGGCTCATAGGCATCTCCATCCACAAATGACTCCCTTTGGTACTTCATTCCTCGCTCAGGGATCAAGGGTCTAGTAATAAGTTTGTAATATATATCTTCTATTTTTTTACTGACAAACCTAGTAGTATCATATTGAGGGACGGAGGTGGATGTGGAAGCTCTACTCCTTTTGGCAGACATTTTTAGATAAATTCGGCAACGTTTCTTTGTTTCAGTGATATTACCCAGAAACTATCAATCAAACCAATCAACACACAACGTAATCAGCAAACTACAACACCATTTAACCCCCAAACTTCGCTTAAAGCACCGGTACAACACCCCACGATCACTACTTATAATCTTACCGCGAAATTTTCACACCAAACTTCAACACACCACACACTATCCACCAATAAAGCACATCCCCAAACCTATTACCTCCCCTGATAATTTCAAGAAAAGTGATGAAAGTTACCTTGGACGGTGTTCTTCAAGATTTTCTTGTTTCTAGTGATGGATTGAGGCAATGGAATGAGGGTTGTTGTTTGAGATGGCTAAGGTTGTAAGGAATTTAAGTACTTTGGTTGTGATTGAGTTTAGTTTGTGGAAGATTTTTAAGTAAAAGGCCTGATTTCGTGGGTTTTGGAGAGAGGAAGGGTTTTGGATTTTGATTTGGAGAAGGGAAAATCGGATCAGGGCTCCTTTAAATTTCAGATTTTTCATCGCAGCGCCACGGCCCTGCAATCGGCCATGGCGCCAAACATCTGCGACCCTTTGCCCGCATTCTCTGGGGTTCATCTCTCAGACATTAGGAAGAGTGCCCTGTGGCCTGTTGTTTGCCATCTTTGCTAGTTGTCCCACCTGCGTCTCCAAATTCCTGATAGAGGATCTTGTATCTGCCATGAATTGGGTCTATGAGTTGGTGAGTGTCAACAGGGCTGCTCTCAACTCATCTGGCTTTTCGTGTTGAGCATGTGCACTGAATTGTTGTGAAGATGAGGCCTGAGTGAATGGTTGTTGACTCTGATATTGACCTCGAAACTGGTTCTGTTGCCCTTGATCACCCCTCCATGAAAAGTTAGGGTGATTCCTCCACCCTGGATTGTAGGTATTTGAATAGGGGTTGTTCTGGGGCCTTTGGTAATTCCCCACATCCTGGCATTCTGCTTGCTCGATAGAGATGTTGTTGGGGTCTGCTGATGGGCATCTATCAAAGGTATGAGGACCCCTACACATCTCACAAATCAATGACATTTGAACTGCATTCACTGACACTGTGTTCTGTTGCAGTTGCTTGGTCAAGAGAGCAACCTGTGCATTTAATGTTGTGATGACATCATTCTCATGAACTCCTATTGCTCTCCTTCCACTCACCCCCCTATCCTCTGTGACATGATTATTGGTGGCCATGTCTTCTAGCAAATCATGGGCCTCATATGCTGTCTTCCTCATGAAGGTTCCACCTGCTGCTGCGTCAATGATGGTTCTTGTGGTCCCACTTAGCCCATTGTAGAAAATATGGACCAAATTCCACAGCTCAATGCTATGATGTGGACACTTTCTCTGCAAATCTTTAAATCTCACCCAAGCCTCATAGAGTGACTCTCCATCAGCCTGGTAAAAATTGTTCAACTCCCCTCTCAGCTTAGCGGCTTTGGACGGTGGAAAGAACTTTGCTAAGAACTTCTGTGCCAACTCCTGCCATGTGAATATAGAATCTGTAGGCAGGGAATTCAACCAAACTTTTGCTCTATCCCTGAGTGAGAAGGGAAAGAGCCTCAATCGGATGGCGGCGTCAGTAACGCCATTATACTTAAAAGTTGCACACAACTCCAAGAAGTTCGCTATGTACATATGAGGATCTTCCGATGGCAACCCTCCGAATTGAACAGTATTCTGCACCATACTCAGGATCGCATGCTTAATTTCGAAATTATTTGCTCCTATTACTGGGAGCCTGATACAAGTCTGTGCTCCATTCACCCTTGGCAACACATAATCTCTCAAGCTTCTCTCAGCTTGGACCTTGACCCTTTCTTCCACATCCATTGGTAACCTCCGGGGCATCCTTTTGTTAGGTTGATGATCACCTAACCCTTCGTTCATCTCATTGTTATTCTGCAAGCCTCCCATTGCTATTAAGGCCAAAACTCATTTGTTTCTCCGGTTCTGCTTGCAAGTCTTTTCAATCTCCGAATTGAAGGGAACAAGTGTATCTGCTCCTCTTCTTCTTCCCATAAACTAGATGCCTGCAACAGATCAAAATCAACAAACGGATCACGGCGCACGGTTTCACGAATAAAATAAAAGCTGAATAAAAAGAAAAAATAAAAACCAAATTAGAAATTAAGAATAGATAGAATGATATTGAACTACGCCAATCCCCGACGACGGCACCAAAAACTTGATGCGCGATTTATGCATACGCTAAACGCAAGTGCACGTGTCGTGACAAGTAATATAGTCTAGAAGACCGAGTTATCGTCCTCAAGGATTAGTGTTCAATTATCAACCTCTATTCTATGGTATCTATTTGGTAACCGATAATTTGATGAATTGTTTATAACTATGATTATAGATGCTAACTAAATAACTTTATTTTACTTCAGATATGGTGGAAATAGAGCTTCCAAATCTCCTCAAATATCCGCTCGTCTTACTTGTTAATGCAAATAATTATGGTTCTTCTTCTATTTTGAGATAACAGGTTAACTAAGTCGTTTTATACTCTTGTTAAGGTAATATAAACACTCAACCCCAATATAGAACCCTTCTATCTTTCGATGACAAGATTGACTATAAAGGAGGATTAAGAGCAATAACCTATTAAGCTACACAAGTATCGGGATACTTTCGTCCACGATTTAACCTATGTTTATTCAACTATAGCATATTCACAATCTCCCCTTTCGGATTTCGATTAGAAATCATATAAATTATGATAATTAGTTATTAATTAATTACCAAGCAATCAAAACAAATATTGAATAAATCTCAACAATAATAAGAAGAAACCAAAGCATGCATTAATTCGTAAGAACGAGTTTCAAGCGATTTAACATGAAAAGCCCTAAATTAAGTTAGTTCCTAGCCATAGACATGCTAAGAACTAAACTAATATCCAACATAAACTAAAAAGAAATAAAATAAAGAACAAGAAATTACTTAAAAGAAAGTCTCTAATCTTGATCTCCAAGTTGTGATGAATTCTCCAAAGTGGGATCCCCCAAATATGACCTAAAAGGGTCCTTTTTATAGCTTCAAAAACGTCCAACAAGTTTTCCTTCTTGGCCTTGGCCCATTCCCATTCAGATTTGGCTGATTTACCGCCTCGGCGCCGTGGCCTTGCAACTGGCGCCGCGGTGCCGAAACTCCTGCGGCTCTTTGTTCTTTAGGCGTCGTGGCGCTTTGATGCTGCTGGTTGGTGGCGTCGCGGCGCCACCCTGTTTCTCGTCCGGGTTGCCAACTTTTTAGCTTTTTGAGCTCTGGAACTTCTGTTTCTGCCCTCTTTTTGCTCCTTTTCACCAATGTGCCACTTTAAACCATTATGACTCAAAAGAAAGAAAATCTATCCTAAGACGACACATATTTGTACAAAAATGGGCAAAAGACTAACTAAAAATGACTCAAAAAGTGTATATAAAATACATCGATCAGTTAACTGTTGGTTGTGCCTTAAATATGACTTGTTGGTTGATGAATACGGGCTTTGGAAAAGGTGGAAAAGTACGTGGAAACAAAGGAAGTGCTGCCCAAATTTCCGTAGAATTAGAGGGCCATTATTTGGTATAAGTCTTATACTAGTAAGTATGATATTGATAGAAGTACTATCGTCATTATAGGTTGAAGTACTACGTGTAGCACATTCTACTTGGCTTGTGGAATAACCAATAAGGTTGAAGTACATTGGAGCGTATTGCTACTTGTCGTTTGGGTTAGTCGCCAACGAGGTATGTGAACTATCCTTCCTTCTTTTGACATGATTATTTGGAAAGCCTATGTGACTTGATTTTGGTGAGTCTATGTGACTTGATTTATTTGAAGTAAATGAATTGAGTTAAAGTTATGAGACTTGATTTCTTTAAAATATTATGAGACTTTATTTTCCAAGTTATGGGACTTGATTTCTAAAGTTAAGAGATTTGATTTGAAGTTATGAGACTTGATTTCTTTAAAAGATTATGAGACTTTATTTTTCAAGTTATGGGACTTGATTTCTAAAGTTAAGAGATTTGATTTAAAGTTATGAGACTTGATTTCTTTAAAAGATTATGAGACTTTATTTTTCAAGTTATGGGACTTGATTTCTAAAGTTAAGAGATTTGATTTAAAGTTATGAGATTTGATTTCTTTAAAGGATTATGAGACTTTATTTTCCAAGTTATGTGACTTGATTATGTGAAGTATAATTGCCTTGTTATTGTAGTATACGTGAGTATAAGAGACTAGATTATATGAAGAATATGTGGCTTGATTATGTGAAGTATATTTGCCTTGTTATTGGAGTATATGTGAGTATAAAAGACTAGATTATATGAAGCATATGTGGCTTGATTATGTGAAGTATATTTGCCTTGTTATTGGAGTATACGTGAGTATAAGAGACTATATTATATGAAGCATATGTGACTTGATTATATGAAGTATACTTGCCTTGTTATTGGAGTATACGTAACTTTATTATGAAGGTATACTTGTCTTAATTATGCCTAAGTTCTTACCAAGTCTTATGAGGGATGTTGGTAAGAGTCGTTAAGAAGTAATTGAAGTTGTTGTAAATGTTGATTTTGGGTGCAATTCCCTAATAGTGCTTTTGGGATTGAATCTCATGGATATTATACGTATACGTACGACTTGTATTGAGATCATGTGAGATAAGTCCATGATTGTGATTGTATTTAGATCATGTGAGATAAGTCTATGATTGTGATTGTATTGAGATCATGTGAGATAAGTCCATGATTGTCATTGTATTTTGATCATGTGGGATAAGTCCATGATTGTGATTGTGATTGTATTTAGATCATGTGAGATAAGTCCATGATTGTGATTATAGTTAAGATTATGTGAGAATGTCCATAATTCATTATTTGAAAATGTGATAGTTGAGATTATGTGAGAATGTCCATAATTCATTGTTTGAAAATGTGATAGTTAAGATTATGTGAGAATGTCCATAATTCATTATTTGAAAATGTGATAGTTGAGATTATGTGAGAATGTCCATAATTCATTGTTTGAAAATGTGATAGTTAAGATTATGTGAGAATGTCCATAATTCATTATTTGAAAATGTGATAGTTGAGATTATGTGAGAATGTCCATAATTTCTTATTTGAAAATGTGATAGTTGAGATTATGTGAGAAGGTCCATAATTTCTTATTTTTGAAAGTGGGATAGTTGGGATCTTATTTCATGACTCTTGTTTGAAGAAAAAAAAGAAGTATATTTGAAACCATGTGAGTGCGTCCATGATTATGTTATAAGTCTCGTTTTGAAAAGGTACTCTTCTGCTACATGACACGGTTGGATCTGATATTTGATTTTCATACTTGTCTCTGTCATATTTGTCATGTTTTGTTCACATACTTGGTACATTATTGTTATACTGACCCCCCTTTCTCCGGGGGGCTGCATTCATGTCCGCAGGTCTAGGTACTCAGTTGTGGATCCGCGAGCTTAGGATCCTTGTTTAGCTTTATGGGATAACTCTAATGTTCTGGAGCTTGTCATTATTGCTAGGTATATTCAGAGGTACGGCGGGGACTTGTCCCGTCATAGTATTTGTCCAAAATCTTAGAGGTCTGTATTCATATGTGGGCTAGACTGGCTAGAGTTGTATTTACATTGTTGAACAGTGTATACCCTTTCGGGTGACTTATATTATGGCAGCCTTATCAGCTTTGCCTTTGTTTAAGAAAAAAATGAGTGTTATTTATCTTCCGCGGTTTATTGTGTTGTATGAATAGAAGGGTGGGCAGGTAGGGCATCAGTCGCGGGCCTGGGGTTCGGGGTGTAACAGAGTGGTATCAGAGCAGTTAGTCCTCGGAATATCTACAGACCGTGTATAGTAGAGTCTTGTTTATCGGTGTGTTATGCACCACATCCATAAACAAGAGGCTATAGTACATTTAGGATTGGTTTCCCTTCTTCTCACGATGAGATCGTGCCATAGAGTTGTGTTGTTAGGGTAGTCTCTCCCTAACGTATTATTGTGATTGCAGCTATGAGAAAGGCAACAGTGGCCCAGAAAGGATTATATGGACTTCGTATCCAGGTTGGTAAAACTATTATATAGTTAGTATAATGATGATGTGTATCTGTACGAGCGTATTTATTTAGGGCCCTGTGTGTTGCCAGAAATAATTATGAATTACCATGAGTTGGTTAAGCCTTAATAATTACTTGGAAGGTGTGGAACATTTTATTGAATCCCCACATAGGCTTTATATATGTACTGATTTGGAATAATCAGAAGGTAATGAACTGACTAAGATTTTGATAGACTCTTGAAAGATCAGGTTCAATTGACGAGTGATAGGGTACGAGGGTGCAAGGCCCAAGTCTAGTTAATCGTTGTACGAGTTCGTGGATTCGTTCCACCAGAAACAGGTCGTGGGAGCTGAGAATGGATAAAACGTGAGCATGTGATGGTTGTGTGCAAGTGCGGTTAAGTTGACACTTGGAATTTCAGCTTGACACCTAGTATGAACATTCGAGACGAATGTTTCTAAGAGGGGAAGGATGTTACACCCCGTAATTCCATGACATTGATTTGAGAACGTGATTAAGGAAAGAAGATTTGAATATTGGAAGGAAATAATTATTACATTTTCTTAAAGGAAAATTTCGGAAAAATGTGACGACGGAAAAATTATTAACTTGAAGTTTAATACTTCTAATTGAATTTATGGACTTGGTATTGGATTATAAGGTATTGGAATTGATAATATGGGGTCCGCCGAGAATTTCACAATTTCGCGGGGACCTTCAAAAATTTATAAAATTTTGGACCAATTGGAGGGCGACACGTGTCACCCCTCCACTTGACTTTGACTTGGACTTGGACTTTAGATATTTTGTGTCACGACCCAACCCCGGGGCCGCGACTGGTGCCCTACCTGGGTACCCCGTTCAGGTATACATCAGAGAATAGCAGCGGAACATACACAACATACAACATGTTTATACAATAATATCACAGGCTAGCCGATAAGGCCGCCTTCCATAAAATATGCATAATCAAAGAAAAATCGCATAACTCGGTTCTACACCCCAAACCGCAACATGTGACTACTGCACTTCAGGAATAACAACAATATGGACGGGGCTCGCCATACCCTCAATGTACATAAATCTACAACATCGTGGAAAGATCGTACTAAAAAGACAAGCCTCCGGAGAAATGGAGCTTCTGACGTCTGAGAAGTGATCCTCAGTCTGAGGATCCACCACCTGCTTACCCCGACCTGCGGCATGAACGCAGCCCGAGAAGGGGTCGACACAATATGTACTAAGTATGTAAATCGAAAATACGTAATTACATCATAAGTTTAAAACAAAGCCGAGATATGTATGATAATAAAATTACAAGACACGAAGGCCTTACTAACAATGAGAGTAACTAAGAGTATCGTCTGACATAAAAATAGGAAGCTCACGATCAAAGCAGACCATCCGCCCGCAGATCGTTAAGTAATCCTACTCGCGGGACTATTTCACCCGCATAGGTCGTGTGGACCCGCATTGAGGTATCCTCGCGATAGTCAGACTACCGCGTGGGACTATTTCACCCGCGTAAGCCCATAAGGACTCGCGTGAGGTATTCCTCGCATCGTGGGTAGCAAATCCACTAAAACAGGTGGTATAACGTCTTGGGGGTTCACCCCTCATTTATACTCTTACCCTCCAGCAGGTGGTATAACGTCTTGGGGATTGACCCCTCATTTCTACTCTTACCCTGGAGAAGGTGGTATAACGTCTTGGGGGTTTCGCCCTCATTTATACGCTTACCCTATCTCAACCGGCCATCATACATAACATAAGCCCTACCGGCTTATCATACAATAAATAAGCAAGTTAAGAAATCTCCCTAACTTCTTATTAGTCTTATTCATATACACTCTCATTTTAGTTTACTTAAGGCACTAGCATATCTTTTATAAAAATCCGGGAATTTAACCCAAGTACTACATACTTCTACTCTTTTTAAAACAAATGACTCTTTTTAGTATAAAACTTCCAAGATACTATTAACCATAGTATCAAGTCAAAATTACTTTTCAGGACAAGTCACAATACCTTTAGAAATAAAGTTTGGTTTCTAAATCAAGTGACTCCTTTTCTTATAAAACCTTAGGCAATTGATGCCTTAAAATCAAATTGTCTTTCATTAAATCAAGTCATTTATCTTTCCATAAAGCTAATATAACCAACTTCCCATAAAGTCGTTATATTCACTTTATACCTTAGCCAAAAACAATTTCCTATCCAAGGGACTTATACGTTTAAAACGGAACAAGTATCACATACTTTAAAACTCTTCAAGTCCCTTAACTTTAATAAAACTTAAGACATCCTTAATACTTTCAAAGAAGTGAGTTAATCTCCTAACTCACCCGACTTGGCTATTCATAAAACTAGTAAAGGATATCAAGGTCTTGTCGCTCACCGTACTATATACGTGCAACTAGTCATGCTCAAAAGATAGGAAAAGTTCTACATACCTCTTCGGGTCAAACCACTTGCCAAGTACAAAATCCCGCCCGTAGAATGTCAACCTATAATATCCACAATACGTCTATTAACGCCTTACTTCAAACGTAGAATATTATAAGTGTAAACTCTCTAAATTCTTCAGAAAATCGGACAGCACCTCCTTTGTTTCTACTTACTTTGCCACCTTTTTCAAGGCCGAATTCAATAACCAAATACACCACATTTAAGGGCCCAACAATGCAATTAATAAATAGGGGATTACACGCCTACTAGACGTGTAAAATTCCGCCCCACGAACGATATCAAACTAATACAACTACTAGGCCAATTCGGCAAACTTGAGGTACTATAACATCAATTCTTATCCAATTTCCATTTCAATCCAAATTGTTAGCATAACATGATATCAAGTCGCAATCGATTATACTACTATAATCTTCAAGTAAGTAACATGCGACGATTCTAGTAAACGACCAAATTGTAATCCAACTTCACATGGCTTACATTACATTTCGGATTTTAAGGCTACAATCAATCCATAATACTTATAAACTTCAACACATATACTTCATGCTAGCAACATGTAAAGCTAACAACAATATATATAATCTTGTAACACTTTTAAGAGACAAGATTATTACCTCAACGAATCTTAATCCAACTCCAAGTCCGAAGTCGCTCCTTAGCAACTTAGAGTCTCTTCAAGACACTTCAATCCGCTACTTGAGACCCTTAGAACAACACCAACAAATTTCCTTCAAACTTCCAAACAAAACCTAGAAAGCAACTAGGTTTTCACCTTGCAACTAATACGAAAACTATCTTTTTCCGAGATTTTTCTATTGAGATACGCTTACAATACACTCATGAACCTTGGTTTAAAGTGTGGAGTTTAATGAACAAGAAACAAAAAAATTTCCTTTTCAAATGCAAGTGAACCCGAGAGCAACTATTGTTGTTCTTCAAATTCTTGAAAACTTTTCTAAGTGTTGGACTATGTCTTGCTACTAGTAGTATTAAATAGCACAATGGAGGGTCAAGATGTGAACAAATGGGTGGCTTGGATGAGCTTCAATTAAATATCAAGACTTGTGGACCCTTTGACTTAGTCAATTTTCTCAAGCTCACTACTTGCAAGACTTAGTCATCCTACAAAGGTCAAATGACCCTTAAGTCCTTGCCCATTTTTCGTCCAAGGCACTATAAGGGGGTGACACGTGTCGCCCTCCCATTCGTCACAATAATACGTTTTCCGACAATTTCATAATTCCGATAAATTATTTTACAAGTATCAAATCTTAACACTTGTGAGTTCTTACATACGTTCTTAAAACATGTCTTGTAAATACAGGGTGTAATATTCTTCCCCCTTAGAAACATTAATCCCCGAATGTTCTTTCGGAGTCAAACTTATAATTAGTGACATAGTTTCCTTTCACAACCCCGACATACCAATAATGCCACACATGGCCACATAATAGCATTTACACAAAACAAATGCTTCAATTAAAACTTGACAAGTAAGGGAAATGAAGTACCTGAAGGTGTAGGGAATAAGTGAGGATACTTCCTCAACATGTCCTCCTCCGCTTCCCAAGTCATCTCCTCCCGGTTATCATTCCTCCACAAGACTTTGACGGAAGCCACATCCTTGGTCCGCAGTCGCCTGACCTGGCGATCGAGTATCGCTATGGGACTCTCCTCATACGATAACCCCTCTGTCACCTGGACCTCACTAGCAGGGAAAACTCTCGCTGGATATCCGATTCACTTCCGCAACATAGAAACATGGAAGACCGGATGTACCGCCTCTAACTCTGATGGCAGATCTAACTCATAGGCAACCTTGCCTACTCGACGGACGATCTGGTAGGTCCCAATGTACTTGGTGAGTTTCCTTCTTACCGAATCTTATCACACCCTTCATGGGTGGCACCTTCGAAGACCCAATAGTCTACCCGAAACTCCAAATGCCGACGCCCGATTATCCGCGTATGACTTCGCCGACTCGAGCCGCTATCTCTCTGGATAAGCTTCACCTTATCCATAGCTCACGAACCAAGTCCGCCAACTAATCGCACTCGCCCACGTCGAACCAACCAATCGGCGATCTACATTTCCGCCATATAAAGCCTTGTATGGCGCCGTCCAGTATCTTTGGAATGGTAGCCGCGTTATAAGCAAACTCCACAAGAGGCAAATGATCCTCCCACTACCCTCGAAATCAATCACGCAGCTCGCGGCATATCCTCGTTGTCCGGATAGTACGCTCGCCGCCGCCACCCGAGGATGAAATATTGTGCGAGACTCACCTGTGTCCCTACCCTTCCTTCGGAAAGACCTCCGAAGTTAGCCGAAACCGGGCTCCCTATCGATATAATCGACACCGACACCGCGACCTCACAATCTCTCGATGTACAATCCGCATAGTCTCACCAAAACGTCGTCCCGATCGGAAGGAAATGGGCTAATTTTCGCCACCAACAATAACCCAAATGGATTCGTATTTCTCCGAGTGCGAGGTAACCCCAGAACAAAGTCCATGTTGATCACCTCCCACTTCCAAGTCGGAATCTCGATAGCTCGCATAATCCACTGGGCCTCTCGTGCTCGACCTTGACTGCGGGCAATTAGGACATCAGGCAACAAAACTCGCCACGTCCCTCTTCAGGCCATCCCACCAATAGATACATCTGAGGTCATGGTACATCTTAGTCGACCCCGGGTGAATAGAATAACGAGCACTGTGTGCCTCCCCCAGAATCTGCTGACGAAGTACTGTCACATCGGGAACACACAACCGGCCCTCAAATCTTAGCACCCCATCAGGCGTTACCTCAAAAGACTATTCTCTTCCTGAAGAGCTGCATCTCGATACCGTACCAACACTGGGTCCTCAATCGCCGCTTTCACCTCATCAACGATGGAAGACTCGCAACCTCACGAACCCGCACTCCCAATATCGCTTCAGACGATCAATTGAACCCCAAGGCTCGCTAGGTGGATCTGACGGACCATGTCCCGCTCTCTGGCCGCACTCCGACATGCTCCCCATCGATCTACGACTCAAGGCATCAAGAACTACGTTGGCTTTCCGATGGTATAGAATATCAACATCATAATCTTTCGAACTCTAACCACCGCCTCGCCGCAGTTCAGCTCCTCTGCTCGAAGATATACCGAGGCTCTTGTGGTCAGTATAAATATCCACATGAACCCCATACAAATAATGTCTCCAAATCTTCAAGGCATGAATAATCGCGCCAACTCTAAGTCGTGGGTAGGGTAATTCCTCTCATGCTTAGAATCGCCGAAGCATAGGCTATAACCTCGCTGCCTTTGCGTCAAAACACACCCAGCCCAATACCCGAGGCATCATAATAGATCACGCATCGCCTAACCCTCGGGAAGAGTAAGAATCGAGTTGTAGTCAACCTTTCCTTCAAAGAATCGAAACCCTTCTCGCAAGCTCTCGCCCATCGGAACTTGGCCGCTCGAGTCGGCTAGTCAAGGTCTTGAAATCGAAGCAACCGCTTCCACGAACCTATGATAATAACTCGCCGATCTAAGAAATCGCGCACTCGTTCGAGTAGTAGGTCTCGCCAAGACTGATCGCCTCAATCTTTGTCGTATCCACCGAACACCATCACCCCGATAATGTGCCCGGGAATGCCACTGAGGCCAACCAAAACTCACACTTGGAGAACTTGGCGAATAATCGCGGCCCGAGGACCCTGGTACCGCCTCGTGATCCGTGCTGCCTCGCTCTGTCGCGAATAAACCAGGATGTCATCAATGAATATTATCACAAATGTATCCAAAATGGCTTGAACACGGTTCATCAAATCCATAAATATTCTTTGGGCGTTGGTCAAACCGAAAGACATAACCCTCAACTCATAGTGCCCATACTGGTCCCGAATGCGCTTTGGGATATTCGCTCTCGAACTCAGACTGATGATAACCGCATCGCAGTCTATCTTGAGAAACGCCTCGCACTCGCAATCGTCAAACAAATCATCAATCCCGGGAGGGTACCTATTCTTGATGGTTACCTTATTCACCGTAATCAACACACACATACGCAGCTGCCCCATCTTTCTTCTTCACAAACAAAATCGGCGCCCTGGGAGATACACTAGGCCTGATAAAGCCTTTCTCCAAAGAAATCTTTCACCGGTCCTTCACTCCTCAACTCAAGAAAGCCATCCTCAGATGGCGGAATGGAAATAGGTCGAGTGTCCGCAACGTGTCAATACAAAACTCAATCTCCTCTCGGGAGGATACCGAATATCGTCTGGGAACACATCCGAAACTCCTAACCACTGCATCGATCAAGAATCGCACCTCACCTGCATCAAATACCCGAACGGATGATATATGTACTTTCTCGCACCATCTTCCTAGCCTTGAGGTAAGAAATAAACCTACCTTGTGACGCCGCTTCTTCCACTGATCATCGCTCGCCAGAAATCGAACCGAACCAACTCGCCCTACGATCAACGTTGGCATAACAAGAAGTCAACCATCCATATCCATAATGACATCAAAATCGTCATCTCCAACTCTATCAAGTCTGCAAGTGGTCCGACGATCAGAATAAATACCGGACAACCTCTATACACCCGCCGCTAACACCGAATCACCCATGGCGTAGCTACCTCAAAAGGCTCTATCGACACCGCTTATCCCGATTCTACCTGCAATAAGAGGGGACACATAGCACAAGGTAGAACCTCGATCTGTCAAAGCATAAACTTCACAACATGAAATCAATAATCTACCTGTGACGACGCGTGGAAGCCTCCGATCCCGAGGTCAAGCTAATGAATATATGCGATTCGTGGACCGCTAGAATCGAACCACCACCACGACTCTACCGCGCTGCCGGCCCGCGAAGTACCGCCTCGGGCGCATAACCACGTAAGGAGAGGAAGACCCAAAGAATCGATCCTATCGGCCGCACCAGACACCCACGCCGCCTAGACGGACAATCTCTCCTTAAATGGCCCTGCTGGCCACAAGAGTAACAAGATCCCGGAGCCCTGCGACACTCGCCCTGGTGAGACCTACCGCATCGAGCACACTGAGATGTGGGTGGTCTCGATCGGTGACGGTTTTTGTCTCCCTGAAACCCCGAAGTCCTGGAGCCCTGACCTGCTCCTGAATGACCTGGCTGATCAGACCTCCTGCCAGAAATCCGTGAAGGAGCACTCTGTGCTGGCTGGAATCTGGACCTAGTCTGCTGCTGAGGTTGTCCGCCTCAAATCGCCTCGAGACCTGTTGTCCCGCCTCTTGGGCCGCTCGAGTCAACTGATCCTCCCTCTCTCTATCCTTTATCCCCTACGCATACGCCTGCATCCTGGAAATGTCCATACCGGCCAAGAGCCACCCCAAGCACGCAGCAGTAATCATATGACGGTATAGCCCCATCACATAACGATGAACTCTATCTGCCATGTCGGCTACAATGGTATGCGCATGCCTGGCCAAGGAGTCAAACTCCAGGCTAGACTCCCTGATAGTCCTCCCATTCTGCCTCAAGGTCAAGAATCTATCTACACGGGCTCTCCTCATCTCAGGAGGCAAAAAGTGATCCATGAAGGCCTCTGTGAACTCCTCCCAAACAGCTGGAAGAGCATCCTCACCTCTCGACAGCTCCCAGGACTCAAACCAGTTCAACACAATATCGCGTAACCAGTAAGAGGCTAGCATAATGCACTCGTCTCAAGCCCTAAGAACTGCATAGTCCGTGAGTCGCCGAATGAACTCCTGCGGATCCTCATCAGAACTCGAACCATAAAACTCGGGCGGATGACAACCCATAAAATCCCGAATCCGCAAACTGGCTTTAGGGTTAGCCGCTCGCTTCCCGCTTGCCGCTCGCTACTATATCGGTCAATAACCGGACCGCCTCGTAGTCTCTATACTCGCCTCTGGCCGCGGATCGAGGCTCGCACGGAACCTCTCGAGCTACCGCCGCTCGCTAATATCGCTGGCGTGGGTGAACTCGCCGACTGCTTAATACCTCGTGCATAGTCCGTGCTCGAGTCCGTAACCTTTGAGTACCGCTAGCAGCCTCCGCCGCTTTGCCCTTTGGGCCCCGGTCGCCATCCGTGGAGGCATAACTGTTTCATAAGAATAGGTCAGAGAGGATTCAACCTAATAAGACAACTCTACTGCACGATCTCAGAGAGAGAAGAATGGAAACCAATCCTAAATGTCCTGCAGCCTCCTGATTATAGATGTGGTGCACAACACACCGATAATTAAGACTCTACTAGACACGGTCTGTAGACACTTTCCGAGGACTAACTGCTCTGATACCACTTTTGTCACGACCCAACCCCGAGGCCGCGACTGGTGCCCTACCTGGGCACCCCGTTCAGGTATACATCAGAGAATAGCAGCGGAAGATACACAACATACAACATGTTTAGACAATAATATCACATGCTAGCCGATAAGGCCGCCTTCCATAAAATATGCATAATCAAAGAAAATCAGATAACCTTGCTTCACATTTCAAACCACAACATGTGACTATAGACCTCTAGAATAATAACATGGACAGTGGCCCGCCATACCTCGAATGTACATAAATCTACAACATCAGGGAAAGACTGTACCAAATAGACAAGCCTCCGGAGAAATGGAGCTTCTGACGTCTGATAAGTGATCCTAAGTATGAGGATCCACCACCTGCTTACCCTAATCAAGATTTAACGCAGCTTCGAGAAGGGTCAGTACACAATATGTACTAAGTATGTAAAACTGGAAAATACTGTAATTACATCATAAGTTTAAAACAAAGCCGGAGACATGTATGATAATAAAATTACAGTACACAGTGCCTTACTAAAAATGAGAGTAACTAAAAGTATACGTACAACATAAAATAGGAAGCTCACGATCAAAGCAGACCATCCGCCCGCAGATCATTAAGCAATCCTACTCGCGGGACTATTTCACCCGTGATAGTCGTGTGGACCGCATTGAGGTATCCTCGTGATAGTCAGACTACCGCACGGGACTATTTCACCCGCATAAGCCCATAAGGACTCGCATGAGGTATTCCTCGCATCGTGGGTAGCAAATCCACGGAAAAACAGGTGGTATAACGTCTTGGGGGTTCACCCCTCATTTATACTCTTACCCTAAAGCAGGTGGTATAACGTCTTGGGGATTTACCCCTCATTTATACTCTTACCCTGGAGAAGGTGGTATAACGTCTTGGGGGTTTACCCCTCATTTATACTCTTACCCTATCTCAACCGGCCATCATACATAACATAAGCCCTACCGGCTTATCATACAATAAATAAGCAAGTTAAGAAATCTCCCTAACTTCTTATTAGTCTTATTCATATACACTCTCATTTTAGTTTACTTAAGGCACTAGCATATCTTTTATAAAAATCCGGGAATTTAACCCAAGTACTACATACTTCTACTCTTTTTAAAACAAATGACTCTTTTTAGTATAAAACTTTCAAGATACTATTAACCATAGTATCAAGTCAAAATTACTTTTAAGGACAAGTCACAATACCTTTAGAAATAAAGTTTGTTTTCTAAATCAAGTGACTCATTTTCTTATAAAACCTTAGGCAATTGATGCCTTAAAATCAAATTGTCTTTCATTAAATCAAGTCATTTATCTTTCCATAAAGCTAATATAACCAACTTCCCATAAAGTCGTTATATTCACTTTATACCTTAGCCAAAAACAATTTCCTATCCAAGGGACTTATACGTTTAAAACGGAACAAGTATCACATACTTTAAAACTCTTCAAGTCCCTTAACTTTAATAAAACTTAAGACATCCTTAATACTTTCAAAGAAGTGAGTTAATCTCCTAACTCACCCGACTTGGCTATTCATAAAACTAGTAAAGGATATCAAGGTCTTGTCGCTCACCGCACTATATACGTGCAACTAGTCATGCTCAAAAGATAGGAAAAGATCTACATACCTCTTCGGGTCAAACCTCTTGCCAAGTACAAAATCCCGCCCGTAGAATGTCAACCTATAATATCCACAATACGTCTATTAATGCCTTACTTCAAACGTAGAATATTATAAGTGTAAAGTCTCTAAATTCTACGGAAAATCGGACAGCACCTCCTTTGTTTCTACTTACTTTGCCACCTTTTTCAAGGCCGAATTCAATAACCAAACACGCCACATTTAAGGGCCCAACAATGCAATTAATAAATAGGGGATTACACGCCTACTAGACGTGTAAAATTCCGCCCCACGAACGATATCAAACTAATACAACTACTAGGCCAATTCGACAAACTTGAGGTACTATAACATCAATTCTTATCCAATTTCCATTTCAATCCAAATTGTTAGCATAACATGATATCAAGTCGCAATCGATTATACTACTATAATCTTCAAGTAAGTAACATGCGACGATTCTAGTAAACGACCAAATTGTAATCCAACTTCACATGGCTTACATTACATTTCGGATTTTAAGGCTACAATCAATCCATAATACTTATAAACTTCAACACATATACTTCATGCTAGCAACATGTAAAGCTAACAACAATATATATAATCTTGTAACACTTTTAAGAGACAAGA
Organism: Przewalskia tangutica; assembly: GCA_029844215.1. NCBI lineage: Eukaryota > Viridiplantae > Streptophyta > Magnoliopsida > Solanales > Solanaceae > Przewalskia > Przewalskia tangutica. Next base: position 42,205,968 of record CM056721.1, on the reverse strand, counting down.
TTATTACCTCAACGAATCTTAATCCAACTCCAAGTCCGAAGTCGCTCCTTAGCAACTTAGAGTCTCTTCAAGACACTTCAATCCGCTACTTGAGACCCTTAGAACAACACCAACAAATTTCCTTCAAACTTCCAAACAAAACCTAGAAAGCAACTAGGTTTTCACTCATGACTAATACGAAAACTATCTTTTTCCGAGATTTTTCTATTGAGATACGCTTACAATACACTCATGAACCTTGGTTTAAAGTGTGGAGCTTAATGAACAAGAAACAAAAAAATTTCCTTTTCAAATGCAAGTGAACCCGAGAGCAACTATTGTTGTTCTTCAAATTCTTGAAATTTTTTCTAAGTGTTGGACTATGTCTTGCTACTAGTAGTATTAAATAGCACAATGGAGGGTCAAGATGTAAACAAATGGGTGGATTGGATGAGCTTCAATTAAATATCAAGACTTGTGGACCCTTTGACTTAGTCAATTTTCTCAAGCTCACTACTTGCAAGACTTAGTCATCCTACAAAGGTCAAATGACCCTTAAGTCCTTGCCCATTTTTCGTCCAAGGCACTATAAGGGGGGGTGACACGTGTCGCCCTCCCATTCGTCACAATAATACGTTTTCCGACAATTTCATAATTCCGATAATTTTTTTTACAAGTCTCAAATCTTAACACTTGTGAGTTCTTACGTACGTTCTTAAAACATGTCCTGTAAATACGGGGTGTAACATTTTGAAGACAAGTGGACAAGTGGGTCCCACTCCACTTGTCTTGCTACACTTGTAGATATTTATATATATCAAGAGAGCTTGCAAGACTTATCTACACTTAGAAAATATTTTCATTACACAAGTTCTATCTCTTCTCTCTCAAGATTTCGGCCAAGGGCCATTATCGAAGACCAAGATCCTTAAATCTTCCAAGCTTAGTTCATAATACAAGATTAAGAACCCTAACCAATTGTTAAGCCAAGATAAACCACCATTAACCTCAAATCTCATTTGGGTCGTGGCTAGGGTTAGAGATTTTAGGATTTTCCGTCGACTTTTTGGTGATGGAACGTGAAGGGAAGTTTCTCCTAAGGTTGTAGGTGATACATCTATGTGATTGGATCTTAAAGAAGTGGAGCTAAAAGAAAACTGTGGGCCAAAGATGAGTGGACTATTTTAGGGCGTTTTTGGGCACAAAATGAGGTAAAAGTCCTTCTTCTTTTATAGTAATTGGATATTAATTATTGTTATAATGTATGGATGAACTTGTACTAAAAATAATGAGGATTAAAAAGTGTTTGGACAATTTTTTAAGGCTTGGCCGAGAGCTAGACTAATTTTGAGGTTTTCGGATTTCGTTGGTTATTGTCGTTATTTACACTTGGTACATGTTATATAATGAAGGAAATATTATAGTTGATAGATTATATAACTTGTATAACATGTTGGAACTTGAATTGGAATAAAAGGAATTAAGGAAAAGGACTTTGGATTGTTGTAGTTATTGTTGGACGAAAACTGCCCAAAACTGTTAGACGTTGGGATGTCGTTTTATGGACTGTTTTGGGGTGCATATATGCTGGAAAATCATCCCCTAATATGCATGATTAATGTGGTAAAATGGCTAATGAAAGTCCTAAAGAATAAGGGTATAAAAAGGGTGTTAAAGGCTTCACATTGTACCCTTAATACTGTAGAATTGTGGATTGTTTTGTGCTGAGAACTATGGATTTTTTTATAGACTGTTTTAATGTGATTGTGGGGGTAGAATTTTACACGTCAAGTTAGGCGTGTAATCCCCTTTGGTTAATGATGCGCGATTTATGCATACGCTAAACGCAAGTGCACGTGTCGTGACAAGTAATATAGTCTAGAAGACCGAGTTATCGTTCTCAGGAATTAGTGTCCAATTATCAACCTCTATTATATGGTATCTATTTGGTAACCGATAATTTGATGAATTGTTTATAACTATGATTATAGATGCTAACTAAATTACTTTATTTTACTTCAGATATGGTGGAAATAGGGCTTTCAAATCTCCTCAACTATCCGCTCGTCTTACTTGTTAATGTAAATAATTATGGTTCTTCTTCTATTTTGAGATAGAAGGTTAACTAAGCCGTTTTATACTCCTGTTAAGGTAATATAAACACTCAACCCCAATATAGAACCCTTCTATCTTTCGATGAAAAGATTGACTATAAAGGGGGATTAAGAGCAATAACCTATTAAGCTACAGAAGTATCGGGGTACTTTCGTCCACGATTTAACCTATGTTTATTCAACTATAGCATATTCACAATCTTCCCTTTCGAATTTCGATTAGAAATCATATAAATTATGATAATTAGTGATCAATTAATTATCAAGCAATCAAAACAAATATTGAATAAATCACAACAATAATAAGAAGAAACCAAAACATGCATTAATTCGTAAGAATGAGTTTCAAGCGATTCGACATGGAAAACCCTAAATTAAGTTAGTTCCTAGCCATAGACATGTCAAGAACTAAACTAATATCCAACATAAACTAAAAAGAAATAAAATAAAGAACAAGAAATTACTTAAAAGAAAGTCTATAATCTTGATCTCCAAGTTGTGATGAATTCTCCAAAGTGAGATCCCCAAATCTGACCTAAAAAGGTCCTTTTTATAGCTTCAAAAACGTCCAACAACTTTTCCTTCTTGGCATTGGCCCATTCCCATTCGGATTTGGCTGATTTTCCGCCTCGGCGCCGCGAATCAGCCGCTGGCGCCAAACTCTGCGCTCTGTTCTTTGGGAGTCGTGGCGCTCGATCTCGGTTGGTGGCCGCGCCGCCGCTGTTCGCCGGGTTGCCAATTTTTTAGCTTTTTGAGCTCTGGAACCTCTGTTTCTGCCCTCTTTTCGCTCCTTTTCGCCAATGTGCCACTTTAAACCATTATGACTCAAAAGAAAGAAAATCTATCCTAAGACGACACATATTTGTACAAAAATGGACAAAAGACTAAATAAAAATGACTCAAAAAGTGTATATAAAATACATCGATCAGTTAACTGTTGGTTGTGCCTTAAATATGGCTTGTTGGTTGATGAATAAGGGCCTTGGAAAAGGTGGAAAAGTACGTGGAAACAAAGGAAGTGCTGCTTAAATTTCCGTAGAATTAGAGGGCCATTATTTGGTATAAGTCTTATACTAGTAAGTATGATATTGATAGAAGTGCTATCGTCATTATAGGTTGAAGTACTACGTGTAGCACATTCTACTTGGCTTGTGGAATAACCAATAAGGTTGAAGTACATTGGAGCGTATTGCTACTTGTCGTTTGGGTTAGTCGCCAACGAGGTATGTGAACTATCCTTCCTTCTTTTGACATGATTATTTGGAAAGCCTATGTGACTTGATTTTGGTGAGTCTATGTGACTTGATTTATATGAAGTAAATGAATTGAGTTAAAGTTATGAGACTTGATTTCTTTAAAAGATTATGAGACTTTATTTTCCAAGTTATGGGACTTGATTTCTAAAGTTAAGAGATTTGATTTGAAGTTATGAGACTTGATTTCTTTAAAAGAGTATGAGACTTTATTTTTCAAGTTATGGGACTTGATTTCTAAAGTTAAGAGACTTGATTTAAAGTTATGAGACTTGATTTCTTTAAAAGATTATGAGACTTTATTTTTCAAGTTACGGGACTTGATTTCTAAAGTTAAGAGATTTGATTTAAAGTTATGAGACTTGATTTCTTTAAAAGATTATGAGACTTTATTTTCCAAGTTATGTGACTTGATTATGTGAAGTATAATTGCCTTGTTATTGGAGTATACGTGAGTATAAGAGACTAGATTATATGAAGCATATGTGGCTTGATTATGTGAAGTATATTTGCCTTGTTATTGGAGTATACGTGAGTATAAGAGACTAGATTATATGAAGCATATGTGGCTTGATTATGTGAAGTATATTTGCCTTGTTATTGGAGTATACGTGAGTATAAGAGAGTAGATTATATGAAGCATATGTGACTTGATTATGTGAAGTATACTTGCCTTGTTATTGGAGTATACGTAACTTTATTATGAAGGTATACTTGTCTTAATTATGCCTAAGTTCTTATCAAGTCTTATAGGGGATGTTGGTAAGAGTCGTTAGGAAGTAATGGAAGTTATTGTAAAAGTTGATTTTGGGTGCAATTACCTAATAGTGCTTTTGGGATTGAATCCCATGGATATTATACGTATACGTACGACTTTTGGAGAGAGAAAGGGTTTTAGATTTTTGATTTGGAGAAGGAAAAATCGGATTAGGGCTCCTTTAAATTTCAGATTTTTCATCGCGGTGCCACGGCCCTGCAATCGGCGCTGCGGCGCCTAAACATCTGCGACCCTCTGAACTTCCGTCGTCGTGGCGCTCTGATTTGGCGTCGCGACGCTCAAACTTCAGAGACCTTCTGGACTTCGGCCAGAATCGCGCCGTGGCGCCCAACTTCTGCGCTTCTTCGCATTCTCGCGACACGTTCTCTCACGGCGCCGTGGCGCCGAGCCGATTTTTTTCTTCTCTTCACGTTTTTGTCCTCCAATTGTTTTGGCCCTGTACCTGTCATCACAACATGCAAACAATACCTCCCGTGAGACTGTTCTAACTAAAACTTAAATTGCATAAAATAAAATAAAATAACATTGGGTTGCCTCCCAAGTAGCGTTGTCTTTAACGTCTTTTAGCAGGACGCACATTCCTTATCAAGAGGCATGGGGTAAATTAACCCCACAACCTATCCATTTCATAATTATTTTTCGCTTCCGCCTTCTGTTTTTCTTTTTCTCTTTTTTCTCAAGAGAAGGTTTAGCGTTGCTCACCTGTACTGGCGGACTTATTCCGTTGCTTTGGCCTGTGCTGGCTCAACCGATGTGTCGATGGCCGATCTTGCAAAACACTTGCTTATGACTGGGGGTTCAACGATGTGTTTAAACACCTTGAACACCATCTCTTCATTCTTCACTCTCTCCACATCAATCAGGGTTCTCCCAGTTGCCAAGAATGGTCTTCCCAATATGATAGGGATCTCATCATCTTCCTCCATATCAAGGATGAGGAAGTCCACAGGAAAGAAGAATTTTCCCACCTTAACTAATACATCTTCAATCATTCCCCTGGGATGCACCACTGTCATATCCGCCAACTGCAAGCTCACAGTGGTTGGTTTGGCTTCACCCAACCCCAACCTCTTGAAAACGGACAAGGGCATGAGATTTATGCTGGCCCCCAAATCACACAGGGCCCTGTTACATGTCACCCTGACAATTGTGCAAGACAATGTGAAGCTCCCTGGATCCTTGAGTTTGGGGGGCAATTTCTTCTGCAAGATGACACTGCATTCCTCTGTCAATGCCACTGTCTCATACTCAGCTAGCTTCTTCTTCTTCCCAAGAATTTCCTTCATGAATTTAAATAAGTAGGCATTTGCTCCAATGTCTCAATGAACGGAATGTTAATGTGCAGCTTTCTGAATACCTCCAAGAACTTGGAAAATTGATTATCAACTGCTTTCCTTTGCAACCTCTGAGGGTAAGGAATCTTCTCTGTGTATTCCCTCACTGGGACTGTTGGAACTTTCTCTAACATAGGGCGGTCTTCAGTAACCCCCTCCTTCTCTGCATCTACTATATGTTCTACCACAGGCTGGAGTGTAGGCTGTTCTAGATGCTTTCCATTTCTCAGTTGCACCGCCTGGCACTGTTCTCTGGGGTTCATCTCTGTATTACTAGGAAGAGTGCCCTGTGGCCTGTTGTTTGCCATCTTTGCTAGTTTTCCCACCCGCGTCTCCAAATTCCTGATAGAGGATCTTGTCTCTGCCATGAACTGGGTTTGTGAGTTGGTGAGTGTCAACAGGGCTGCTCTCAACTCATCTGGTTTTTCTTGTTGAGCAGGGGCACTGAATTGTTGTGAAGATGAGGCCTGAGTGAATGGTTGTTGACTTTGATATTGACCTCGGAACTGGTTCTGTTGCCCTTGATCACCTCTCCATGAAAAGTTAGGGTGATTCCTCCACCCTGGATTGTAGGTATTTGAATAGGGGTTGTTCTGGGGCCTTTGGTAATTCCCCACTGCCTGGAATTCTGCTTGCTCGATAGAGATGTTGTTAGGGTCTGCTGATGGGAACCTATCAAAGGTATGAGGACCCCCACACATCTCACAACTCAATGGCATTTGAATTGCATTCACTGACACTGTGTTTTGTTGCAGTTGCTTGGTCAAGAGAGCAACTTGTGCATTTAACGTTGTGATGGCATCAATCTCATGAACTCCTATTGCTCTCCTTCCACTCACCCCCCTGTCCTCTGTTACATGATTATTGGTGGCCATGTCTTCTAGCAAATCATGGGCCTCATGTGATGTCTTCCTCATGAAGGTTCCACCTGCTGCTACGTCAATGATGGTTCTTGTGGTCCCACTTAGCCCATTGTAGAAAATATGGACCAAATTCCACAGCTCAATGCTATGATGTGGACACTTTCTCTGCAAATCTTTAAATCTCTCCAAGCCTCATAGAGTGACTCTCCATCAGCCTGGTAAAAATTGTTCAACTCCCCTCTCAGCTTAGCGGCTTTGGACGGTGGAAAGAACTTTGCTAAGAACTTCTGTGTCAACTCCTACCATGTGAATATAGAATCTGTAGGCAGGGAATTCAACCAAACTTTTGCTTTATCACTGAGTGAGAAGGGAAAGAGCCTCAATCGTATGGCGGCGTCAGTAACGTCATTATACTTAAAAGTTGCACACAACTCCAAGAAGTTTGCTATTTGCATATGAGGATCTTCCGATGGCAACCCTCCGAATTGAACAGTATTCTGCACCATACTCAGGATCGCATGCTTGATTTCAAAATTATTTGCTCCTATTACTGGAAGCCTGATGCAAGTCTGTGCTCCATTCACCCTTTGCAGCACATAATCTCCCAAGCTTCTCTCAGCTTGGACGTGGACCATTTATTCCACATCCATTGGTAACCTCCGGGGCATCCTTTGGTTAGGTTGATAATCACCTAACCCTTCGTTCATCTCATTGTTATTCTGCAAGCCTCCCATTGCTATTAAGGCCAAAACTCGTTTGTTTCTCCGGTTCTGCTTGCAAGTCTTTTCAATCTCCGGGTTGAAGGGACAAGTGTATCTGCTCATCTTCTCCTTCGCATAAACTAGATGCCTGCAACAGATTAAAATCAACAAACGGATCACGGCGCACGGTTTCACGAATAAAATAAAAGCTTAATAAAAAGAAAAAATAAAAACCAAATTAGAAATTAAGAATAGATAGAATGATATTGAACTACGGCAATCCCCGGCGACGGCGCTAAAAACATGATGCACGATTTATGCATACGCTAAACGCAAGTGCACGTGTCGTGACAAGTAATATAGTCTAGAAGACCGAGTTATCGTCCTCAGGGATTAGTGTCCAATTATCAACCTCTATTCTATGGTATCTATTTGGTAACCGATAATTTAATGAATTGTTTATAACTATGATTATAGATGCTAACTAAATTACTTTATTTTATTTCAGATATGGTGGAAATAGGGCTTTCAAATCTCCTCAACTATCCGCTCGTCTTACTTGTTAATGCAAATAATTATGGTTCTTCTTCTATTTTGAGATAGCAGGTTAACTAAGTCGTTTTATACTCCTGTTAAGGTAATTTAAACACTCAACCCCAATATAGAACCCTTCTATCTTTCGATGACAAGATTGACTATAAAGGGGGATTAAGAGCAATAACCTATTAAGCTACACAAGTATCGGGGTACTTTCGTCCATGATTTAACCTATGTTTATTCAACTATAGCATATTCACAATCTCCCCTTTCGGATTTCGATTAGAAATCATATAAATTATGATAATTAGTGATCAATTAATTATCAAACAATCAAAACAAATATTGAATAAATCTCAACAATAATAAGAAGAAACCAAAATATGCATTAATTAGTAAGAATGAGTTTCAAGCGATTCGACATGGAAAACCCTAAATTAAGTTAGTTCCTAGCCATAGACATGCCAAGAACTAAACTAATATCCAACATAAACTAAAAAGAAATAAAATAAAGAACAAGAAATTACTTAAAAGAAAGTCTATAATCTTGATCTCCAAGTTGTGATGAATTCTCCAAAGTGTGATCCCCAAATCTGACCTAAAAATGTCCTTTTTATAGCTTCAAAAACGTCCAACAACTTTTCCTTCTTGGCCTTGGCCCATTCTCATTCGGATTTGGCTGATTTCCCGCCTCGGCACCGCGGCCCTGCAACTGGCGCCGTGGCGCCGAAACTCCTGCGGCTCTTTGTTCTTTAGGCGTCGTGGCACTTTGATGCTGCTGGTTGGTGGCGTCGTGACGCCACCCTGTTTCTCGCCGGGTTGTCAATTTTTTAGCTTTTTGAGCTCTGGAACCTCTGTTTCTGCCCTCTTTTCGCTCCTTTTCGCCAATGTGCCACTTTAAACCATTATGACTCAAAAGAAATAAAATATATCCTAAGACGACACATATTTGTACAAAAATGGACAAAAGACTAACTAAAAATGATTCAAAAAGTGTATATAAAATACACCGATCAGTTAACTGTTGGTTGTGCCTTAAATATGGCTTGTTGGTTGATGAATACGGATCTTGGAAAAGGTGATATGTATGTGGAAACAAAGGAAGTGCTGCCCAAATTTCCGTAGAATTAGAGGACCATTATTTGGTATAAGTCTTATACTAGTAAGTATGATATTGATAGAAGTGCTATCGTCATTATAGGTTGAAGTACTACGTGTAGCACATTCTACTTAGCTTGTGTAATAACCAATAAGGTTGAAATACATTGGAGCGTATTGCTACTTGTCGTTTGGGTTAGTCGCCAACGAGGTATGTGAACTATCCTTCCTTCTTTTGACATGATTATTTGGAAAACCTATGTGACTTGATTTTGGTGAGTCTATGTGACTTGATGTATTTGAAGTAAATGAATTGAGTTAAAGTTATGAGACTTGATTTCTTTAAAAGATTATGAGACTTTATTTTCCAAGTTATGGGACTTGATTTCTAAAGTTAAGAGATTTGATTTGAAGTTATGAGACTTGATTTCTTTAAAAGATTATGAGACTTTATTTTTCAAGTTATGGGACTTGATTTCTAAAGTTAAGAGATTTGATTTAAAGTTATGAGACTTGATTTCTTTAAAAGATTATGAGATTTTATTTTTCAAGTTATGGGACTTGATTCTAAAGTTAAGAGATTTGATTTAAAGTTATGAGACTTGATTTTTTTAAAAGATTATGAGACTTTATTTTTCAAGTTATGTGACTTGATTATGTGAAGTATAATTGCCTTGTTATTGGAGTATATGTGAGTATAAGAGACTAGATTATATGAAGCATATGTGGCTTGATTATGTGAAGTATATTTGCCTTGTTATTGGAGTATACGTGAGTATAAGAGACTAGATTATATGAAGCATATGTGGCTTGATTATGTGAAGTATGTTTGCCTTGTTATTGAAGTATACGTGAGTATAAGAGACTAGATTATATGAAGCATATGTGACTTGATTATGTGAAGTATACTTGCCTTGTTATTGGAGTATACGTAACTTTATTATGAAGGTATACTTGTCTTAATTATGCCTAAGTTCTTATCAAGTCTTATGGGGGATGTTGGTAAGAGTCGTTAGGAAGTAATGGAAGTTGTTGTAAATGTTGATTTTGGGTGCAATTCCCTAATAGTGCTTTTGGGATTGAATCACATGGATATTATACGTATACGTACGACTTGTATTGAGATCATGTGAGATAAGTCCATGATTGTGATTGTATTTAGATCATGTGAGATAAGTCCATGATTGTGATTGTATTGAGATCATGTGAGATAAGTCCATGATTGTCATTGTATTTAGATCATGTGAGATAAGTCCATGATTGTGATTGTGATTGTATTTAGATCATGTGAGATAAGTCCATGATCGTGATTATAGTTAAGATTATGTGAGAATGTCCATAATTTATTATTTGAAAATGTGATAGTTGAGATTATGTGAGAATGTCCATAATTCATTTTTTGAAAATGTGATAGTTAAGATTATGTGAGAATGTCCATAATTCATTATTTGAAAATGTGATAGTTGAGATTATGTGAGAATGTTCATAATTCATTGTTTGAAAATGTGATAGTTAAGATTATGTGAGAATGTCCATAATTTCTTATTTGAAAATGTGATAGTTGAGATTATGTGAGAAGATCCATAATTTCTTATTTTTGAAAGTGGGATAGTTGGAATCTTATTTCATGACTCTTGTTTGAAGAAAAAAAAAAATTTGAAACCATGTGAGTGCGTCCATGATTATGTTATAAGTCTCGTTTTGAAAAGGTACTCTTCTGCTACATGGCACAGTTGGATCTGGTATTTGATTTTCATACTTGTCTCTGACATATTTGTCCTGTTATGAGTTTATTTACATTACCTTATGTTCACATACTTGGTACATTATTGTTGTACTGACCCCCCTTCATGTCCGCAGGTCTAAGTACTCAGTTGTGGATCCGCGAGCTTAGGATCCTTGTTCAGCTTTATGGGATAGCTCCAATGTTCCGGAGCTTGTAATTATTGCTAGGTATATTCAGAGGTACGGCGGGGCCTTGTCCCGTCATATATTTGTCTAAAATCTTAGAGGTCTGTATTCATATGTGGGTTGGACTGACTAGAGTTGTATTTACATTGTTGAACAGTGTAGACCCTTTCGGGTGACTTATATTATGGCAGCCTTATCGGCTTTGCCTTTGTTTAAAAAAAAATGTTATTTATCTTCTGTGGTTTATTGTGTTGTATGAATAGAAGGGTGGGCAGGTAGGGCATCAGTCGCGAGCCCGGGGTTCGGGGCGTGACATTGCTGAGTCGACCAAATTTTTGATCTATTCTTAAGATAATATTGCCCCGTATATCCTTTCAACGGTTGTAATGACAACTTCTCTTTCAAGATAAAACAGCAATCAAACAAATGAGCAAAGGGAACTAAAGTGTTTGCTTAGGAAGAAAGTTCTTTGAGTGTTTTGTGATTGCAAGAGAGGAAGACAACTTTAGAGATTTGCTTAGTGAATGTGTGTTTTGCAATTGTGCCAAAGGCATCAATTTATAGGTAGATGAATTTATCTTCTCAATTATCAAATGAATGACCATCAATGGCAAGTAATGACCATTGATACTGAGGTTAATTCAGTCTAGTAATGGCTGAAATCAATAGCCAAATAATGGAGATTAATTTCTCCAAAGTCAGCTCAAGAATAAGCCTTAATTTGCCACTGAAAACCGTCGAAGCACCGCAGTCCATCGGGAGGGCACCGCGGTGCCTAAATTTCAGTAAGTCACTGGAACCGAAAATTGAATTAGCACTGCGGTGCCTCCAGGCACCACGGTCCTGTCCTTGTGGCACCGCGGTGCCTCTCCGTATTTCCGTGGCGATTTCTGATTCGTTTCATCTCTTACACATGTCCTCCTTTCATTTACCAATGTGAAATAATTTGTCATTTGACCAATAACCGTCTATTCTTTTATGTCTCAAACAATTCATATACATACAAATATCTCTTCCATTTAAGGAAATAACGATCATTGGTACTTTATGTGCATGTGTGTGGAAATCATGTTTCTGACGTGCGGGGCCCCAATCGTTCGATTCATAATTAATAGAATTTACTTTATTCACGTTTAATAAATATTTCCAACATAACTTGTATATATACGACATTCATTAATGAAAAATAATTAAGGAATTATCTCTTTCAAATAGTTTCACTTTTAGGTAATCTTTTAATCACGTTAATATTTTTCATCTTATGCCAATTTCCTTCCACTACTAGGTGCTATGGTCTTTTAATTTAATTTACATTTGAATATTCTCAATATTTTAAATTTTTACATGAATGGACTTATTTGTTATTCTAATTAATATTTGGATATCAGACAAAGAGCTTTTCAGAAGTTAATGAGATCTTTCAGGATTGTGGGGGCACGGGCAAATTTTCTAGTATACAAATAATATCAGAAAAGTATTCTTACCTTATAAATTATCATTATTTTATATAAGAATTTACTAAAAGATATACCATAAAAGAATGGTGCAGAAAAACTAATCCAATTCTAATTAAGAAAAATATGCAATGCTAATTACGATCTTTACAGATTGGCATTGCCGATAAAAAGAAATAAATAGACGATTAACCCTATTAGTGCCAAATTTGGGTCTTCGTGTCCTGTTTACCCAACTTTGGCACTAATAGGGTCACTCGATCTATTATTTCGTCGGTAACTTTTATATAGTTCAACTGTCACAATAACCCGCAAGCAGAAATTGGTGGCCAGAAGCGAGAGGCGCCGCAAGGTCGCGAGTTCGATCCTCGCATAAACCTTCTTTGGTTGAAATCGCCACACGTGGCCACAAGTGTGGTTTACATGGCTAACGCGTGGTTTGCGCTGCGTCGGTCAGGAGTTTCACGCACTCGAAAAAAAACTGTCACAATCGTTATTATTATCTTGGAGTCTTGTTTTAAAACGAGAAAGATCTAGCTAAGGGATATAGACGGCCTGGCATAGGAACCATACGAAGCAAGACACTTCCAAGGGTGAGAAATAGGAATATAATTACCATTCACCATTTGTTGGTTTGCCTCTCTTTCAACTTCCTCCTTCAATTGCTAGCAATAATAGCTCAGTGTGAATAAACTATCCACAATTAATTTCATAACGGTAAGAATGGATTTTGGGTTTAACTCAACCTCAAAAGTTAGTTTGTATGGTGAGGATTGTCCAAGTCTATATAACGAGTTCATGTTCCCATTTCATTACCGATGAGAGACTCTTAACACTCCTCGCACGCCCAGATCCCGTTAACTGGAGCGTTGATAATATAATTTGGGGGTCCAACATCAGTGAACAAAGAATTGAAATGAATCTGACTCTGATACCATGTAAGAATGGATCTTGGGTCTAACTCAACCTCAAAAGCTAGCTTGTAGGATGAGGATTGTCCAAGTCCATATAAGGAGTTCATGCTCTCATTCCATTACCTATGTGAAACTCTTATACAATATTGTCACCATATATATCCCTAAATTATTGTTACATCATACATAAAATGGTCTTAATTAAGTATTTTCTTACTAAATATAAGTATTTTATATTTTTAGTATATACAATTATGATCAATATACCTAATTTGTTCTTAATATTATATAATACTATTAATTATATGATTTATACTGGGTTACAGAACGGCTAAATTCCTTAAGACAAATTTGTTGGAATGGATGGACGGTGAGTATTTATATTTCAGGTTCTATGGAGTAATATATTTTAGCAAGAAAATATGAAGGGATTCATTTAGATTGATAAGAAGAGAATATAGAAGGAGAATATTTTTTAGCTAGATAATGGGAAAGAATTGGGTTGGGTCCAGCTGATATTCCTTTTATGGATTGATATATGTTATGGAATGTACATTTGAGAATATTAAAAATTTATGATGTATTTTTTGAGATTGTATAGTTCTTGTTTTCAAATTTGTGTAATGAGCGTTGTGGGGGTCTTTAATTTTTGTCTCTCATACGAATAAATATTTCGCATGATATAAATTTATATCTCGCATCATAATATTTCATAAATTATGCTCCACATGACTTCAGTTTCTAAAAAGAAAAAACTTATTCCGCATTAGACATATATTGCGAGAAGCAAAAAATAAAAACCAGCCCATTAAAAAGGCAAAAACTAAAGACCAGTAAATCAATCATATAATTTGATTATACACAGTATATAAAATTTTATATACTTATTTAATTTATATACATTGTACAATTAAATTATATTCTGTATATTGTAGATATTATTTTGTATGTGTGCATGCTCAATGTAATTCCATGTACGGTGTATTAGTTAATTGAATAAGAGAGAGAATTGAAACTAATTACCCGCATTCGATTAGTTCGGGGTGGCAGATTGCTCCCTGAAGGCAGTGCCCGAGCTCGACAGCATGATGTGGGAGTTCATTTCTCCTTTGTGAGGGATGACTCCTTGTGGGCACCAGACACTGTGTCTCCCGCCTAGTGGGCCGCTGAGTACCAATGATTTACCTTCCTCCACCAATCTCTGTCGGGTCGGAGGGGTGGGGGCCCTGTGGACGAGGGATTTCGCCTTATACTCCCAAGAATTGAAACTAATTGGGTGTATTAGTTAAAGAAGAAAGAGAAATGAGAAAAGTGATAAAACTGTTATTTTTTATTTTTTCAATAAAGGTGGATCTCCCACCCCAAGAGCCTCACACCTAGATCCGACAGGATTGTGAAGGAATTAATCATGGTAACTCAACTGGTTTCAAAGGTTAGACCACTACCACGCTGCGCACAAGGGGCCCTCCTTTATTTCAAGAAGTAACTCTCACTCTGCCGCTGGCGGGATTCGATCTTGGCCATTTTTCCAATTATCCCCTTGAAAACCAGTTAAGCTGCTCATGCGGACTACTGTTATTTTTTATGACCTTTAGAAGTTGTGATAATTATGTACGTAAGTCTAATACCGTGACTAAGGATGTAATTTTGTCAATGTTAAGACACTTGTCAAATGGCATTTTGAGCCCATATGAGATGATCATCAGCCCAATTTACCCATATGAATTATTGACTGAAAATAGTTAGTTAAATCCAAAACATGGTATTGGCCATCATTATCTAGTAGGCCTGGCCAGTGGGCCGGTCCGGTCCGATCCCGAATAATTTTTTTAAAAAAACATTAACGATAAAGGGCCTCGAACCGGACGGGACATGGTATGGTCCCGTCTGGTCCGGTCCCGCGATGACCCGACGCGTCCCGCGTCCCGTTCCGGTCCCGCCCGAAACCCAGCCAATTGCGAAAATAGTCGTTGCAATAACGATCATTTTACATTTTGGCCATTTTGCAACGGCCATTTTTGGCCTCCCCAACTCCCCCATACCCTCTTTATATTTATTTTTAACCCCTAAGTTATTATATTTACACTTTAACCCAATTTTCCAACTATAAATACCTCATTTTCTCTTCTTATTTCTCACAAATCTTCCTACAATCTCTTATCTCTCTAATCTCTCAATCAATCAATCTCTATACAACATTGTCTACTACATATTCAATCTATTTATTAATTTGGGAATTGGGAGTGAAGTTGACAACTAGCTTGAGGATTATCTATCGAGCAAAGTTTCAATTTTCAACCTCTCGATTACACGTCGACTCTACGTCGGCGTTTGGTACATTCGTTCTCATTAAATTATTGTTTTGTCTTTATTTCATTTAGCACATTTAATTTTATTATCTTTAAGTCTTTAACTATTTATTACCATAATTAAAATGAAAAAAGCAAAAAGTGTTTTGGGCATAGGTAAGGGTAAGGCTTCTTCTAGTAGGGCGGGTAACAAGGGCAAGGGTACTTCTTCTAATATTCCTAGTCCTACTCCTAGACAAGATGGTTTTATTGGTCCTGAACAGTTTCCTGAAATACCATATGATCTTAAAGACTATGTATTTTCTCAAAATGAAGAAGACTTTGATTTAGATGTCACTCTAGATGATAATACACCCACTAATGTAGATGATGATACACTCACTAGTGAAATGTCTCCTATTCCCCCTAGTATGAGACGAGGTCCGGCAAAACGACCATTAAAATCAGCTGTATGGAAATATTTTCACAGGGACGTACCGAATCAAGTAGCTATATGTAAAACTTGTAAAGCTGTTTATACTTTTAAAACTGGACAAGGTCATGGTGGGATGGGGGGTTTAGCAAGACACCTATTGCAAAAATACAAAGTCTTGCATGCCCAATACATTATTGAAAAAAATGGTGAGCAAACGTCCTCTCAATCGGGACAAGGTTCACATACTGTCCCGGACAAAGTACAAGGTCAAATTAACCCTATGACGGGGGGAGTTATAGGCCCTAAATACGATAAACATAAAAATAGAGAAAACTAGCAAAATTAGTTGTTGTGGAGGGTTTGTCTTTTTCATTTTCTGAATCTCCTGGGTTTATTCATTATATTAGAGATATGATAATCCTGCTTATTCAGAATAGTTAAAAATTTTGATCTCTTCATCATTTATAAAATCTTAGAATGAATCATTGATAATTCACCAGATCATTGATACAAAAAATATCCAAATACCAAATTCGCAATGCATTACAGACGTATGATCATTACGCTTCAACCGGATTATTCTATTCCACCTCTTAGAAAGAAAAAAACTTAAATACAGGTATTAAGCATAACAGACTTTTTGTTCTTGGAGATAATTGCATTTTGATTGAGTTATTGATATAAGGATAAATGTTTTTCTAGATCAATTGTTAAGAGATGTGTATTTAAATTTGCACATGAATATCAACAGTATTTACGTTATACATTATATCATTTTAATGGCAAAGTCGCTCTAACTTCTGATATAGGTCGTAGTACTAACGACCATGATTATTTAACGGTAACCTGTCATTGGATAGATTATAAATGGTCTATGCAAAAACGTATTTTAGCATATAGATATATAGATAGTAGGCACACTGGTGAGTTTATTTCAGAAAATATTTATTTAGTCTGCGATTATTACGGAATAACTGATAAAGTTATGAGTATTACATTAGATAATGCATCTTCTAACAATGCTGTTATTTATGTTTTAAAAGAAGTTTTAACTCCGCTTTTCCAAAAAAACATTCATATCAAATGTGTGTGCCATATTTATAACTTAGTTGTAAAGGACGGTCTTTCACTTTTTCAAGATATTCTTGAAAAAATACAATTTGCTATAAACTTTATTTTTAAAAATAATAGAATCCAACGGAGAAAAGATTATAAAAAAACTTGTCACGATTGTGGACTATCTTATAGAAAAATTCTCGAAGAAGTACTCACTGCCACTAGGTGGAATTCTTTATATGACCACTTGTTGCTTATGATTATAGAAAACCTATCACTTTATTTTTTAACGCCCATAATCAAAATCCAACCGATATGATTGTGGATAACGATTGGGACAAAATTAAAGAACTTATTGTATTTCTAGAAAATTTTCATCGAGCAACAAAAGAATTTACTACTATATATTATCCTACTATTTCAACTATGTTGTTTTATATAGCTATAATATTTTTACTGCTTAAAGAATATATGGAAAAAACCTGTTTATAAGCAACTATTAAAAAAATGTTTATGAAAATAAATAAATATTTTATTCCTATTCCCCCTATTTATATTATTGGTGTTGTATTAACCCGACTATTAAAGTAGACGGTTGTAAAAGTCTTATTGAAAATATTTATAACTGTGTAGACGTACTACCACCTCCAACTCCCAAAAATTTAAATGTCTCACCACTTATTGAACAAATGCTAGAAGAAGTGTTGGCTAGCGTAGAAGATCAATGCAAAAAAGTATATCGGCATTACCAGCAAGAAAGTGCTAGCAACCAACCGACTTTCGTACCATCTTCTTCTACTTCAACACAACCTCTAAAAAATATGCTGTTTCTGCGGCTAGTATTGAAAGCCTCAGAAATAGAATGTGTGGTGGTAGCACTGCTAACCAAATTAGCGAGTTCGATGTTTTTGTTTTGCAGGGTACTTTACCTTACCGAGTAGTTGTCAATCAAGACGGAAAGGAAGACTTGATGAACTATTGGATGCAGAATGAGAAGACATTTCCGACACTTTCAATGATGGCCCGAGATGTTTTAAACATCTGCGTCGTCATCAATCGCTTCAAATCGCTTTTACGCGTGATTTCAAATAGGAGAGCACAGACACTCATTAGCCAGAGACAGCTTAGAGATGGCGGTACTATTCAGAGATTGGATACGAGCGGAGCGAAGAAGGTGCGGTCAACCAGAGATTAACGAAGAAGAAGACGAAAACTAAAACGACATCTTATCTGAATGCATGAGTAGCGACGTGGAACAATTTGACCAAGATATACCAATTCCAACCGAAGAACCACACAAAATTATAAAGAAACTAGAAAAAGTATTTTCAAATTGGTAATTAATTTCATTGCAATTTTAGTATTTTTTTTCTATGTCTTTTGCAAAAAAATTCAACAACAGTACACTACAATGTTGTAATTCTGAATCTTGTATATTTCAATGAAATAATTAATAATATAAGAGACACAAAAACAGTCTTGTGATGTTTTGTTTTACACTCTTCTTGTCTTTGTTCAATTATTTAGTTTATAAATATATATGACTATACGTTAGTATTTTTAATTTAGTGGAAAAATTAAAAAAAAACCTGTCCCGCCCGACCTGACCCGCCCCGACCCACTGCCCACCGATACCGGTACCGGGATAGAACACGGTATCGTCCCGCTCGTACCGGTCTCGCTTGGTCCACCCCAGCCCGACTCCGCTCCTCCTCTCCATCCCGATCCCGCCCATCCCGATCCCACTGATCCCGACCCGGCCCACTGGCCAGCCCTACTATCTAGTGACCCATCACTTCTAAATTTTCTCATTTGCACGTGTTGAACAACTTAGCGTGTTCGAATGACAGGAGAGGAAAAGTGAGGAAAATAATTGGAAGTGTTTTTCTTCAAAAACCAAAGTGAGAAAATGTGTAGGCACTTGAACAAAAAAAATATGTAACTAAAACAAAATATTTGAAAAATGTTTTAAAAAATATTTAATGAAAGTATGTATGTCCTAAAAACAATCATTTTATGGACAAATGTACTTAATCTAATTAATAATATGAATGTGTTCAAGTACATTTGTCCCTAAAATGATTGTTTCTAGGACATACATACTTTCAATCTCCCACTTGGCCTAGAGCCAATCACCAATGTATTTAATGCCCATGTTTTCAAAATGACCATTATGCTTGACTAAGCTTAATGGTTTAGTAATCGGGTCGCTAGATTTTCATCTGTGGGAACGTAGTCTAATCTTATTTCTTCAGTCTCCACCATCTCCCTGAGTATGTGGTATTTCCTTGGTACATGTTTGTTTCTGTTTGTTGATCTTGGTTCCTTAGCTTAGGCAATCGCACCAGTGTTGTCACAATAAATCGTTATTGGACAAATGACACTTGGAACAACCCTCAGTTCTTTCAAGAACTCAAATATCGCGATAGCTTGATATTGCAAGCAAAATTCGAATGGACTTAATTTTAGCAACATGTGAGAAGGTTTCATCATAATCGACCCCAGGCCGTTTATTATAACCTTTAGCCACCACTCTTGCCTTATAAGTTTGTACCTTGTCATATGCATCAATCTTCTTCTTGAAGACTCATTTGCATCTTATGGGTCTAACCCTTGTTGGCAAATCAACCAAGTTCCACACTTGATTGATGTATATTGAGTCCATTTCGGATTTCATGGCTTCTTGACAGAGGAATATACCACAACAAATGCTTGCGGTCGAAAGGATAATCGTGTACGCTCCCTCTAGTAGAGACTTCAGATAATACAAACTGTAAGTTTACTTTTTATCTTCGCAGATTTCAATTGTAATGCAATCATACCAGACAGAATTGTTGGGGTAAGTAAGTTAACAAAATTTTAAACTTCCATTGTGTCTTACTTATGTGTTTTAGACTCAACAAAAACCCTACATTTACAAATGGTTTGTCCTCTTTGCTTAAAAAAGGGACAAGCGGATTGATCATCTTGCTACAACAAAGCAAACTTAGGAATGAATCTAATGAAAATTTAAGTTTCTGTCTGCTCGATGATATGCATTTAAAAAGAAGGTAAAAGTATTGTGAGTGAGAGAAAAATTATACTTGATAAAACTTATCAGAATTACCTTTTTAAACTAGAAACTCTTCTTCAAATTTATAATACATAACCAAATGAATGCACATGTTGTATTCATTCCCTAATAAAATGAACTTTTTCAGTAAAAAAATATTTTCCTTGTGTTCGGTTATTAGAAAATAGAGCTTATGGTGTTATTGATGCTTCTCCACACCGTTATAGTCTCAGGATCTAGCTCTTAGAGACTCAAATCTCAATATCAGAGGAAGATGTTTTGTAAATTAAACCTGCGTTAATATCTGAATTAGTCGAATAAAATTCTAACATAGTAGAGTAAGGTTTGAAGCTCATTTAGGGCTGGCAATGGATCGGAGGTGGGTCGGGTGGAGCTCAATCCTCCTCCACCCGCCAACCATCCATCCATCACCCTATTTTTTCTTCATCCACATCCGATCCACCCATCATCCACTGGTGAATCGGGTGGATCGAGTGCTTCGCAGATGAAAATTATATCACAATCAGTCAATCACCTAAAATTCTTGGTAAAATGAAAAATAAAGTACTTCAAATAAATATCATCATACTA
This sequence comes from Przewalskia tangutica, assembly GCA_029844215.1. NCBI lineage: Eukaryota > Viridiplantae > Streptophyta > Magnoliopsida > Solanales > Solanaceae > Przewalskia > Przewalskia tangutica. The sequence continues at coordinate 42,185,609 of CM056721.1, read as the reverse complement.
TTTTTACAAGCCATATATATGCTCTAAACATGCAACCAAAAAACGGAAATGAGTCAAAAGCCAATAATAATCTAAAATAACTAAAGTTTAAAGGACGAATTACATGTCACTTCTAATGATACTAATAATTGAGTTTTTAATTAACGATAATCTTTATAGGCTAAAACATTAAAATACATCAGTGCGTTATTTGGGGTTCAGTATTTTCAAGGTCAGATAGTTTTATGTCCATCAGTTCCTCTTACTTGATTGTTTGTCTTCCTTCGGTTGAATAGAATGTTTCATTCATTTTTTTAAAAATGGTGTTAAAAGTTATTTTGACCTTTAGAGATTATTCTGTGTTCTACTTTGATTATATAGTTCATGTTAGAGCAATCTTTTGATCTACTTTTGTAACCGTTATTGGAGGAATATAGTTAGCATCGACAGTAGTTAAATCTCCACAGCTTGTCATATTTGACAAAGAAAGTGGGACATCGATATTTTGCATGCCCCAGTTCTAGTACATGTTATTGAAATGTAAATGCTTTTTGTACTAATTGATCCTGCGCATAGCGAGAGCTTAGTGTACTGGGACTAGCAATGATACCATTGCCTAGTACACGAAGAGTTGTTCAAAAACTATTTAAACATTAATTTTCCTGTAGATAACTTATTTTTTTTTATTATCGTTAGATTTAGCACATAAGGTAGATGTTAAGTGTATTTTGTATACAATTTTGAGTCCTTTTTAGTTAGTATTTTACTCTTTTATTTCACGTTTAGTATAGTATTAGGTGTGTTTTTGTTTCATTTTGTGTCACAGCGATCATAAAAGAGGAAGTACATAATCGAGGCTGAAATGAGCTTAATTGAGATGGAGTTGCATACTAAAAAGATCAAGAAATGAAGTCGAAGAAATCCCGGGAAGTATAGAAGAAATCAGACGAAGTTCAGACGAGAAAATGAGAAAAAATCAGAAAATCCAAGAATGGGCCGTCACCGGCGCCGCGGCGCCAATACTCCTGCATGTTCTGATTTCGCCCCAGTATTTTTGGCGCCGTGGCGCCAGCCTGCAGGGCCACGACGCCGACGCGGAAAATCTGATTTTTGGACCGAATTTCAGAGGGTTAAAAGGGTCCGAAGCGCAAGTTTTCTCAAGTATAAAACCCTGCTCATTATGCCAGACCTTATACCATATACCTAAAATCATACTTTGGGAGGCAAGATTAAGAAGGAGGCAAGACAATTAGAGACTCTTGTTCAAGTTCTTTTTCTTTTCCTTAGATTTATTTTAGTTTATGTTGGATTGTAATTTAGTTCTTGACATGACAATGTTTAGGAGCTAAATATTTTAGTAGGGTTTTCATCGAATCTTCTTGAAGCTCTTTCATATAGCTAATGCATTGATTATTGATTTCTTCTTCAGCATATTATGATCTATTCAATATTGTTATGATTGCTTGATAATTAACTAGCTATTAATTGTCATCACTTAGATGATTTCGAATCAAAAGTCTGAAAGGTGAGATTTGAATATGCTGTAATTTTCTAGACATAGGTTAAAATCGTAGACGAAAGTACCCCGATACTAGTGTAGTATTTAAGGTTATTGTTCTTAATCTTTCTGTGTGGTAAAATCTATCATAGAAATATAGAAGGTTTCTGCACAAGGTTGAGTTTTTATATATCCTAACTGGAATATAGAACATATTAGTTAACCTGCTATCTTAATAAGAAGAAGAATCATTAGCATTACATTAACACGTGAAAGAGTGGATAGTTGAGGAGATTGGAAGTCCTATTTTCTTCATAACTGTTATAAACCCAAAATATCATAATCTTTAGTTTATTTTCTGCACTTAGTCATAATTCTTAGTTATAAGTCTGAAACTAAAAAACGTCAACCAAATAGATATCATAGGATAGATAATCGGTACTTAATAAACCAGTCTCTATGGACGATAAACTCGGTCTTACAGATCTTTATTACTTAAATGTACGTACATTTGCGTAAGCATAGGAAAATATTGCAATAAGTTTTTGGCACCGTTGCCGGAGACTGGCGTACTGTTAATATCGATTTATCTATTCTTATTTCTAATTTGGTTTTTATTTTCTGTTTTTTATTTTTTTTTATTTTAGAACATCTTGTCGTGATCTGCTTGTTGTTTTTTATTAGTCTCATGAACTTAGTTTATGTGAAGTAGGAGAGGAGCTGACATTCCTATCCCTCTGAACCCTGAGATTGAGAGATTGTGCAGACAGAACAGGAAAGAAAAGAGAATTGCGGATTCCTTAGCAATGGGAGATCATCGAAACAACAATTTGGTGGATGATGAGTTACCGTCTGTTTTAAGACAAGTCCCTGCAGAAAGGAGTTTGGGGGACTATGTGATGCCGACTATTACAGGGGTGGAGACTTACATCAAGCTTCCAGCTGTTGAAGCCAATAATTTTGAAATCAAACCAGCAATATTGCACATGGTTCAAAGCTCAGTCCAGTTTGGGGGATTACCGTCTGAAGATCCCCATATGCATCTAGCAAATTTTTTGGAGCTGTGTGCAACCTTCAAATACAATGGTGTTACTGATGATGTCATTCGGTTGAGACTCTTCTCATTCTCACTCAGGGATAGAAAAAAGTGTTGGTTGAACTCATTACAGGCGAACTCAATCACTACATGACGAGACTTAGTCCAGAAGTTTCTTGTCAAGTTCTTTCCCCCCAGCTAAGGCAGCAAAGCTCAGAGGTGAGTTGAATAACTTTTATCAGCTGGAGGGAGAATCACTATATGATGCACGAGAGTGGTTTAAAGACTTGCACAGAAAGTGCCCACATCATGGGATTGAGAAGTGGATGTTAGTCCACATATATTACAATGGGTTGTGTGGTACAACTCGTACCATCATTGATGTTGCAGCAGGAGGTACATTCATGAGAAAGAGTGCCAATGAGGCACGTGATTTTCTAGAGAATTTGGCCACAAACAACCATCAGGGGGCCGATGAGAGAGCAATGAACAGTAGGAAGATGGCTGGGATTTATGAGCTAGATGATATCACTGCATTGACTGCGTATGTAGCTACTTTGACAAAGCAGATGCAGCAGAGTACCATGTCAGTTAAAGCGGTTCAGAAACCAGTGAGATGCAAAATTTATGGGGGTCCCCATACTTTTGATAGGTGTACATCAGTGGACCAAAATAATGTGCCCATGGAGCAGCTTCAGGCAGTGGGGGATTTTCAGAAGCCCTACAACAATGCATTCTCCAACACAAATAATCCGAGGTAGAGGAATCACCCAATTTTTTTATGGAGGAATGAACAAGGACAACAACCACAATTTCAGGCATCGTCCTCACATCAGTTCAGCCCACCAGACCCACAAGAGAAGTCAGATGAAATAAGAGAAATAAGAGCAGCATTGATTACCTTGGCTAAATCCTAGACAGAATCCAATAACTCCCAGACTCAATTCATGAAGGAGACCACCCAGTTCCTGTCGAGACTAGGTCATCCATCAGGAGTTTGGAAACACATGTGGGACAGCTGGAGAACACGTTGAATAATAGAGAGCAAGGTAACCTTTCAAGCAACACAGTGATGAACCCCAGGGAGCAATGCCAGACAATTAGCTTGTGAAGTGGGAAGCAGTTAGAGCAGAGGGCGCCCCAACCAGTAGTTGAAAAGGAAAAGGATGTGGGGAAGACAGTTGAGGTAGAAAATGAGGGAGTTACTGATGACCGCCCTACTTTAGAGAAGGCTCTACCCGCAGTGATGATGGATTACACAGACAAAATTCCTTACCCTCAAAGACTGCAGAATAAGGCATTGGATAAGCAGTTTTCAAAATTTTTGGAGGTAGTAAAAAAACTGCATATCAATCTCCATTCATTGAGGCCTTGGAGCAAATGTCAGCTTATGTGAAGTTCATGAAAGACATCCTGTTTAAGAAGAGGAAGCTGGCGGATTATGAGACAGTGGTGCTGACAGAGGAGTGCAGTGCTATATTGCAGAAGAATCTTCCCCCTAAGTTGAGAGACCCAGGGAGTTTCACCATACCTTTCACCATAGGGAATGTTACAAGCAAGAAAGTCTTATATGACTTGGGGTCAAGTGTCAATCTGATGTCCCTCTCTGTGTTCAAAAGACTTGGTTTGGGGGAAGCAAGGTCAACCACAGTCACCCTGCAGCTAGTTGATCGCTCAATAAGACACCCTAGGGAATTATTGAAGATGTGTTGGTACAAGTGGGTAAATTCATCTTTCCTGCTGATTTCCTCATTTTAGACATGGATGAAGATGAAAATATGTCAATGATCCTTGGGAGACCATTCCTAGTCATAGGGAGAGCCCTCATTGATGTTGAAAAGGGGGAGTTAAAACTCAGAGTCCAAGGTGAGGAAATGGTATTCAAAGTTTTCAAGCAACCCACTGAACCTCAAGTCGATGCTAGATGTTTTGCTATTGGGGTAGTTGACAAGGTTGAGCCTGAGATAAGCCTCACAAGTACTGATGCTCGTGGGGTACCATTAAAGAAAAATGAAGAACCTGATGGTAAGATTTCTGAACTAGCTATTGATGAAAAAGAATTGAATTCCTCTGAAATCAGAACTGTGAAAAAGAAGAGGAGGAGGAGAAAGAGAATGGTGCTAAAATGGATATGTGGAGGGGACACTCTACCTCCTTGATTTAGTAAGTAACCTGCGTCCGGCTAAAAGACGTTAAAGACATCGCTACTTGGGAGGCAACCCGATATTTTTAATTATGTTATTTCAATTTTTTTTAGTTTGTTTTATTTTATCTTGAACAGTCTCACGGTCTTGGGTTGATGGCAGGTGGACTAGGGACTGACCCTGAGTGGAAAAAGGATAAAAAATGCTGGAAAAGACACAAATCGAGCACAACGCCGTGGCGCCGAAACGCAGGGCCACGACGCTGCAACTTCAGAGAGCCCAGATGCTGTGCAATTTCCAGAATTTCCTCTCAGACCTCCGTTATGACCGTTGTATTGTGTCAATAAGTTGTCTCTTTAGTTTTAGTATTCACACATTGGGGATAATGTGTCGATTAAGTTTGGGGGTGTCTTATTTTGTTTTACTGTTTTGTTTTTTAGTCTTTTTTATTGTCTTTGTGTTATTTTATGTGTTTTTGAGTCGTAATTTTTTTTTGGATCATGCATGTTGTAGTTGCTAACGATATTGAGTGGATAAATTGGGATAATATAATGGAATCGAAAGCAAATCTGTGTGCTTAAGTTAGATATGTCAAAAATTCATGACATCTAATTATTTGGGATATTTGTGCTTAGCCTATGTGTGTCAGTTATGGAAAGAAAGATTGAAAAATGTCTAAAAAATATGTTTGTTTGTTATTTGAGGCGAAATAGTTAAGACGTACATGTTTAGGGAGATGATTCAGACATTTCTTTGATAGCCCTTCTGACCATTCATCACCTATCCTGACATAAATTGTATCACTAGTCAGCCCTTTGAGCCTAAAATAAGATCTTTTTGACACCCTACGATTCCTGATTTGTGCCATAAGTAATAATTAAAAGTCAGTGGGATAAAAAGTGTTGAAAAAGAAACAAGAAGAGAGTGAAAATTTGATACACCCCAATGAAAAATATATCAAAGCCTAAGTTTGGAGGTGCTTGTTATTTACATTATATATCATTCTCTCAAAAGAAAAGAGGAGAGAAAATAGGTATGAGACTAAAAAGAAAGTAAAAAAGAAGAGGAGATTGAATGAAAAATGCTTATGGTACGTAATTTGAGCTTAAGCCTAAATTACAACCCTTGAAAGTCCTGATGATCTCTAATGTATATGTCTATAATTAGTGGAGAATAGCAATTAAGCAGATCTATAGCATTTTGGGAAAGATGGAATGAAATTGACATGCACAGGTTAGGTGTTTGTAATTCCAATTGATCATGATCTAAGTGAATTTGCGAAATATCTAACTTAAAACTCCAGATTGCGAAATATTCATGTTATATATGTTCTAACATATTATCCCACCTTTCATCCATGATTTTGAAGAAGCATTGCTATAACTACTTGATTCACTTCATAGAATCTTTGTTTTTATTTAGTGCTTTACTCGAGGGAGAGTAAAGTGTAAGTTTGGGGGTGTTTGTTAAATGTATTTTGTATACACTTTTGAGTCTTTTTTAGCTAGTATTTTACTATTTTATTTCGCGTTTAGTATAGTATTAGGTGTGTTTTTATTTCATTTTGTGTCACAGCGATCATAAAGGATGAAGTACATAATCGAGGATGAAATGAGCTTAATTAAGATGGAGTGCACACTAAAAAGGCCGAGAAATGAAGTCTAAGAAGTCCCGGGAAGTATAGAAGAAATCAGACGAAGTCCGGACGAGAAAATGAGAAAAAATCAGAAAATCCGAGAATGGGCCGTCGCCGGCGCCGCGACGCCAATACTCCTGCATGTTCTGATTTCGCCCCAGTATTTTCGACGTCATGGCGCCAGCCTGCAGGGCCACGGCGCCGACGCAGAAAATCTGATTTTTGGGCCGAATTTCAGAGGGTTAAAAGGGTTCGAAGCGCAAGTTTTCTCGAGTATAAAACCCTAAAACTCTGCTCATTATGCCAGACCTTATACCATATACCTAAAATCATACTTTGGGAGGCAAGAAGGAGGCAAGAAAATTGGAGACTCTTGTTCAAGTTCTTTTTTTTCCCTTATATTTATTTCAGTTTATGTTGGATTGTACTTTAGTTTTTGACATGACAATGTTTAGGAGCTAAATACTTTAGTAGGGTTTCCATCTAATCTTCTTGAAGATCTTTCATATAGTTAATACATTGATTATTGATTTTTTCTTCAGCATATTAAGATCTATTCAATATTGTTATGATTGCTTGATAATTAACTAGCTATTAATTGTCATCACTTATATGATTTTGAATCAAAAGTCTGAAAGGTGAGATTTGAATATGTTGTAATTGTCTAGACATAGGTTAAAATCGTGGACGAAAGTACCCCGATACTAGTGTAGTATTTAAGGTTATTGTTCTTAATCTTTCTGTGTGGTAAAATCTATCATAGAAATATAGAAGATTCTGCACAAGGTTGAGTTTTTATATATCCTAACTGGAATATTGAACATATTAGTTAACCTGCTATCTTAATAAGAAGAAGAATCATTAGCATTGTATTAACACGTGAAAGAGTGGATAATTGATGAGATTGGAAGCCCTATTTCCTTCATAATTGTTATAAACTCAAAGTATCATAATTTTTAGTTTATTTTCTGCAATTAGTCATAATTCTTAGTTATAAGTCTCAAACTAAAGAACGTCAACTAAATAGATACCATAAGATAGATAATCGGTACTTAATAAACCTGGAAGATAAACTCGGTCTTACAGATCTTTATTACTTGAACGATACGTACACTTGCGTAAGTACTACGAAATATCGCAACAGTAGACATAGACTAGACACGAGTGTTTTTCTTCGGAAAAATATGAAATATTAGGAAATGTGAATACTTTGGTGCATTAGTGGGGTTGCTTTCATTTTGTTATAGTCAATAATAGTGTCAAATTACAGAGAGAAAAGAAAAGAGAAACAACTTTATAAATGGGTGGATGGATGGGTCGGGTGGTGGGTTGGATGTATGTTCACCAGAATCTGACCCGATCCGTCACCCGATCCATTCGTCACCCGATTAAAATTACTGTTTTGTCGGATTTTCATCTATATAATCGGGTCAGTGGATCGGATATCTATCGGGTCAGGGTAAAATTGTCAGTCCTAAGCTCATTATCATAGGCAGATTACAAGTCTTATCTTACAATTACAAATGAAATATATTTATCTTTCTCATTGAGATCCATCAGATATTGAATTGAAGGTGCAACTAGCTTTCATCGAGTAGCTTTTGTTTTCTATTGTATTTCGTTTGCCCTCTCATTCTTATGTTGGCTTCGATTCCATGGTCAAGGGAGCAAGCACCGAAACTGCAATCAATTCTTCAGGTGACCTACCAGCTATTAGTCTTAGACTTATAAATAGAAGCTTGTTGAAGTTTATATTTGACAAAAGGAGACGGAGAGCACTTAAAAGTGGAAAAGAAAACCGTGTGTAGCTATGGACCTTATTTTCTAAGACTAAGAAATTTCTATCGAATCTCTCTAGTAGAAGAGGAGAAGCTTCAATTAATCAGAAATTATTTTCATTAAGATAGGAACAAAAAAAGATTTAATCAAAGAATTTCTGTTTTTTACTAAAATTATAAAAGATTTGTGCTTTCTCCTCCCTGAGGGAACAAAACTAAATTCATGTCCAAGCATGACCTGGAAAAGCTCAATGCAATATTTAAATTTTAAAGAAAGCATTAATAGTTGATGACATTTGTAGGCTTTTGTTGGGTCTAAAACACACAAGTAAGTCACAGCGAACGTTTGAAATTTTATGAACTTACTTGCCCCCAACAAAGTCGTCTGGTATGATTACGTTACAATTGAAATCTGCAAGACAAAATAAAACTTACAGTTTATGTTATCTTTAGTCTCTACTGGTGCGCACGCGATTGTCTCTTCGGGTGCAAGCCTTCTCTATGGTATATTCCTCTGTTAGAAAAGCCAGGAAATCTTGGCAGAGGTTTGAGAAGATTTTAATCTATGAACTCTGAGTTAAGAAAGTAGGAAAGTGTAATAAAACTCTAACATAAATTATGAAGTTAAGTGCTAAATATATAGGGAGAAAACCTAAACCAAATCAGACTTGGATCAGGCCTTAAAACCTGTCCAAAATCTGAAATTCAGTGGGCCAGTCGAATTGGACCCACTGTCGCATTAGCATCGCGGCTCTGCCTCTTAGGCACCGTGGCGCCTCTCCTTATTTTAAATATTTATGCACATTTTAATTTTAATTGAATCCAAAATCCAATTTTGACTTAATTAAATAACTTTCATCAAATAGAAATTATCCCATAATTTATTATTGTTTAAAATATCTCAATTCTAAATTGAATATTTCATCCTCTCTCAATATACCCTTAGACCGAAAAGATAATCGACTTAGTGTGACCCTTTAGGCCTTCTCACATCGACACTTAATCAAATTAAAGTTCACACGAAACTCCTAGAATGCGTCGGTGATGAACTCAATGTGTGAAGTACGTTTACAAGACTCATAGTAAACACAACATTTATGCAGGATGATATATTCTTTTCATTCTCAACACACTCGATCAATTTTAGGATTTGTCAAGTGTCTATCCAAATGGCTTGATCAATTTATCTCATCCATATTAGTCGACAACTAGATCATATCTCAAATATGTCTCTTGCATTGACCAATGACTTGGTCGACCTAATATTACTGAAAAGCTGAGTGTTAACTCGAATATCTAATCGAGGAATGAATCTTATTCTTGGCTAAACTACCACCTTAGTCTGTATCGCAATGTACCCAATACAAGTCATGTCTTATCCTACAAGGAATTTAAGCTTAGGACAAGATCAAAGTACATTACTCTACAAACTAGGTGTGTATTGACCTCAAGTCAAAGGACCTATATATCCCACGTTCTGATAATACTCTAGACATGTATAACAAATAGTTTATCAGCAGGGTATGTTAATACCCTCTAAGAGTATCCATGTGTCCATCACTAGTAACTATTACTAGTAGTAAGTGAGACATACTACATCCTCTAAGAATGTGATGCAGACCACATGTCGACTTATAATATATCATTGATATCTCATTCTCAATGATCATCAGTCTAGGCTATTTTAGAACTATTTTCTATCATTAATATCTCACACTATCAATGACAACGTGTAGTTCAAGGGATGCACATTAATGAATAATACAAACAATCAAATAATAATTCAGTAATTGCAAAATGCCATAAATATATTAATCTCATTAATAATATGAATGTGTTCAAGTACACATGTCCCTAAAATAATTCTCTCTAGGACATATATACTTTCAATCTCCCATTTGGCCTAGAGCCAATCGCCAACGTATCTAATGCTCATATTTTCAAAATGACCATTATGCTTGACTAAGCTTAATGGTTAGTAAATGAGTCTGTTAGATTTTCATCTGTGGGAACATAGTCTAACTTTATTTCTTCAGTCTCCACCATCTCTCTAAATATGTGATATTTCCTTGGTACATGCTTATTTTTGTTCGTTGATCTTGGTTCCTTAGCTTGCGCAATCGCACCAGTGTTGTCACAATAAATCGTTATTGGACAAGTGACACTTGGAATAACCCTTAGTTCCTTTAAGAACTCAGATATCGCGACAGCTTCCTTTCCTGCTTCCGATCCAACAATATACTCGGCTTCTGTTGTCGAATCAGCAGTTTTAGTTTGCTTGGAACTTTTCCAACTTACTACTCCACCATTTAGAATGAAGGCATATCCAGATTGAGATTTGAAGTCATCAAGATCTGTCTGGAAGCTAGCATCAGTGTACCCAGTAGCTACTAGCTTTTCTTGTCCACCATAGACTAGGAAATTTTCTTTAGTTCCTCTAAGATACTTAAGAATATTCTTGACTGCTTTCCAGTGTTCTTCACTAGAATTCTGCTGAAATTTGCAAGTCATACTAAGTTCATATGCCACATCTGGCCTTGTACAGGTCATGGGATACATGATTGATCCTATAGCTGAAGCATATGGGATCATCTTCATGCGTTCGAGTTCTGCAATAGTAGAAGGACTATCCTTCTTTGATAACTTGATGTCTTGACCTATAAGAAGATTTCTTTTCTTGGAATTCTCCATAGAAAAATGTTTTAGCACATTGTCTATGTATATGGACTGTGACAGTCCCAACAATATATTAGGTCTATCTCTGTAGATCCTAATTCCAAGAATGTAGCAGGCTTCACCTAAGTCTTTCATCATGAAGGTGTCAGATAACCATTCATTGACTGATTGCATGAGAGTATTATTATCTCTCATTATCAATATGTCACTACATATATAACGATGAAGACAATACTCTCATATGTGTGTTTACTATAAATGCACGAGTCTTCTTTTCTTCTAACAAAGTCAAACGATTTGACTGCTTTGTCAAAACAAATATTCCAACTCCTTGAGGCTTGCTTAAGTCCATAAATGGACTTCTGTAGTTTTCATACTGCTTTGGGTTGAGTCTTGGATGTAAAACCCTCTGGTTGTATCATATACACCTCCTCAATTAGGTTACCATTGAGGAAGACAGTTTTAACATCCATTTGCCAAATATCATAATCATAGTATGCAACTATTGCAAGTAAAATCCGAATGGACTTAATCTTTGCAATAGTTGAAAAGGTTTCATCATAATCGACCCCAGGTCGTTGATTATAACCTTTAGCCACCAATCTTGCTTTATAAGTATGCACTTTGTCATATACATCAATCTTCTTCTTGAAGACCCATTTGCATCATACGGGTCTAACCTCTGTTGGCAAATCAACCAAGTTCCATACTTGATTGATGTACATGGACTCCATTTCGGATTTCATGGCTTTTTGCCATCTTTGTGAATAAATGTCTAACATTGCTTCGATGTAGGTAGTAGGCTCATCATCATCAAGAATATCAATCTCATTGTGTGTTTCAACAAAGATGTTAAGTCTTTCAGGTGCACGATGAGTCCTAGTGGTCATACGGAGTTGAATATTCTGCGTCTCAGTGTTTGTTGCATTTTGATTGTGAGAAGGTGTTTGTGTGTTGGACAATCCAACACCTTTAGAACTTTCAGGAATATCATTTTGAACAGGATGTTGCACAACCATTGTGTCATCCTCCATTGGTTGTGTATGGGAGTCTTGCATTTCTGCATTATCCCTCACCTCACTCCCACTGACTGAAGAGTGTACTCTAAGTACCCAATCATCATCAAATACTCTCACTGAATCCTTGCCTAGGTCATTGGACAAGGGTTCATCCACTATATTATTTTGTACTTCTTGAATTTCTTCAAGTTCTATCTTATTGTAACTCTGTTCCTTGTAGACATATTCTTCTTCAAGAGAAGTTGCATTTCTGGAAACAATTACTTTATGTTCGCCAGAAAGATAGAAGTAGTATCCCCTTGTTTCCTTAGGATACCCCACAAAATAATACTTCTCATTTTTAGATTCCAATTTGTCAGTAAGCAACTTCTTTACATATGCAGGGCACCCCCAGGGTCGCATGTGTCTAATTGCTGGCTTCTTGTCGTTTCATATCTCATATGGAGTTTTCTCTACTAACTTTGAAGGAACTCTGTTCAAAATATAGATTGAGATTTGTAATGCATATCCCCATAGGTATGCTGGTAGAGCTGAGAAACTCGTGATGGATCTAACCATATCTAATAAGGTCTGATTTCTCCTCTTAGCAACACCATTCATCTGTGGCGTTCCAGGAGGTGTCCATTGTGATTGAACTCCATGAAGCTTCAAGTAATCTAGAAATTGTTTACTTAAGTATTCACCTCCTCGATCTGATCGAAGAGTCTTAATACTTGTTTCAAGTTGCTTCTCTACTTCTGACTTGTAGTCCATGAATTTCTCAAAAGCTTCAGACTTATGTTTCATAAGATACACATGCCCAGACCTTTGAGAAAGCGTCTGTAAAATTGATGAAATAAAGAAAGTCTCCCTTAGCTTGAGTTGAAAATGGCCCACATACATCGGTATGGACTAACTCAAGCACCTATTTGGCACGTACCCCTTTCCCAGAAAGAGATTTAGTTATCATCTTTCCTCTTAAGCAAGATTCACAATTACCATATGATTCTAAGTCAAATGGTTCAAGATAGTCTAACTTCCTTAATCTTGCTATCCTTGATTAATTGATGTGACCAAGTCTGCAGTGCCATAAGTATGTGGGGTTTCTTGGATTACTTATTTTAGCTCTTTTATTTTGAATATTGAAAATTTCATGGCTACAGTTGTAAAATCCGGAAAAAAATAAATAATAATATACAGTGGTGGTTGGGTTAATAAATATATATATATATATATATATATATATATAAGCAAACAAAGAATAAATTGTTTGGGATAGAGTTAGTGTTAAAGTTGGATAAATAGATAGATGAAATGAAAATAAGAAAAACAAAAAAAAAATAAAAAAAAACAAAAAAAAAAAGAAGAAGAAAGTGCAGCATGCACGTAGACCCTCCCCTTTACCCCTTCCCCCCTTTTCATTTCCCCTCCAACTCTTGTCATTCCACCTCCCATAGGTTATAGAAAACTCTCCACTTATACATTGTATTTACACACAAACAAAGTACATAACATAAAGGTTAGAAAATCAGAAAAAAACAAGTGAAAAGAAGAGGAAAAAAATACCAAGAGGACAAGAAGAACAAGAAGCAAAATACTAGAGAGTAAGAATAATTTTAGCAACCACACAACAATAATCTTCACACTTACAAGGTGAGTTTTCTCACTCAGAAATTCTTGGTAACATCCTTTATTTTTAGTTCAATACATGTTAGAATAAGAATTGAGTGTTGAAAAGAAATATTGAACTTTTGATTGTTTAGAGGACTAGTTGCGTCATGAACTTTACGAACTGTTTTCACTGAGTTATAATTGTTAGAATTTGATAAAATTCGGACGAGTGGTACACCTCTCTAATATGATCATATAGAACCAAAAATGAGGTAAAATGGACATACGGTTTGAAAGTTATCATAGTTCAAAGTTTCTGCCTTAGATTTGGTCGAAATTCGGAAAGACATAATTACAGACTGTTTTTATTGAGTTTTACTTATTAGAATTATATGAAAATTTACATGGTTGTAAATCTCTCTGTTACGGACATATATAGATAAAGTTTTATTAAAACGGACTTACGAGTTGAGAGTTATTGTAGTTTGAAGTTGCTTCCTCGTATTCATCGGAATCCAGAAGGGCAGGACGTGGAAACGTAAAACTGTAGTAATATGTGGGTAATATGAAAATTATTGCTAAATGAAAGTTCTATATCTCTCTGTTGTGGACATTTTGAGACCTTACGGGGGTCTATCCGACTTACGGATTGAGAGTTATCTCTGTTTAAAGTTTCTGCCTCAGATCTATCGAGATCCAGGAAGGGCAGCGAATAAAAGTATAAAACTGTACCAAATGGTACAGAATATGAAAGTATGGTTCACATGGAGACGTGTATCTCTCTGTTCTCGTCGTTTTGAGATTTTATGGGGCTTTAACGGGTTTACAGATTAGGAGTTATGACTATTCTAAGATTGGGTTCTGTTTAATAAAAATTCTGCCGAAACAAATCTCATATGACTGTTTTGAGGATAAATTTGTGTTAGTTACCCAAAGTAGTTTTAAATGAAATTTGGTACAATGAAATATCCCCGTCTTACCTTAGTTTCCGCTTGAGAAACACCTTAGTTGGAGTTATGGTTAAAAAGTTATAATCGTTACAAGTATGAATGACATAATGTTGGGAAAGAGAATATTATTTATTCGATCTTCTGAAAAATATGAAAAGTGAATACGTGTTCACATAAATACATAAATATAAACATAATGGATCGGGTTGCGCGCAACAAAGCGTAAAGTGAATACGTGTTCACAAATACGTAAATATAATGGGTCGGGTTGCGCGCGCAACAAAGCGTAAAGTGAATACGTGTTCACAAATACGTAAATATAATGGGTGGGTTGCGCGCAACAAAATGTAAAGTGAATACGCGTTCACGAATACGTAAACATAATGGATCGGGTTGCACGCGCAACAAAGCGTAAAGTGAATACGTGTTCACAAATACGTAAATATAATGGACCTGTTGCACGCCGCAACAAATATGAAAGATGAATACATGTTCACCTATATATAAATATGAAAAGTGAATACGCGTTCACAAATATATAAATGTAATAAACATGTGGAAATGCAGGGGAATGTCTTAACATATAATACGAGATAAAATGAAGTGTTAGTTAAACCGAGAATTTCCTATGAGGAGTTGTTGCATATTTAAAAATGTTGTAACCTGATATGTTTTTGCAATATGCTTATTACGTTATAATGTGATTGCACTTGGAATATTGTGGTGTTACTTTGAATTGCAGGGTAAGGTTCTCACTCAGCCCCAGATGGTAGGGCTGACTCTTTATTTAACATGTTTGAAGCGTGATAGAGGAAAGGCTCGCGCAAGGCTAGCGATAAATCGCGCATGACCTCTTGTCATACCAAGTCCATTGCTTCGGGCTTGGTACTCGTAAGGTTCAGAATGTCAGTTCCAGTGTCTCGGGAAATGCCAGTGTGGAATGGTCTCCCTTCCAACTTAAAATAATATTTGTCAGTATGTCTATGTAGAAACAATATTTGCACGAGCATGAGCTCGCGTTATATTTTCAATAAAGTCATAAACAAATTTCTTTATTGTTATTTTTATTAATAGCTCCGTATTTGAATATAAGTTTAAATTTCTAAATAAAGAGAATTAAATGGTGCTCCTGGTGGAAAATAATTGTCCAGGTGCCATCACGCCCTAAGTAAAGACTTAGGAAAATTTGGGGCGTGACAAGTTGGTATCAAAGCTAAACTAGGTTAAGAGATTCTAGGAAGTTTTCTTCGAGTTGGGTGTTTGGACGGTTACTTATTGCGACGGTGTGCGCGCCACCTTAGTAATAAGTGAACGGAATAACATCCTAAAGTTTCCCTTATTTCGTACTCTTCTCGTGCCTACCTTGAGTCTTTTCAAAGACTTGATTTCTCGTACTACCTCCTTCACACGGGTTAGAAAAGGGGATTGTACAACGTTATACTGACTAATATGATTTGTGTAGATGACGATTATAAGGCAAGTTCCAACAAAGAGGGAAGTACTCATGGAACAGGCAAAGGGAATGAGAGCTCAGATGAGGTTCATGCGTCGTAAGATGGACTCAGAAGAAAATGGTGAATTCACAAATCCAGGGGCTCGAGGAGGTTCATCACGAAGCTCATGTACCTCCGATTGGCGTAGTGGTGTATGCGAAGGAGCGGAGAATATGTCGGAGAAAATGTTGGGCGAGCGAGAGTCAAATGGCCCAAGAAACGGTGGGACAAAAACTAGATAGACTCATAGAGTTAATGGCAGTGATTCCACATGGTTCGCCGCACCTAGTGTCTGTCATAGCCCCGAACCAGACGGCCCGGGGACCGGTGCATTGCGCACCACGGACCGAGTGTAGAATCTCAGCGATGCACGATAGGCTATGAGCAAATTTTATGAGGAGAAGAGAACCATCTGTACTCGGGGAAGGACCCCAGGCCGACAGATGGTATTCTCGATGAAGTTGAAGACTTAATGTTCACATTGGGATGCGTGGAGGCAGGTGTCAACTTGGTAGGCGCCGCGACTAGTGGATGATGCAGGGTGTGGTGGAGTAATTTTAGGAAAAATCGTCCCCGATCTCACCACCAATGACTTGGGAGGTTGAGCGGCGTTCATTGAGAAATTTATGCCTAATCTGGCGAGGATGCGCTCGAGGCGGAGTTTGAACAATTGAAGCAAGGTGAACGCAATGTACAAGAATATGACACGATTCGTGAGGTTATCGGCATCTGACACACATGTCGTCCCTACAAAAATGGATAGAGTCAAGCGATTTGTAGAGGTTTAAACCGAACATAAGAGAAGGTGGTGGCGTTAACCAACGATCGAACTTATCTTGATTGTCGATATGGCTTTGAGGTAGAAGGTTTCTCTAAAGCAAAAGAGAATATTCGCGGAAGAGATTTGGACGTCGGGATCATTTAACGAGTCAAAATCGAGCGGGAGTTTAGTAAGGGATCTTGGGGCCAGAACCAATCAATGGGCGATCTTAGTTCAAGCCTAAGAGGCACGTTGGTCTAATTACCAAGGTAGCAAGGACAAGGCCACCAACCCTAACACGGAGGTGACAAAACGATTTTTAATATTTGTCAAAGGAAACAAAATTGAGAATTTCGGCTCTTAACGACGACATGTTATAACTGTGGAGAGTCAGACCACTATGCCAGGGATTTCAAGAAGAGGACCCAAACTCAATCTATTCAGGGGAGGTCAGAAGCAACCACAACTGCCTACAGGGGAAATCATGGAAACCAACCCCGCCAGAGTCAGGGAGGTCAACAACCCAACAATTCTAATCGGCTCTACGCTTTGCCCCAGAGGAATGAGGCAGAAGCATCTAATGCGGTGGTCACAGGTATTTTGCTAGTCTCGAGTATTCCTGCATTTGTATTATACGATCCCGGCTCTACATTTTCATATGTATCAATGGGCTTTGCTAAGAATTTACACGTAGAACCTTCTTATTTAAGTGAACCTTTTGAGGTTATGACACCAGTAGGGACCTCAGTTTGGGCCTCTCGGGTGGTAAATAATTTTCCATTAGAAGTGAATGGCAGGGGAACAATGGTGAACCTAGTTCTACTTGATATGGTAGACTTCGACGTCATTTTGGGTATGGATTGGTTGTCGGCATGTTATGCCATGTTAGATTGTCGACGAAAGATAGTGAGATTAACTTTTCCCGGAGAACCAGAAGTTGTTGTAAGGGGTAGGGTTGGAATATCCTCAGGTCAGTTTATTTCCTACCTTGAGGCTCAAAAGTTATTGAGAAGTCACAGAGTGGAGTACGCATATCTGGCTAATATAGTGGATACCCAAAAAGAATCCGCAGTAGTGAATGATGTCCCTATTGTCCAAAATTTTCTGGAGGTTTTTCCTGAAGATCTTCCAGGTCTTCCTCCGGATCGAGAAGTTGAGTTTGCTATAGAGTTAATTCCGGGTACAATACCCATTTCTATTCCTCCATATCGAATGACCCCAGCTGAATTGAGGGAGTTAAAAGAACAATTGGAGGATCTTCTGGATAAAGGCTTTATAAGGCCTAGTGTTTCCCCTTGGGGTGCACCAGTCCTGTTTGTGAAAAAGAAAGACGGATCGCTCCGAATGTGCATCGATTATCGGCTCAATAAGGTCACGATCAAGAACCGATACCCATTACCAAGAATCGATGATCTTTTTGACCAACTTCAGGGAGCTAGCTATTTTCCAAGATTGATCTCCGTTCGGGATATCACCAGTTGAAAATAAATCCAGATGATATATCCAAAACAGCCTTTAGAACCCGTCGGCCATTATGAGTTCTTGGTCATGCCTTTTGGGTTAACAATGCCCAGCCTTTTATGGATTTAATGAACAAAATCTTCAAACCATTCCTAGATTTGTTCGTGATTGTGTTCATAGATGATATCTAATCTCTGATAAGAGTGTTGAATAACATGAAGAGCATCTGAGGTTAGTGCGTCAACTCTTGATACATTAGAAACTATATGCTAAATTTTCAAAGTGTTAATTTTGATTGGACAATGTAGCCTTTTTGGGTCATGTTGTTTCACGGGATGGAATTATGGTAGACCCAGAAGATAGAAGCAGTGAAGAAGCGGCCAAAACCGACCACTCAGCGGAGGTTAGAAGTTTCTTGGGTTTGGTGGGTATTATAGAAGATTCGTAAAGGTTTTTCTAGTCTTCTTTGCTCCTTTGACCGGTTGACTCAAAAAGCGGTTAAATGCGGTGGTGAAGCATGTGAAGCAAGTTTTGAAACTAAAGGAATTGTTGACTCTTTGCACGATCCTAACCTTACCATCGGGACAAGAAGGGTTCACAGTCTATTGCGATGCCTCCAGAGTTGGGTTAGGATGTGTCTTGATGCAGTTTGGAAAGGTTATTGCGTATGCATCTAGACAATTGAAGATACATGAGAAGAATTACCCAACTCATGACTTGGAATTAGGCTGCGGTGGTGTTTGCCTTACGAATATGGAGACATTATTTGTATGGTGTGCATGTGGACATATTCTGAGATCATAAAAGTTTGCGATTACATAACCACGCGAAGGATTTGAATCTCCGACAAAGAAGATGGTTAGAGTTGATTAAGGATTATGACCTTAGTATTCTTTACCATCCTAGGAAAGCCAACGTGGTGGTGGCGCTCGATGGGAGATCAATGGGCGCTTGACCCGTTTGGCAATACAAAGAGGTATTATTCGGAGGTACAAAGATTGGGAAACCTCGGGGTTAGCTTAGCGAGATCGGTGAAGGTAGGGTGGTGGTACATGATACCTCGCAGTCTACCTTAGCTTCAGAAATAAAAGAAAGTCAGTTTGAGGACACGGAGTTTGTTGGATTTCGGGAGAGGATCCAACAGGGAAAACCTTCACAGTTTACATTGGGAGATAATGACGGAACCCTTCGGTATAAGGGTAGGTTATGTGTTCCTAAGGTAAAGGATCTAAGGAGGAAGATCTTAGATGAGGGTCACAACACAAGATATTCCATTCATCCAGGGTCAACAAAAATGTATCAGGACCTCAAGGCAAATTACTGGTGGGACGGGATGAAGAAGGACGTTGCGGAGTTTGTCGGGAGGTGTCTTATATGTCAGCAGGTGAAAGCTGAACATCAAAAGCCGGGCGGATTACTTCAGGACATTGGGGTCCCCATGTGGAAATGGGAGACGATTCATATGGATTTTATGGCGGTCTAAAAACTTCGAGAAGGTATGATTCTATTTGGGTGATTGTTGACCGACTTACAAAGTCAGCCCATTTCTTACCGGTCAAGACTACGTATCGCGCACCACAGTACACACAGATTTATTTGAAGGAGATTGTGCGGTTACACGGGATTCCCTTACAAATTATTTCAGATAGGGGTTCCCGATTCACCTCACACTTTTGGCAAAGTTTCAGCAGGTCTCGGGACAAAAGTTAAGTTAAGCACGACTTTCCACCCATGAAGCAGATGGGCAAGTGGCGAACAATTCAAACACTTGAGGGCATGTTGCGATCTTGTGTGTTAGATTTTCGGGGAAGGCTGGTTGGACCATCTATGTCTAATTGAGTTCGCTACAACAATAGTTTTCACTCTAGCATACAAATGGCCGTTTGAAGCATTATATGGGCCGAAAATGTAGGTCTCCACTTGGATGGTTCGAGGTGGGTGAGGCCATTGTTCGGACACGAAGTCATTCAAGAAACAAATGATAAAGTCTGAGATGATTGGAGCGGATCAAAAGCGACTCATAGCCGTCATAAGTCCTATGCGGATCATCGGAAAAGAGATCTTGAATTCCAAGAGGGGGAGAAAGTATTTTTAAAAGTGTCCCCAATGAAGGGAGTGATGCGCTTTGGTAAGAAAGGTAAATTGAGCCCAAGGTTTATTGGGTCATATGAGATCTTGCGAAGAGGGGGGAATGTGGCTTACGAATTAGCACTTCCACAAATTTGGAAGCGATGCATCCGGTATTTCATGTGTCAATATTACGAAAATACTTGCACGATCCAAGTCACGTCATCCTTCCCAGGAGATAATTCTTAATAAGGAGCTTGATATGAAGAAGTTAGGTGGAAATACTTGATAGGAAGGTTAAGCGCCTTAGGAATAAAGATATTGCTTAGTGAAGGTCTATGGACGAACCACTCCACAGGAAGCCACCTGGGAAGCCGAAGAGGCGATGAAAGTCAAATATTCATTCCTATTTGACTAAGGTAAAAAAAAATGCGTTACATAGTACATCATATGTGTGTCATTTGCGTGTCTATGTCGTGTGTTACAACCTTATTCTCATTCGAGGACGAATGCTTCTTAAGGAAGGGAGAATGTGAAGCCCCAAATTTGTGACAATAACAATAAACATTATTGTGTCTATGTGATTATGTTATTATTGTGTCCATGTGATTATGTTACGACCTTATTCACATTCGAGGACGAATGTTGCTTAAGGAGGAGAGAATGTAAAATCCGGAAAAAAATAAATAATAATATATAGTGATGGTTGGGTTAATAAATATATATATATATATATATATATATATATATATATAAGCAAACAAAGAATAAATTGCTTGGGATAGAGTTAGTGTTAAAGTTGGATAAATAGATAGATGAAATGAAAATAAGAAAAAAAACAAAAACAAAAAACAAAAAAGAAGAAGAAGAAAGTGCATCATGCACGTAGACCCTCCCCTTTACCCCTTCCCCCCTTTTCATTTCCCCTCCAACTCTTGTCATTCCACCTCCCATAGGTTATAGAAAACTCTCCACTTATACATTGTATTTACACACAAACAAAGTACATAACATAAAGGTTAGAAAATCAGAAAAAAACAAGTGAAAAGAAGAGGAAAAAAATACCCAGAGGGCAAGAAGAACAAAAAGCAAAATACTAGAGAGTAAGGATAATTTTAGCAACCACACAACAATAATCTTCACACTTACAAGGTGAGTTTTCTCACTCAGAAATTCTTGGTAACATCCTTTATTTTTAGTTCAATACATGTTAGAATAAGAATTGAGTGTTGAAAAGAAATATTGAACTTTTGATTGTTTAGACGACTAGTTGCGTCATGAACTTTACGAACTGTTTTCACTGAGTTATAATTGTTAGAATTTGATAAAATTCGGAAGAGTGGTACACCTCTCTAATATGATCATATAGAACCAAAAATGAGGTAAAATGGACATACGGTTTGAAAGTTATCATAGTTCAAAGTTCCTACCTTAGATTTGGTCGAAATTCGGAAAGACATAATTACGGACTGTTTTTATTGAGTTTTACTTATTAGAATTATATGAAAATTTACATGGTTGTAAATCTCTCTGTTACGGACAGATATAGATAAAGTGTTATTAAAACGGACTTACGAGTTGAGAGTTATTGTAGTTTGAAGTTGCTGTCTCGTATTCATCGGAATCCAGAAGGGCAGGACGTGGAAACGTAAAACTGTACTAATATGTGGGGAATATGAAAATTTTTGCTAAATGAAAGATCTATATCTCTCTGTTGTGGACATTTTGAGACCTTACGGGGGTCTATCCGACTTACGTATTGAGAGTTATCGCTGTTTAAAGTTTCTGCCTCGGATCTATCGAGATCCAGGAAGGGCAGCGAATAAAAGTGTAAAACTATACCAAATGGTACAGAATATGAAAGGATGGTTCACATGGAGACGTGTAGCTCTCTGTTATCGTCATTTTGAGATTTTATGGGGCTTGAACGGGTTTACAGATTAGGAGTTATGACTATTCTAAGATTGGGTTCTGTTTAATAAAATTCTGCCGAAACAAATCTCATATGGCTGTTTTGAGGATAAATTTGTGTTAGTTACCCAAAGTAGTTTTAAATGAAATTTGGTACAGTGAAAGATCCCCGTCTTACCTTAGTTTCCGCTTGAGAAACACCTTATTTGGAGTTATGGTTAAAAAGTTATAATCGTTACAAGTATGAATGACATAATGTTGGGAAAGAGAATATTATTTATTCGATCTTCTGAAAAATATGAAAAGTGAATACGTGTTCACATAAATATATAAATATAAACATAATGGATCGGGTTGCGCGCAACAAAGCGTAAAGTGAATACGTGTTCATAAATACGTAAATATAATGGGTGGGTTGCGCGCAACAAAGCGTAAAGTGAATACGCGTTCACAAATATGTAAATATAATGGGTGGGTTGCGCCACAACAAAGCGTAAAGTGAATACGCGTTCACGAATACGTAAACATAATGGATCGGGTTGCGCGCAACAAAGCGTAAAGTGAATACGTGTTCACAAATACGTAAATATAATGGACCGGGTTGCGCATGACAAATATGAAAGATGAATACATGTTCACCTATATATAAATATGAAAAGTGAATACGCGTTCACAAATATATAAATGTAATAAACATGTGGAAATGCAGGGGAATGTCTTAACGTATAATACGAGATAAAATGAAGTGTTAGTTAAACCGAGAATTTCCTATGAGGAGTTGTTGCATATTTAAAAATGTTGTAACCTGATATGTTTTTGCAATATGCTTATCACGTTATAATGTGATTGCACTTGGAATATTGTGGTGTTACTTTGAATTTCAGGGTAAGGTTCTCACTCAGCCCCAGATGGTAGGGCTGACTCTTTATTTAACATGTTTCAGGAAAGCGTGATAGAGGAAAGGCTCCACGCCAAGGCTAGCGATCGTCCCGCAGCCTCTTGTCATACCAAGTCCATTGTTTCGGGCTTGGTATTCGTCAGGTTCAGAATGTCAGTTCCAATGTCTCGGGAAATGCCCGTGTGGAATGGTCACCCTTCCAACTTAGAATAATATTTGTCAGTATGTCTATGTAGAAACAATATTTGCACGAACATGGGCTCGCGTTATATTTTCAATAAAGTCATAAATAAATTTCTTTATTGTTATTTTTATTAATAGCTCCGTATTTGAATATAAGTTTAAATTTCTAAATAAAGAGAATTAAATGGTGCTCCTGGTGGAAAATAATTGTCCAGGTGCCATCACGCCCTAAGTAAAGACTTAGGAAAATTTGGGGTGTGACAACAGTTTAAAACATACAATCCATCCACAAGCGGTGCATTTCTACAAATAAAACCATTATATGATAAAACATAACTTCCATTAGTAATAAATGAGGAAAATCCCTCAATGTATAACATAGGGACAAAAATAATATTTCTCGTTAACGAGGGAACAAAATAACAATTATTAAGTTCTAAACAAAATCCTTAAGGTAAATATAGTTTATAAGTTCCCACACGTTCAACATCAACTCTTGCTCTGTTTCTAATGCGTAGATCTACTTTCCAAGGTCCAACCTTTCTGATGTCAATCAGCCCCTGCACATTATTACAAACGTGTAAGCCACTAGCGGTATCTAATACCCAACAGTGAGAATTAGTTATAGACATATTTATTTCAACAACAAACATACCTTGTCCAGCAGGGCCAGAAGCACCTTGTGCCTTGTCTCCCCCTGGTGATGTACAGTCCTTCTTCCAATGCTCATTTCTTTTGCAATTCATGCACATATACTTAGCCGTCATTACCCTTATCTTCTTTGTATCTCTCTTGAGCTTCATTGTTGTGGGTGCAGCGATAGCTTTACCCTTCCTCTTATGAGATTTCTTACCTTTCGGAATGACTAGAGGATCTTACCATAAGCTCAGCTCTGCTTTTAGAGATCGAAGATTCAAAAGTTTCAAGCATGTTATGTAATGTCGGTAGTCTCGCTTTAGTTCCATCCATGTTGTTGTCAACGATGAAACTCTTACACGAACCAGGAAATGAATTTAGGGTAAGTGTAGAAGCAATTCTGTCGTGAAACCTAGTATCAACAGAAGCCAGCTTTTCAACCTTTCCAATCATCTTCAGCACAAATGGACACACTTGGGCCCCATCCATCAGCCAACACTTAAATATATCTACAAGCGACTCATTCTTCATTGCTTAAGACTGAGAGTCGTAGAGGTTATTTAGGTATTCTAGCATCTCTTTGGAACCCATGTGCTCACACCGTCTTTGCCAATCTATTAACATGGAAGATAGCATGACACCCTATGCAAATGTAGCATCATCGAGGTGTTTCTGATAGGCCGCCTTATCAAACAGGGCATATGTTTTATAATCTATAGTAGGGACTGTAGGGAGTGCAGTATCCAATACATACTCAGTATTTTTGTTACACCCCGTAAATTCGAGAAGATAAGATAAGTTGACAAACATGTGTTAGACGGATTTTGAGTCTACCTTGGAGTGTTGTACCCCAGTTGTTAAGAAGTTCGAGGTGTTTAAAAGCCTAATGTGTAGTTCGTTAAGTCTAGATCCCAACGCAACAAACCGTTCTTCGATAGGACATTGGGGTCAAAAGTTATAGAAGTTTCAAGTTTGGTGCGTGACGGCAGCAACGATTTTGATTCGAAGTGCAGCGCGTAGCTGCCGAATCTGCGAGGCGCCGGTTGTTACGAAGTCGCGAGGGTTGCAGCGCCTTGGCCGAATCTGAGGCGCGGCGCGTCACGGAAGATTTATTTTTGGAAGTGGAAGCGCCGCGGCGCCGGCGGCGGGGCCGCGGCGCCGAGGCGGGAATTTTTCGCACTAAGTGACGAAAAAAAGGGGCTATTTAGTTTATAAACAAATGGAGGGTGACAACTGTCCCACCCCACCTTTTATCGATAAGTGGTCTATTTTAGGGCCAAGTCTTGGAAGACTTGGCCATTCCATTTCATTTCATTTCAAAACCCTCCTAAGAAAAACCCTCTCCCTTCTCTCTAGTTTTTGGAAGGAAACCTAGCTTTAGAGGAGATTGTTGGAGCGGCGGCAAGAAGAAAAAGTGTGGGTAAACTTGTGGGTAACGCTAGTGGGCGATTGTTGACGGAAAGAGGTGGAAGAAAAAGGGGATTTTGTGGGCTATTCCTTAAGGTAAAAGTTTCCCCTTTCTCTTGGTTATGAGCCTAAGGCTGTTTTATTTTAGTAGTATAGATGTGAGCCTGAGGCTGTTTTATTTTAGTAGTTTAGAGTTGAGCCTAAGGCTGTTATATTGTAGTAGTATAGAGTTGAGCATGAGGCTGCTTTATATTGTATAGATTTGGATCTTGTTGTCTGGTTAAAAAAAACTGAAATGGGCATGTTAGCCTTAAGATTGTAACTTCAATTGGTTTTCTAATTGGGACGTCGCATGTTGTAAAGGGAGATTGTAATTGTTAAAGATGTCTAGGGCTAGATATCATGTTAGGCCTAAGAACTTGGATTGGAAAGAATTGAAAGGGATTAAGAATTGGTTTATGGTTGGCCAAGTATGGCATGGAAAGTAT
This sequence comes from Przewalskia tangutica, assembly GCA_029844215.1. NCBI lineage: Eukaryota > Viridiplantae > Streptophyta > Magnoliopsida > Solanales > Solanaceae > Przewalskia > Przewalskia tangutica. The sequence goes on along the minus strand of CM056721.1, from coordinate 42,159,999 downwards.
TGGGTTATTTTGTATTATTGTGGGGCGTTTGTTATTGAATTCGACCTTGAAAGAGGTGGCAAGTTAGTAGAAACAAAGGAAGTGCCGTCCAAATTGTCGTAGGATTTAGGGATTTTGCACTTAGTTTATTCTACGTTCGAAGCTAGAGATTGATAGACGTTTTATGACCCTTATAGGATTGAAGTACTACGTGTAGCATATTCCTCTTAAGGGAGATAGTACTGTGGAGCATTTTTGCTTATTGTCGACAGTCGTCGCGAGGTATGTGATTCTTCCTATCCTCTTCAGCATGACTATTTGTAAAATATATAGTGCGGTAGACACACGTGTGTTAAAGGAATTTGATTTCCCTTTTGTGTCTTGACTTGATATGAAGTGTTAAGGGCTTCATTGTGTGGAAATAGTAGTAAAGTCTTATTCGTTAATGTGAATTTTCGGTGGTTAAAGAATGAGCCCTATTGGTCTCATAAATGTTCATAGTGGTAATTGGTTGGTTTAAAACATAACGTGTTATAACGGCTTTATGGGAAGTTTGTTATAACCACTTTATGTAGCTAAAAGAATGGTTTGTTGATTTCAAAAGATAAGAGACGTGACTTGTAATTGACCTAATTGGTGTTGAAAAGTATAAAACCTAATTCGTGAGAAATGAATACTTGGTTTTTAAAAGAATAATGTTACAAATTTCGGAAATGGGAATAAGGATCGAACAAGCCAATGCAGCATCGATAAAGGAAAGAAGTAATGACATTAATCATATTAAAACCGGAGAAACCTCCATCTGCATAGAAGCTAAGATAAGACAAAATGGCATTACATTTCCTAGATCATGGCTGCTCTAATGAGAATTATTGAAATCAAGTTCTGATTTTCCTAAAAGTTTCAAAGTAAGGAACTCGTTTTCTAATAGAAAAGAGACTTAAGAATTTGAAGTATTTTGGTTTAAAAGAAAGGCATGATTTTGTCTTGACTTGTTTTATTAATCATAAAGTGTTGTAATAGCTTATTGGGAAGTTAGTTATAACGACTTTATGGAAAATAAAGAAATGGACTCATTATTGGATTTAGAATGGTAACTTGATTTTGGAAAAAGGGAAGTAACTCGTTTTCAAATATTGAACTCCTTGTGATGGAAAAACATAAGTGACTTGTTTATAAAAGGTAGGAGTACCTTGATCCTAAAGGGGTTAAGTACTTGGGTTTTAAATGGTATACTTGATGTTGTGTTAAGAAGTATTTATAGTACCTTGAGTTGTGTGTACTAGCCTATGCTTGTTGTGGTAGCCTTTGTTGTGCAAGTGTTTGGTTGTGTGCTCACAGGAGTCTCTCGATGGAGGGCTATCCGGTTGATTGATGGACATCTTGTGGCGTTGGGTAGCCGGGTATGCTTCCAACATGTCGATCCTCTTGGACATCTTGACACGTTGGGTAGCCCGGGTATGCTTCTATTAGGAGTGTTATCTGGTTAGTTGTTTGGACATACTGACACGTTGGGTAGCCCACGGGTATGCTTCCACAGTGAGTATCATCTTGTTATTTCCTTTTGGCATACTGACACGTTGGATGGTCCACGGGTATGGGCCCACTAGGATGGTTCCATGGCCATGCTTATACCGAGGTGAGATGCCGGGGCATGCGGCCATTGTGCGGGTTAAATTCCCGGGTTGTATTTGAGTGATGATTTCACGGGCATGAGTCCCTGACTTGACATGACTGCTTATATGTGTGTACTGTAGTTTGGTTATCATACATGTGTCACGACCCGACCCCGGGCCGCGACTGGTGCCCTACCTGGGGACCCCGTTCAGGTATACATCAGAGAATAGCAGCGGAACATACACAACATAAACACATGTGTAAATAATAAACAAGACAGGCTAGCCGATAAGGCCGCCTTTCATAATATAAACAAAGTCAAAAGTACAACTTTACAACTCAGTTCTTATAGCCCAACCACATATGTGAATACAGACCTCTAGGAATAACAACTGTGGCGGGACAGGGCCCCGCCATACCCTGAATGTACATAATCTACAACATCAGGGACAAGACTGTACCAAAAGAAAGACAAGCCTCCGAGAATGGAGCTTAGGCGTCGATAAGTGATCCTAGAGTGTGGATCCGCACCTTACCACTTTCTGCGGCGTGAGCGGCCCAGGAAGGGGTCGATTACCTGATATGTACTAAGTATGTAAAGCGTAAATCTTGTAATTACAACATAAGTTTAAAGAAGGTCGGAGACATGTATGATAACAAAATTACGGATGTCGCGATGACTTACTAACAATGAGTACATCAAGAGAATACGTACAACATCACAATAGCAGTCTCCCGATCATATCATGGGTAGCGAACCCATAAAAAGAACCGGTGGTATAACGTCTTGGGGTTCCTACCCCTCATTTATACTCTTACCCTGAAGCAGGTGGTATAACGTCTTGGGGGTTTGCCCCTCATTTATACTCTTATCCTGTAGAAGATAATGCTTGAGTGGTATAACGTCTTGGGGGCTTCCCCCTCATTTATACTCTTATCCTGGAGAAGGTGGTATAGCATCTTGGGGGTTTGCCCCTCACTGATACTCTTACCCTATCTCAAAACCGGCCGTCATACAATAATTAAACAAGTTAGCAATCCCCCTAACTTCTTATTAGTCTCATTCATCTACACTCTCATTTTAGTTTACTTAAGGCACTTATCATGTCTTTTATAAAAATCCGGGAATTTAACCCAAAGTACCACGTACTTCTATTCTTTAAAAACAAATGACTCTTTTTAGTAGAAAGCTTCCAAGACACTAGTAACCATAGTATCAAGTCCAAATTACATTTCAAGACAAGTCACAATACCTTTAGAATTTAAAGCAGGTTTCTAAATCAAGTGACTCCTTTTCTTATAAAAAAAAACTTAGGCAATTGATACCTTAAAATCAATTTGCCTTTCTTTAACACAAGTCATTTTACCTTTTGCATAAAGTCAATATAACCAACTCCCCATAAAGTCGTTATATTCACTTTATACCTTAGTAAAATACATTTTCCTATCGAGGACTTATACGATTAAAGCAGAAAGTATCACATACTTTAAATTCCTTCAAGTCCCTTAACTTTACTAAGACTTAAGACATTCTTAATATTTTCAAAGAAGTGAGTTAACTTCCTAACTCACCCGACTTGGCATTTTATAAGGCTAGTAAGGAATGTCGAAGTCTTGTACGTCTACCGTACTATATACGCGAAACTAGTCATGCTTAAAAGATAGGAAAAAGTTCTACATACCTCGTCGGGTCAAACCACTTGCCAAGTACAAAGTCCCGCCCGTAGTATGTCAACCTATAATGTTCACAATACGTCTATTAAGGCCTTACTTTAATCGTAGAATATCACAAGTGTTAAGTCCTATATTCTACGGAAAATCTGACAAAGACCTCCTTTGTTTTTACTTACTTTGCCACCTTTTCCAAGTAGGAAATACAATAACCAAACAGCCCAAATTGGCTCACAATTTAGAAGATAATCCAATACAATTGAATAACTACACGGCCCCAATTGGCTCACAATTTAGAAAGTCGTCAATACAAATGACTAACTAAACATGACCCAATTGGCTCACAATAAAATAACCAACTAAGTGCAAACTACAAGTCCAAAATTCGCCACCTTGAGTTCAACAAAACCATTTCTTTTCCAACTTCCATTTCAATCCATATTGGTAGCACAATATGATATCTAGTCGCGTTGATTATAATAACCATAATCTTTAGAAGTAACATCGACGATTCTAACAACGATTAAATTGTAATCCATCTTAGTCATGGCTTATTTTACATTTGGTTCAAGGCTATGATCAATCCATTATTCGTATAACTTCAATATAACAACTTCATGCTAGCAACATGATAAGCTAACAACAACTATCTAGCTAATGTTTTAATACTTTCAAAGAACAAGATTATACCTCAATGAGACTTAATCCAACTCAAATCCGAAATCGCTCCTTAGTAGTCTAGAACCTCTCCAATCCAATTCAATCACCTTTTTGAGACCCTTTGAACAACACCAACAATTAACCTTCAAATTTCCAAACAAAACCTAGAAAGACCATTAGGTTTTCGTTTGCGACTAACCCGTAAACCATCTTTTTCCAAGATTTTTCTATTGAGATGTGTTTACAATACACCTAAGAACCTTGGTTTAAAGTGTGGAATCAAATGGACAAGAAACGAAAATTTATCTTTTTTCTTTCTTGGTGAACCCGAGAGCCTTCAATGTGTTTTTCAAATTTGTGTGATAATTTTCTAAGTGTTAAGTCTCCTCTTGCTACTAGTATCACATATAAAGGGTCATGGAGGGTTTAGATATTAACACATGGGTGGTTTGGATGTGGTCTTGCTAAAAATCAAGACAAAGGTGGGACCTTTGACTTAGTCAAAGTTCTCATGCTTCAAGTTTCAAGACCAAGACTTAGAAGACTTATGGTCAATGACCATATTGGCCATGCCATTTCGTCCAAGGCATAGCTAAGGGGGGTGACACGTGTCGCCCTCCCATTCGTCACAATAATACTTTTTTTCCGACAATTCCATAATTTCCGATAAATTGTTACAAGTCTCAAATCCTTAACATTTGTGAGTTCTTACTTACGTTCTTAAGATATGTCCTATAATTACGGGGTGTAACAACATGTCTCCTGCTTTATATAGACTATTATGATTTCATTTCTGATATTTTCTGATTTCACATACTTGGTACTGTTATCGACCTCATTCGGGGCTGCGTTCATGCCGCGAGTTGAGGTACATAACTGGCGATCCTTTCTCTTAGGATCGTGTTCGGTTCTCGGAAAGCTCCATATCTCCGAAAGCTTGTCACGTGGTACGGTTCCACTGAAGTAGTAGACTTTTGTATATTCGGGGCATGGCGGGGCCTGTCCGTCATTTTGGTTTCAAAATTCTTAGAAGTGCATGCTTTGTTGTGGGCGAGTTTGTAAGGGATATCGCTCAAGTTTTAATTTATGTACAAAAAGGTAACCGTTGGGTTAGCTTTGCTTTCTTATTTCTTGTTTCTTTCATGAGTGTTTTTATTTCCTGATTTTCTCGATGTTGTATCACTAGGGTGCCCGGTAAGGCACGATCCGCGGGTTGGGTAGTGACAAAAAGTGGTATCGAGCGATTAATCCTCGGAGAGTGTCTGACCGTATCGATGGAGTCTTGATTATCGGTGTGTTGTGCACCACATCTATAATCGTGAGGCTATAGGATATTTAGGATTGGTTTCCATTCTTCTCACTCTGAGATCGTGCCTTAGGCGGTGTTATAAGTTGGACTCCTCGACGTGTTCTTTGTATACCGGTGATGCCTCGCGCGTAGCAACCGAGCCCGGAGAAGGGCAAAGCGGCGAAGGAGGCTGCGAGTAAAGCGGCGGTCTCTCACGAGACTACGGCACTGAGCCTCGATCCGCGGCACAGGCGAGAGAGATGGGTTACAAGGAGATGGCCCGATTATTGGCGGAGATCGTGACGAGCACGAGATAGGCTGGATCGCAGTTCAGCCTCTGTAGTACCCATAGTTCACCGAGGTCGAGATAGTTTGAGGCTACGGGATTTTCGAGTTGTAGCCCACGAGTTACGGGTCGAGGCACGAGGATGATCGCGAGGAGTTCATCAAGCGATTCTGACGGATCGTGAGTGATCAAGCCGGAGACCGAGTCGGTGGTTTTAGTTCACATCGGTGCGTGATACCGCGATCGATGGTTTGATTCGTGGGAGCTGTCGGGGAACATGCACCTCCAGCTGGTTGGGGTGAGTTCTCAGAGGCTTTCCTTGGCCATTTCTTGCCTCCACAGATGAGGAGGGCACGGGCCGACAGATTTTTGATGCTAAGACAAAGAGGGCTGTCACGCCCCAAATTTTCCTAAGTCTTTACTTAGGGCGTGATGGCACCTGGACAATTATTTTCCACCAGGAGCACCCTTTAATTCTCTTTATTTAAAAATTTAAACTTATATTCAAATACGGAGCTATTAATAAATATAACAATAAAGAAATTTGTTTGTGACTTTATTGAAAATATAACGCGAGCCCATGCTCGTGCAAATATTGTTTCTGCATAGACATCTTGACAAATATTATTCTAATTTGGAAGGAGACCATTCCATACGGGCATTTCGAGACACCGAACCGACATCTGAACGGCGAATACCAAGCGAAGCAATGGACTTGGTATGACAAGAGGCTGGGACGATCGCTAGCCTTGGCGTGGAGCCTTTCTCTATCACGTTTTCTGAAACATGTTAAATAAAGAGTCGACCTACCATCCAAGTGGTGAGAACCTTACCACTGCAATTCAAAGTAACACCACAATATTCCAAGTGCAATCACATTCTAACGTAATAAGCATATTGCAAAAACATATCGATTACAACATTTTTAAATATGCAACAACTCATAGGAAATTCTCGGTTTAACTAACACTTCATTTTATCTCGTATTATCGTTAAGACATTCCCTGCATTTCCACATGTTTATTACATTTATATATTTGTGAACGCGTATTCACTTTTCATATTTATATATAGATGATCATGTATTCATCTTTCATATTTGTTGCGGCGTGCAACCCGATCATTTATATTTACGTATTTGTGAACACGTATTCACTTTACGTTTTGTTGCGGCGTGCAACCCGATCCATTATGTTTACGTATTTGTGAACGCGTATTCACTTTACGTTTTGTTGCGGCGTGCAACCCGATCCATTATATTTACGTATTTGTGAACACATATTCACTTTACGTTTTGTTGCGGCGTCTGACGATCCATTATGTTTACGTATTTGTGAGCAGCGTATTCACTTTCAGTTTTGTTGCGGCGTGCAACCCGATCCATTATATTTACGTATTTGTGAACACATATTCACTTTACGTTTTGTTGCGGCGTGCAACCCGATCCATTATATATTTATATATTTATGTGAACACGTATTCACTTTTCATATTTTTCAGAAGATCAAATAAATACCATTCTCTTTTCTAACATTCTGTCATTCATATTTGTAACGATTATAACTTTTTAACCATAACTCCAACTAAGGTGTTTCTCATGCGGAAACTAAGGTAAGACGGGATCTTTCACTGTACCAAATTTCATTTAAAACTACTTTGGGTAACTAACACCAATTTATCCTCAAAACAGCCACATGAAATTTGTTTCGGCAGAATTTTTATTAAACAACACCCAATCTTATAATAGTCATAACTCCTAATCTGTAAACCCGTTCAAGCCCCATAAATTCTCAAAACGACGAGAACAGAGAGCTACACGTCTCCATTTGAACCATTCTTTCATATTCTGTACCATTTGGTACAATTTTACACTTTTATTCGCTGCCCTTCCTGGATCTCGATAGATCCGAGGCAGAAACTTTAAACAGCGATAACTCACAATCCGTAAGTCGGATAGACCCCCGTAAGGTCTCAAAATGTCCACAACAAGGAGATCTAGAACTTTCATTTAGAAACAATTTTCATATTCCCCACATATTAGTACAGTTTTACGTTTCAACGTTCTGCCCTTCTGGATTCCGACGAATCCGAGGCAGCAACTTCAAACTACAATAACTCTCAACTCGTAAGTCCGTTTTAATAAATATTTATATATATCTGTCCGTAACAGAGATATTTACAACCATGTAAATTTTCATATAATTCTAATAAGTAAAACTCAATAAAAACAGTCCATAATTATGCCTTTCCGAATTTCGACCAAATCTAAGGCAGGAACTTTGAACTATGATAACTTTCAAACCGTACGTCCATTTTACCTCATTTTTGGTTCTATATGATCATATTAGAGAGGTGTACCACTCCTCCGAATTTCATCAAATTCTAACAGTTATAACTCAGTGAGAACAGTTCGTAAAGTTCATGACGCAACTAGTTGTCTAAACAATCAAAAGTTCAATATTTCTTTTCAACACTCAATTCTTATTCTAACATGTATTGAACTTAAAATAAAGGATGTTACCAAGAATTTCTGAGTGAGAAAACTCACCTTGTAAGTGTGAAGATTATTGTTGTGTGGTTGCTAAAATTATCCTTACTTCTCTAGTATTTTACTTCTTGTTCTTCTTCCCCTCTTGGTATTTTTTCCTCTTCTTTTCACTTGTTTTTTCTGATTTTTCTAACCTTTATGTTATGTACTTTGTTTGTGTGTAAATACAATGTATAAGTGAAGAGTTTTCTATAACCTATGGGAGGTGAAATGACAAGAGTTGGAGGGGAAATGAAAAGGGGAAGGGAAAGAAAACATGTACGTGCATGTTGCACCCTTTTTTTTTTTTTCTTTTGTTTTTCTTTTGTTTTCTTATCTTCATTTCATCTATCTATTTATCCAACTTTAACACTAACTCTATCCCATGCAATTTATTCTTTGTTTTCTTATATATATATTTTTATTAACTGACCACAACTATATATATATATATATTTTTTTTTTTCGGATTTCACATTCTCTCCTCCTTAAGCAACATTCGTCCTCAAATGTGAATAAGGTCGTAACATAATCACATAGACACAATAATGTTTATTTTTATTAACCCAACCACAACTATATATTATTTTATTTTTTTCCGGATTTCACATTCTCTCCTCCTTAAGCAACATTCGTCCTCGAATGTGAATAAAATAAATAACATAATCACATAGACACAATAATGTTTATTGTTATTGTAACACTAATTTGGGGCTTCACATTCTCCCTTCCTTAAGAAGCATTCGTCCTCGAATGAGAATAAGGTTGTAACACATGCATAGACACGCAAATGACACACATATGAAGTACTATGTAATGCATTTTTTTTTTTTACCTTAGTCAAATAGGAATGAATATTTGACTTTCATCGCATCTTCAGCTTCCCAGGTGGCTTTCTCTGTGGAGTGATTCCTCCATAGGACCTTCACGGAAGCAATATCTTTATTTCTAAGGCGTTGGACCTTTCTATCAAGTATTTCTACCGGAGCCTCTTCATATTGAAGCTCTTTATTAAGAACTATCTCCTGGGGAAGGATGACGTGACTTGGATCGTGCAAGTATTTTCGTAACATTGACACATGAAATACCGGATGCACTGCTTCCAGCTCTTGTGGAAGTGCTAATTCGTAAGCCACATTCCCCACTCTTCGCAAGATCTCATATGGCCCAACAAACCTTGGGCTCAATTTCTCTTTCTTGCAAAGTGCATCACTCCGCCATTGGGGACACTTTTAAAAATACTTTCTCCCTCTTGAAATTCAAGATCTCTTTTCCAATGATCCGCATAGGACTAATACGGCTATGAGCTGTTTTGATCCATTCAGAATCATCATGCCTTATCATTTGTTTCTTGAATGACTTGAGTCGAGCAACGTTGCGTCACCCACCTCGAACCATCAGTGGAGACTACATTTTCGTCCATATAATGCTTCAAACGGGGCCATTTGTATGCTAGGCGAAAACTATTGTTGTGGCGAACTCAATTAGACATAGATGGTCCAACGGCTTCACGAAAATCTAACACAAGATCGCAACATGTCATCAAGTGTTTGAATTATTCGCTCAGCTTGCCCATCTGTTTGCGGGTGGAAAGTCGCTTAACTTAACTTTTGTCCGAAACCATACGGAAACTTTGCCAAAAGTGTGAGGTGAATTAGGAACCCTATCTGAAATAATTTGTAAGGAAATCCGTGTAATCGCACAATCTCCTTCAAATAAATCTGTGTGTCTTGTGGTGCGCGTCGTAGTCTTGACCGGTAAGAAATGGGCTGACTTTGTAAGCCGATCTACAATCACCCAAATAGAATCATACCCTTCTCGAGTTTTCGGTAGACCAGTTACGAAATCCATATGAATCGACTCCCATTTCCATATGGGGACTCCAATATCCTGAAGTAATCCGCCAGGTTTTTGATGTTCAGCTTTCACATGCTGACATATAAGACACCTCCCGACAAACTCCGCAACGTCTTTCTTCATCCGTCCACATGATAATTTGCCTTGAGGTCCTGATACATTTTTATTGACCCTGGATGAATGGAATATCTTGTGTTGTGACCCTCATCTAAGATCTTCCTCCTTAGATCCTTTACCTTAGGAACACATAACCTACCTTTATACCGAAGGGTTCCGTTATTATCTCCCAATGTAAACTGTGAAGGTTTTCCCTGTTGGATCCTCTCCCGAAATCCAAAAAACTCCGTATCCTCAAACTGACTTTCTTTTATTTTTGAAGCTAAGACAGACTGCGAGGTATCATGTACCACCACCCTACCTTCACCGATCTCAGTTAAGCTAACTCCGAGGTTTCCCAATCTTTGTACCTCACGAACAATACCCCTCTTTTGTATTACCAAATGGGCCAAGCTGCCCATTGATATCCTACTGAGTGCGTCAGCCACCACGTTGGCTTTCCCAGGATGGTAAAAAATACTAAGGTCATAATCCTTAAGCAACTCTAACCATCTTCTTTGTCGGAGATTCAAATCCTTCTGCGTGGTTATGTACTGCAAACTCTTATGATCTGTAAATATGTCCACATGCACACCATATAAATAATGTCTCCATATTCGTAACGCAAACACCACCGCAGCTAATTTCAAGTCATGAGTTGGGTAATTCTTCTCATGTATCTTCAATTGTCTAGATGCATACGCAATAACCTTTCCAAACTGCATCAAGACACATCCTAACCCAACTCTAGAGGCATCGCAATAGACTGTGAACCCTTCTTGTCCCGATGGTAAGGTTATGGTAGTGCGATGAGTCAACAATTCCTTTAGTTTCTGAAAACTTGCTTCACATGCTTCTGACCACTGGTACTTAACCGCTTTTTGAGTCAACCGGGTAAAGGGAGCAGCAAGACTAGAAAAAGCCTTTTACGAATCTTCTATAATACCCAGCCAAACCCAAGAAACTTCTAACCTCTGTATGAGTGGTCGGTTTTGGCCAGTTCTTCACTGCTTCTATCTTCTGGGGGTCTACCATAATTCCATCCCTTGACACAACATGACCCAAAAAGGCTACCTTTTCCAACCAAAATTCACACTTTGAAAATTTAGCATATAGTTTCTCATGTTTCAAGACTTGAAGAACTATCCTCAGATGCTCTTCATGTTCTCCAACACTCTTACTGTAGATTAGGATATCATCTATGAACACGATCACGAACAAATCTAGGAATGGTTTGAAGATTTTGTTCATTAAATCTATAAAAGTTGTTGGGGCATTGGTTAACCCAAAAGACATGACCAAGAACTCATAATGGCCGTATCGGGTTCTAAAGGTTGTTTTGGATATATCATCTGGATTTATTTTCAGCTGGTGATATCCCGAACGGAGATCAATCTTGGAAAAATAGCTAGCTCCCTGAATTTGGTCAAAAAGATCATCGATTCTTGGTAATGGGTACCGGTTCTTGATCGTAACCTTATTGAGCTGCCGATAATCGATGCACATTCGGAGCGATCCGTCTTTATTTTTCACAAACAGGACTGGTGCACCCCAAGGGGAAACACTAGGCCTTATAAAGTCTTTATCCAAAAGATCCTTCAATTGTTCTTTTAACTCCCAAAATTCAGCTCGGGCCATTCGATGTGGAGGAATAGAAATGGGTCTTGTACCCAAAATTAACTCTATAGCAAAATCCACTTCTCGATCCGGAGGAAGACCTGGAAGATCTTCAGGAAAAACCTCCGAAAAATTCGGACAATAGGGACATCATTCACTGCTGGGGATTCTTTTTGGGTATCCACTATATTAGCCAGATATGCTTACTCCATTCTGTGACTTCTTAATAACTTTTAAGCCCCAGGGTAGGAAATAAACTGACATGAGGATATTCCAATCCTACCCCTTATAACAACTTTTGGTTCTCCGGGAAAAGTTAATCTCACTATCTTTCGCCGACAATCTAACATGGCATAACATGCCGACAACCAATCCATACCCTAAATGACGTCGAAGTCTACCATATCAAGTAGTACTAGATTCACCATTGTTCACCTGCCACTCACTTCTAATGGAAAATTATTTACCACCCGAGAGGCCCAAATTGAGGCCCCTACTGGTGTCATAACCTCAAAAGGTTCACTTAAATAAGAAGGTTCTACGTGTAAATTCTTAGCAAAGCCCATTGACACATATGAAAATGTAGTCCACTAACCGTGCGATTACCAAATTGACGTCATGCGTCTCCACACATCCTCGTGTAAACAGTAGGTTTTCTACCTCATCGAGAAATACTATTGGATTAGACTTGTAGTCCTTCCCTGTATAGATATGTTCCCTTCTTCTCACAAAATTTGCCCCATAGTCTATCTGGTACCTCTCCTACCTTTTCGGTCGGTGGTGAGTCACATCTGGTTATTTTATCGTTGTACACTCCCTTCCACAATCCTATGAAGGAGGTAGTACGAGAACCAAGTCTTTGAAAAGAATTAAGATAGGCACGAGAAGAGTATGAAAGAAGGAAAACTTTAGAATGTTATTCCGTTTACTTATTACTAAGGTGGCGCGCACACCGTCGCAATAAGTAACCGTTCAAACACCCAACTCGAAGAAAACTTCCTAGAATCTCTTAACCTGGTTTAGCTCTGATACCAACTTGTCACGCCCCAAATTTTCCTAAGTCTTTACTTAGGGCGTGATGGCACCTGGACAATTATTTTCCACCAGGAGCACCCTTTAATTCTCTTTATTTAAAAAATTAAACTTATATTCAAATACGGAGCTATTAATAAATATAACAATAAAGAAATTTGTTTGTGACTTTATTGAAAATATAACGCGAGCCCATGCTCGTGCAAATATTGTTTCTGCATAGACATACTGACAAATATTATTCTAATTTGGAAGGGAGACCATTCCATACGGGCATTTCCCGAGACACTGGAACTGACATCCTGAACCTGACGAATACCAAGCCCGAAGCAATGGACTTGGTATGACAAGAGGCTGCGGGACGATCGCTAGCCTTGGCGTGGAGCCTTTCCTCTATCACGTTTTCCTGAAACATGTTAAATAAAGTCGACCATCCAATTTGGTGAGAACCTTACCCTGCAATTCAAAGTAACACCACAATATTCCAAGTGCAATCACATTCTAACGTAATAAGCATATTGCAAAAACATATCAGGTTACAACATTTTTAAATATGCAACAACTCCTCATAGGAAATTCTCGGTTTAACTAACACTTCATTTTATCTCGTATTATACGTTAAGACATTCCCCTGCATTTCCACATGTTTATTACATTTATATAGTTGTGAGCAGTATTCACTTTTCATATTTATATATAGATGATCATGTATTCATCTTTCATATTTGTTGCGGCGTGCAACCCGATCATTTATATTTACGTATTTGTGAACACGTATTCACTTTACGTTTTGTTGCGGCGTGCAACCCGATCCATTATGTTTACGTATTTGTGAACGCGTATTCACTTTACGTTTTGTTGCGGCGTGCAACCCGATCCATTATATTTACGTATTTGTGAACACATATTCACTTTACGTTTTGTTGCGGCGTGCAACCCGATCCATTATGTTTACGTATTTGTGAACGCGTATTCACTTTACGTTTTGTTGCGGCGTGCAACCCGATCCATTATATTTACGTATTTGTGAACACATATTCACTTTACGTTTTGTTGCGGCGTGCAACCCGATCCATTATATATTTATATATTTATGTGAACACGTATTCACTTTTCATATTTTTCAGAAGATCAAATAAATACCATTCTCTTTTCTAACATTCTGTCATTCATATTTGTAACGATTATAATTTTTTAACCATAACTCCAACTAAGGTGTTTCTCAAGCGGAAAATAAGGTAAGACGGGGATCTTTCACTGTACCAAATTTCATTTAAAACTACTTTGGGTAACTAACACCAATTTATCCTCAAAACAGCCACATGAAATTTGTTTCGGCAGAATTTTTATTAAACAACACCCAATCTTATAATAGTCATAACTCCTAATCTGTAAACCCGTTCAAGCCCCATAAATTCTCAAAACGACGAGAACAGAGAGCTACACGTCTCCATTTGAACTATTCTTTCATATTCTGTACCATTTGGTACAGTTTTACACTTTTATTCGCTGCCCTTCCTGGATCTCGATAGATCCGAGGCAGAAACTTTAAACAGCGATAACTCACAATCCTTAAGTCGGATAGACCCCCGTAAGGTCTCAAAATGTCCACAACAAGGAGATCTAGAACTTTCATTTAGAAACAATTTTCATATTCCCCACATATTAGTACAGTTTTACGTTTCAACGTTCTGCCCTTCTGGATTCCGACGAATCCGAGGCAGCAACTTCAAACTACAATAACTCTCAACTCGTAAGTCCGTTTTAATAAATATTTATATATATCTGTCCGTAACAGAGATATTTACAACCATGTAAATTTTCATATAATTCTAATAAGTAAAACTCAATAAAAACAGTCCATAATTATGCCTTTCCGAATTTCGACCAAATCTAAGGCAGGAACTTTGAACTATGATAACTTTCAAACCGTACGTCCATTTTACCTCATTTTTGGTTCTATATGATCATATTAGAGAGGTGTACCACTCCTCCGAATTTCATCAAATTCTAACAGTTATAACTCAGTGAGAACAGTTCGTAAAGTTCATGACGCAACTAGTTGTCTAAACAATCAAAAGTTCAATATTTCTTTTCAACACTCAATTCTTATTCTAACATGTATTGAACTTAAAATAAAGGATGTTACCAAGAATTTCTGAGTGAGAAAACTCACCTTGTAAGTGTGAAGATTATTGTTGTGTGGTTGCTAAAATTATCCTTACTTCTCTAGTATTTTACTTCTTGTTCTTCTTCCCCTCTTGGTATTTTTTCCTCTTCTTTTCACTTGTTTTTTCTGATTTTTCTAACCTTTATGTTATGTACTTTGTTTGTGTGTAAATACAATGTATAAGTGAAGAGTTTTCTATAACCTATGGGAGGTGAAATGACAAGAGTTGGAGGGGAAATGAAAAGGGGGGAAGGGGGGGAAAGAAAACATGTACGTGCATGTTGCACCCTTTTTTTTTTTCTTTTGTTTTTCTTTTGTTTTCTTATTTTCATTTCATCTATCTATTTATCCAACTTTAACACTAACTCTATCCCATGCAATTTATTCTTTGTTTTCTTATATATATATTTTTATTAACCCAACCACAACTATATATATATATATTTTTTTTTTCGGATTTCACATTCTCTCCTCCTTAAGCAACATTCGTCCTCAAATGTGAATAAGGTCGTAACATAATCACATAGACACAATAATGTTTATTTTTATTAACCCAACCACAACTATATATTATTTTATTTTTTTCCGGATTTCACAAGGGCGCACAGTTCGGGAGTACAATGTAGAGTTTGACTCATTGGCCCGGTATGTCCCCGCTTTGGTGGCCAATATGGAGGATAGAGTGCACCGTTATGTCACCGGACTCGATGAGTATTTAACGGAGGGATGCACAGCTGTAGCTCTTCAGTCGGGCATGGACATTGCGCGTCGAACTATCTTGCGGCAGTGAGAACGTAAGTCGGCGGAATAACAAGATCGCGAAGAGGCGGGGCGGTAGAGTCCTCTGGTGACCCGAGGCGAGCACCTCGGCCGAGCTAGTTATTTACCTCGGCCCGATGAGTGCCCCATCACGATCTTGGGGCGTTCGAAATTCGAGGCGGTCGGGGCTCCCGGGTTTGAGTTTTTGGGGAAGCGGGGGCGTTAGTCGGATGGGACCACCTACCTCGTTGTGGCGTTGTGGTAGGCTCCATGGTGGGAGTGTCGTCTTTGGAATGGGGGTTTGTTTTGTATGCGGCAGCAGGCCATTTGCGAGAAATTGTCCACGGAGATAGTGCGGATGTAGAGACTCGACGCCGGGATCGATGGTGATTCATCTCCTCCTTTTGTGCGCCGTGCAGGGAAGGAACATGAGTAGAACGACAGAAAGAGAAAGTGAAGTAATAGTTACAGGTATATTCTTAACCCTCTAGAGACTAGTATGCATTGTTGTTATGGTGATGTGTTAATTGCTATGTTCGGATAGCTTCGTGTAAAAATGTGATTTAGAAGCCCGGTTAGTGAAAAGGGTAAGTCTGGGAATGAGAAAAGTTTTGAACCTTAGAATTTTATAACAATCGAGACCTTAGAGGTAAGGCCGACTAGAGTAAAAGATTTTTACAGTGATCCTTGTCGGAAGTACATAGTATGTGGGGAGTATTTTTTTCTAGTGATAAGTCCATGAGTGGCATAACTGATTCTTTCATGAGTGGAGTAGTGAAGACTATACCGGCGTCTGCGTTTTGGAGACTTAGAAGGAACATTCGGGACGAATGTTTCTAAGGAGGGGAGAATGTTACACCCCGTAAATTCGAGAAGATAAGATAAGTTGACAAACATGTGTTAGACGGATTTTGAGTCTACCTTGGAGTGTTGTACCCCAGTTGTTAAGAAGTTCGAGGTGTTTAAAAGCCTAATGTGTAGTTCGTTAAGTCTAGATCCCAACGCAACAAACCGTTCGTCGATAGGACATCGGGGTCAAAAGTTATAGAAGTTTCAAGTTTGGTGCAGTGACGGCAGCAGTTTTAGTTGAGGTGCAGTACGCACGGAATCTGAGGCGCGCCGGTTGTTACGAAGTCGCGGGGTTGCAGCGCCCGGCCACGAATCTGAGGCAGCGCGACACGCGGAAGATTTATTTTTGGAAGTGGAAGCGCGGCCTGGCGTGGCCGCAGCGCCGCGGCGGATTTTGCGATAAGTGACGAAAAAGCAGGGTATTTTTATAACCTATGGGAGGGTGACAAGTGTCCTCCCATCCTTTATCAGTAAGTGGTCCTATTTTAGGGCCAAGTCTTGGAAGACTTGGCCATTCCATTTCATTTCATTTCAAAACCCTCCTAAGAAAAACCCTCTCCCTTCTCTCTAGTTTTTGGAAGGAAACCTAGCTTTAGAGGAGATTGTTGGAGCGGCGGCAAGAAGAAAAAGTGTGGGTAAACTTGTGGGTAACGCTAGTGGGCGATTGTTGACGGAAAGAGGTGGAAGAAAAAGGGGATTTTATGGGCTATTCCTTAAGGTAAAAGTTTCCCCTTTCTCTTGGTTATGAGCCTAAGGCTGTTTTATTTTAGTAGTATAGATGTGAGCCTGAGGCTGTTTTATTTTAGTAGTTTAGAGTTGAGCCTAAGGCTGTTATATTGTAGTAGTATAGAGTTGAGCACTGAAATTTGTTTTATATTGTATAGATTTGGATCTTGTTGTGCAGTTAAAAAAAAGCTGAAATGGGCATATTAGCCTTAAGATTGTAACTTCATTGGTTTTCTAATTGGGACGTCGCATGTTGTAAAGGGAGATTGTAATTGTTAAAGATGTCTAGGGCTAGATATCATGTTAGGCCTAAGAACTTGGATTGGAAAGAATTGAAAGGGATTAAGAATTGGTTTATGGTTGGCCAAGTATGGCATGGAAAGTATTGGGTTATTTTGTATTATTGTGGGGCGTTTGTTATTGAATTCGACCTTGAAAGAGGTGGCAAGTTAGTAGAAACAAAGGAAGTGTCGTCCAAATTGTCGTAGGATTTAGGGATTTTGCACTTAGTTTATTCTACGTTTGAAGCTAGAGATTGATAGACGTTTTATGACCCTTATAGGATTGAAGTACTACGTGTAGCATATTCCTCTTAAGGGAGATAGTACTGTGGAGCATTTTTGCTTATTGTCGACAGTCGTCGCGAGGTATGTGATTCTTCCTATCCTCTTCAGCATGACTATTTGTAAAATATATAGTGCGGTAGACGCACGTGTGTTAAATGAATTTGATTTCCCTTTTGTGTCTTGACTTGATATGAAGTGTTAAGGGCTTCATTGTGTGGAAATAGTAGTAAAGTCTTATTCGTTAATGCTTGAATTTTCGGTTGTTATATAATGAGCCCTATTGGTCTCATAAATGTTCATAGTGGTAATTGGTTGGTTTAAAACATAAAGTGTTATAACGGTTTTATGGGAAGTTTGTTATAACCACTTTATGTAGCTAAAAGAATGGTTTGTTGATTTCAAAAGATAAGAGACGTGACTTGTAATTGACCTAATTGGTGTTGAAAAGTATAAAACCTAATTCGTGAGAAATGAATACTTGGTTTTTAAAAGAATAATGTTACAAATTTCGGAAATGGGAATAAGGATCGAACAAGCCAATGCAGCGTCGATAAAGGAAAGAAGTAATGACATTAATCATATTAAAACCAGTAGAAACCTCCATCTTTATAGAAGCTAAGATAAGACAAAATGGCATTACATTTCCTAGATCATGGCTGCTCTAATGAGAATTATTGAAATCAAGTTCTGATTTTCCTAAAAGTTTCAAAGTAAGGAACTCGTTTTCTAATAGAAAAGAGACTTAAGAATTTGAAGTATTTTGGTTTAAAAGAAAGGCATGATTTTGTCTTGACTTGTTTTATTAATCATAAAGTGTTGTAATAGCTTATTGGGAAGTTAGTTATAACGACTTTATGGAAAATAAAGAAATGGACTCATTATTGGATTTAGAATGGTAACTTGATTTTGGAAAAAGGGAAGTAACTCGTTTTCAAATATTGAACTCCTTGTGATGGAAAAACATAAGTGACTTGTTTATAAAAGGTAGGAGTACCTTGATCCTAAAGGGTTAAGTACTTGGGTTTTAAATGGTATACTTGATGTTGTGTTAAGAAGTATTTATAGTACCTTGAGTTGTGTGTACTAGCCTATGCTTGTTGTGGTAGCCTTTGTTGTGCAAGTGTTTGGTTGTGTGCTCTGAAGTCTCTCGATGGAGGGCCGGCTATCTGGTTGATTGATGGACATACTGACGTTGGGTAGCCCACGGGTATGCTTCCACTGTATCGATCCTCTTGGACATGCTGACACGTTGGGTAGCCCACGGGTATGCTTATTAAGTGTTATACGGTTAGTTGTTTGGACATCTTGACACGTTGGGTAGCCACGGGTATGCTTCCGATGAGTATCATCTTGTTATTTCCTTTGGGCATCTTGACACGTTGGATGGTCCACGGGTATGGGTCCACTAGGATGGTTCCATGGCCATGCTTATACAGGAGTGAGATCTTGGGCGGCACGCGGCCGTTGTCGAGTTAAATTCGGGTTGTATTTGAGTGATGATTTCACCGGGCATGAGTCCACGACTTGACATGATCGCTTATATGTGTGTCTTGTAGTTTGGTTATCATACATGTCTCTGCTTTATATAGACTATTATGATTTCATTTACGATTTTTCTGATTTCACATACTTGGTACTGTATCGACCTCCTTGGAAGTGCGTTCATGCCGAGTTGAGGTACATAGCTTGTTGATCCTCTCTTAGGATCGCTGTTCGGTTCTCGGAAATCTCCATATCTCGGAAGCTTGTCACGTGGTACGGTTCCCTCAAGTAGTAGACTTTTGTATATTCGGGGCATGGCGGGCCTGTCCGTCATTTTGGTTTCAAAATTCTTAGAGTGCATGCCTTTGTTGTGGGCGAGTTTGTAAGGGATATCGCTCAAGTTTTAATTTATGTACAAAAAGGTAACCGTTGAGTTAGCCTGCTTTCTTATTTCACTGTTTCTTTCATGAGTGTTTTTATTTCCGCTGATTTTCTCTGATGTTGTATCACTAGGGTGCCCGGGGTAAGGCACCAGTCACGGGCCCGGGTTCGGGTCGTGACAATTTTCTAATCGTAACACCAAACACAAATTTCTTAAGTCAGGAAAATCTATTTCATCCAATTTGTTCGTTTCAACCCGCATTTTAAGTGACAGATTCGATATTGTAATTGAAGAAAAGATAGACTTGAAATTAACACTCTAATATAATTTATATTGAACACATTCGTTAACTAATTAACATGGTCTTTTATTTAATTAGCTCCCACTATTTTAACATACTATTTTACCCCATAAAAGAATACAAACTCATATCAAATACGGTAATAATGGGCCAAGATCCAGACTCATATTGTCTCCACGTTTGTTGAGGTTGATAACTTCAACAACACGACCCGGTAGGTCTCTAAACCAATTACAAATAATTTGCAACTCTTAGTTAATAACATGTTCTAAACAATACGATTTGCGTCCCTCGGCTGTCCGACACTGGGCGCCAAAACAGCCTAGCAAGTCAACCCCGTTATGCGACTGTAATTATGTATCTAAGTGGGCATAGTCTTCATCGAGCAAACACTGGGTACAAATACTCACGAAGGTTTATCACCTCCTACAACATTTATATGCATTTATGAAATGATCTGATTCCTCGTAGACTTAGAGCAAATGCTGGGGCATAAATACTCATCTTGCCGAAAAGGATTTTGCACCACAATCAATTATAACGGACGATGCGTTCATTTAAATGAGACTTGTATTAAATTTGAGGAACATTTTATACAGGGTTATGACCAAGATCAATTTATTACATGTTTCAACCATTACTCAAAGCATTTAAATATGTATTTGGGCGCCGTCCACCCAAGCATGATAGCGGACTCTAAACTAATTTTGGACGCCGCCTATCCAAGCATGATTGCGGACTCTAAACTAGTTTTGAACGCCGTCTATCCAAGCATGATCGCGGACTCTAAACTCAGTAAAGTAAATAACAATCATTTAGCACATAAACAGTATACCAACATACTGTGCAATAATAATCATGGATTAAACTTTGAAAAACTGAGATTTTTTTACCATTCTGGAAATTCGGTAGCGCGTACTGGTGACGAAACTTTACGCTTACGTTCGTGAATTAAGTCGCGCGCTCGCAGTGGAGCCGCGATGCTTAAGTTCCAGAAAGTACTGAATTTTAAAACAAAGGTTTTAATCACGTCCCTGATAATTACCGTGATCGGTGCCGCGACGCTCCGCCATGGAGCCGCGGCGCCGTCGTGAAACCCTAACTGGCGTCGACGTCCTTTTCAGAGCGATTCCGCGCTTGATTTTCTAAAAACCATCCAACCTCTAAATATAATTTAGGGTTCAGATTACGAGTCTTTTACAACCACCCACCATTATCAATAACGCACATATCGATCATTATCCATTTCTATACGTTTTTCGCTGTGCACCTTGTTCGTAATGAACCAGTTTCTGCATAAGACTCAGTTCGTGCTTAGAATGGAATGACTTCCTCTATTTAGCGTAGTTGATAATTTAGGGTGATTTTAAAAGGTTAATCACTCTATCAAAGTTCTTAGATTTCAATAGTCTTGTTTGAATTCAGATTAAAATCAATTTTATGTTTAAACCATATTATTATATCTTTCATTTTGTTATGTAACCATTGGAACAGTCTGGGATTTGATACCACTGTAGGCTTTTGTTGGGTCTAAAACACACAAGTAAGGCACATCGGAAGTTTAAAATTTTATGAACTTACTTGCCCCCAACAAAGTCGTCTGGTATGATTACGTTACAATTGAAATCTGCAAGACAAAAGAAAACTTACAGTTTATGTTATCTTTAGTCTCTACTAAAAGGTGCGCACGCGATTGTCTCTTCGGGTACAAGCCTTCGCTATGGTATACTCCTCTGTCATGAAAGCCAGGAAATCTTGGCAGAGGTTTGAGAAGATTTTAATCTATGAACTCTGAGTTCAGAAAGTAGGAAAGTGTAATAAAAACTCTAACATAAATTATGAGGTTAAGTGCTAAATATATAAGGAGAAAACCTAAATCAAATCAGACTTGGATCAGGCCTTAAAACATGTCCAAAATCCGAAATTCAGTGGGCCAGTCGAACTGGACCCACTGCCGCATTAGCGTTGCGACGCCTCCCTTTGTTTTAAATATTTCTGCACGTTTTAATTCTAATTAAATCCAAAATCTAATTTTGACTTAATTAAATAATTTCCATCAAATAGAAATTATCCCATAATTTATTATTGTTTAAAATGTCTCAATTCTAAGTTGAATATTTCATCCTCTCTCAATATACCCTTAGACCGAAAAGACAACCGACTTAGTGTGACCCTTTAGGCCTTCTCATATTGACACTTAAAATTAAGGTTCACACGGAACTCCTAGACTGCGCCGGTGACGAACTCATTGTGTGAAGTACGTTTACAAGACTCATAGTAAACACAACTTTTATGCAGGATGATAGATTTCTTTCATTCTCAACACACTCGATCAAGCTTAGGATTTACCAAGTATCTATTCAAATGACTTGATCACTTTATCTCATCTATATTAGTCGACAACTAGATCATATCTCAAATATATCTCTTGTATTGGCCAATGACTTGATCGACCTAATACTACTGAGAAGCTGAGTGTTATCTCGAATATCTAATCGAGGAATGAATCTTATTCTTGGCTAAACTACCACCTTAGGTTGTATCGCAATGTATCCAATACAAGCCATGCCTTATCCTACAAGGAATTTAAGCTTAGGACAGGATCAAAGTACATTACTCTACAAACCAAGTGTGTATTGACCTCAAGTCAAATGACATCTATCTCCCACATGCTGATAATACTCTAGACATGTATAACAAATAGTTTATCAGCAGGGTATGCAAATACCCTCTAAGAGTATCCATGTGTCCATCGCTAGTAACTATTACTAGTAGTAAGTGAGACATACTACATCCTCTAAGAATGTGATGCAGACTACATGTCGACTTATAATATATCATTGATATCTCATTCTCAATGATCATCAGTCTAGGCTACTTTAAGAATTATGTTCTATCATTAATATCTCACACTATCAATGACAACGTTTAGTTCAAGAGATGTACATTAATGAATAATACAAACAATCAAATAATAATTCAGTAATTGCAAAATGTCATAAATATATTAATCTCATTAATAATACGAATATGTTCAAATATATATGTCCCTAAAATAATTGTGTTTAGAATATATATACTTTCAAACATTATGGTCATGTCATTGGAACTATTACTATTGGCCAACCGACATGGCTACTTACACCTGCATGTGGCATCTAAAGAGTGTTACCCCGCCTTGAGGTCTCTATCAAATAGTCCTCCTGCCAAAAAGAATGAACTTTCTTCACTTTCTACTTTTTTTTTAGTATTTGTGATAGAATAAAATTTAGTATAAGAATGAGATAATTAAACAAAGTAAAACAAAATAGGAATTGGTTTAATCGAAAATTCAGTGTGAAGTCTAATTCGACACTATAATTTTACAGTGTCGG
Organism: Przewalskia tangutica; assembly: GCA_029844215.1. Lineage (NCBI taxonomy): Eukaryota > Viridiplantae > Streptophyta > Magnoliopsida > Solanales > Solanaceae > Przewalskia > Przewalskia tangutica. The sequence goes on along the minus strand of CM056721.1, from coordinate 42,136,760 downwards.
AATTAGAATAAAAAATCAGTTAATATAAAAGGAGAAATCATAACAATGAATTGAAAAATTACCTCGGGAAGTTTGAGTTGTTCAATGAACACAGGAGAAGGTTACCTCACTCATCATGATAAACTACCATAAAAATTATGTTTATAACAAAAAAAAAAAATCTCTTCATTATTCTTATTAATAAAAAGGATATATATACAAGTTACATATAGGAAAAATTTGTTTCATATTCTACATCTAAAACTATATTCTATTTAGAGATTAATTATACAATTATAATAAATGTACAAGACTAATTAAAGTACAAGTCTAATACACACTTTATACAAATAGGACAAACTATATTACACGGTCAAACCAAATCATATTTGGTATATTTAACACTAACTAATTGAAAAATAATTAAAAAAAACACAAAAATATCCTTAAAATAAATGTTTCAGTCCGAGCTAGCGGATCACGTTGTAATTTTGCGATGCAGCACAGATTTTTGTTGTAATTTTGAGGTGTAGCATAAATATTCTCTCGAAAAGAGAAATATAATCATCTATTGATTTATACATTGTAGTTATTTAAAAAAAACTATTAAAAAGGTTATTTATTGTGTAATTTTAAGGCATTTTGATAAAAATGACGCTTGTAAGTACGTATTCTCCTTTTGTTTGTTAAATTGGAAAATATTTTATTGTTATAAAGATGTAACGCCTAAAATATACCTATAATTAGTGTCTTAACTAAAAGAGAATTTTTCAAATCTCATAAAACAATAAAAAGTTACCTAAAATGAGTTGCCATTCTGAGAAACATCTCAAGTCCTTTATTGATTATTGTTTTGGAAGGAATTTTCCAATTTTGGTACTCAAATTCAGTAATATTTAAATTAAATATATGCTTATCCCAAAGCATTTGATTCTCTTAACACATAGCAGGAATATCTTTTTTTTTTTACTTACAAATATTGAGCCTACAAAAGTTGAAAGAAATTAAAAATTAAAGTAATGAGGTTTAACTAATATAGATTGAAACTGCTCTCGATCTCAAATAACAAATCGAAATTGTTAGAGAATATTAGATGTTACATATAAATAAAAAATCAAACCCTTTTTCAAATTTATCGTTGTTGATCCTATTACTTTTTTTTTTTTTACGAAGGAACCCGCAGCCGCTACTCTTTCGAGTGCGCACGGGGTAAACCCGGGCTGACGCAATAGCCTGCAAACCACGTCAGCCGATTAACCACACTTGGCAAGCCATGTGTGACAGACTCAATCAAGACCACGTCAGCCGATTAACCACACTTGGCAAGCCAGTCAACCACACTTGGCAAGCCATGTGTGACAGGCTCAACCAAGACCACGTCAACCGATTAACCACACTTGATAAGTCATGTGCGACAGGCTCAACCAAGAAGATTTATGCAGGGGATCGAACTCGTGACCTTGCGGTCCCACATTCTACTGCTACACTAACTTGACTACCCTTGCGGGTGTTGATCCTATTACTTAAACTTTAGTTAGGCGGATACGCTCAAGAAGAGTTAAAGCGTCATATGAATTTATATTTCATGATTAAAGCAATTGAATATTATAATGAAAATCTTTAAGAAAACACATAACAGTACCGTCTTTGGACCCGTGCAAGGTGTGCTACCGTACAACCCCCCCCCCCCCCTGGAATTTCATTGCGGCCACTACTAAGAGTGATGGTTCTTTTACGAACTCCAGCGACCAAGTTGCGGCAGAATTCATCAATTACTATGAAGGGTTGCTTGGAACTAGGGACGCTTGCGAACCTATTGATATTGGTGTTATCTCCTGGGGAAATTGTCTTTCGGCGGAACAAGGGGATGATCTCATTAGAAATGTCACAGACACAGAGAATAAAGGGGCATTATTCGGTATTGGGGAAGACAAAGCTCCAGGTCCGGATGGCTACTCTTCGGGTTTCTTCAAGAAAGCTTGGAATATTGTCGGCGGGGGGTTCTATGCTGAGGTTAAATAGTTCTTCAGTTCGGGAAAGCTTCTCAAACAGATCAATCACACTACCATCACCTTTATTCCTAAATCTACCCACTGCGCAATGGTGGGCGACTTTAGACCTATTTCGTGTTGCAACATCTTGTACAAGGTCATCACCAAGGTTTTTAGTATATATCTTTATTTTATTTAAGAAAGAGGTTTTTTCTCAGAATATCGTATATAGTGTATATAAGGCCTAGCGAGTTTCTTTTTTTTAAAGGCGGTCCTTTATTGCATCACGGTTGGTGCCAGTTTCAGATTTTCTCATTGATCCAGCTCAGGCGGCTTTTGTCCAGGGCAGAAGTATGTCTGACAACATTCACCTCGCTCAAGAGCTTTTGGGGAATTACAACCACAAAAGGGTCTCTAGTAGATGCATGCTCAAAGTTGATCTCCGAAAGGCATTCGACTCGGTAAATTGGGAATTCCTCACGGCTATTTTGATTAGTTTGAATTTCCCGGAAAGGCTGGTGGCTTGGATTCGTTTCCACGACTTCATATTCGATTTCTATCAGGGGGACCCTCTCTACCCTACCTTGTTTGTTATTTGCCTAGAATATCTCTCCATGATGATCAACAAGAACACTCGAACGCCGGTTTTCAACTACCACCCCAAGTGCAAAAGCTTAAGGATCACCCACCTTGCATTCGCCGATGATTTGCTTCTTATGTCAAGAGGGGACACTACTTCCGTCCGGATCCTCATGGAATGCCTCCAAGATTTCCAGAATTGCTCGGGTCTTAGTTCCAATGCCCTCAAGTCCAGCTTGTACACGGCTGGTATTATGGAACACGAGCTTGATGATATTAAGCAGATTACTAGTTTCGACACCGGCACTATGCTTTTCCGCTACCTCGGCATTCCCCTAAATGCGAAGAGGATGAGGCTGGTTCACTATGACCCTTTTATGAACAAAATTGTCGGGTACACTGACTCGTGGATGAGCGCTACTTTATCTTATGCGGGCAGGCTTGAGCTCATCAAATCAGTCCTCCAAGGCGTGGAATGTTTCTGGTTATCTATGCTGTCGGTGCCTGTTCCGGTTTGTAAGAAAGTTTACGGGCTTTGTAGGACCTTCAGTGGCGCTCAACCACCTCTCTTGTAGCACGGAAGGAGTGTACCGGGCGGCGAGGTGGCCTCAGAATCAAAGATCTCAAGGCCTGGAATCTTGCTTTGCTTGCTAAATGTCTTTGGAACATCCATCAAAAGAAGGACACGCTCTGGATTAGATGGATCAATCACAAGTATCTTAGCAACAACAACAACATTTGGACGTGAGTTGCAAAGAAGGACGACTCACCTTTGATTAAGCGACTTCTCACTATTCGTGACATTATTCTAGACCGTGAAGGGTCCCATGACCGGGAGGCTACCACTATGGCGACATGGTATATGGACCTCCGTAGTAATCACAATGCCTATGATTACCTCAAGACACATGGGCAGCCGGTGATTTGGGCGAAGGACGTTTGGAGTCCCTGTATCATTCCAAAGCAGTCTTTCATTCTGTGGCTTTGTGTGAGGAAGAGATTACGAACGAAGGATAGAGTCCTTTATATGGACATTGATAGAAGGTGTTCCCTTTGCGGTCATTCTGATGAGTCACTAGCGCACATTTTCTTCAGTTGTTCGGTCAGTAGTTACCTTTGGTCCAGGGTCAAGACATGGCTTGACATCCGGAGGGCTATGACCACAATCGATAGCGCTTTGAAATATATTAAGAAAGAGGGACGTGGTACGGGTTGGCAAGATAAAGCTAAGCGGGTTGGGCTGGCCACCACCGTCTACCACATTTGGACAGAGAGGAACAAGACAATTTTTTACGGGTCTAGACTCGATAGAGAAGCTATTCTTTTTAGGATCAAGGACAACATCTACAAAATCTTGTTTGCTTTGTACCTCCTATTCCTAGACAATTTCGTTACTTTGGTTGCGGGCTAGGATACAGGATGATGTGTATGTCTTGGTTAGTCACGAGTAAATCTCCAGACTACCCGACCTGTGGGATCAGCTGGAGTCTCCTGACCACCCGGCGTGTGGGATTGGCGGGAGTTCTTCTTAATTTGTTGTACCACGTAACTTTTCGGATTGTGGGTAAGCGCGAGAACTTAGGACTTATAGGTCTTAGGTACTATGGCGATTATATTTTAGCAGCTTAACATGACGAGGGTGGGCTTAGCCCATGTCTGAATAGGTACTCTTCCCTTGACCGTGGATTTTTCCCTTTGGGTTTACCATGACAAGGGTTTAAGGAGGCCCACGGCTGCAACCTTATAGTTACATAAGGGAATTTCCATAGTTTAGGACTTTCTCATTGATCTCCTTCTTGCATCATAGTTTTGCACTCTTGACTACCCAGCTTGTGGGACTAGCTAGAGTTTTGTTATTGATGTGACTAAATCTAGTGTTGATCTGCCTAGCAGGGACGCGCTAGATTTATATCGTCACTGTGTTCGTGGGTATATCTATCGTACATGTACATTTTGATAATATGTGCACATTTGATGAATTTTCAAGATGAATATATAATTTAAAATAAATTTATTGAATTCGATCAAACCCACAACCGATATGCTAGCTTCATATCTATATTTATCGAGTTATTGTAAAATTATGTAAACAATGACTTCAGTAGTTTATCATTCCAAACATACACACTTAATTAAAAAAAAAAACACTCCAACTTGCACGCAATTGATGTAGATTTTCTCACTGTTTCACACAGAAATAAACGCAATCTTCCTAACTCGGAACACACTCATCAAATGCATCTACCCTTTTTTTTTCTCTTTAATGTTATTAATAATGATAGATATCTTTATTAATGAGTTCCCATAGAGCAGAGTTGAGTAATTTGTTCCTTTCTTAATCTATGTTACAACATTTATTCCTCTTCATGTTTTCTTAAATACTTAGATATTTGGTAAATCGATAATGGCCAGTCTTTAAAGGTCCTTACAAAAGAGACTTAGTTATTAATTTCAATTCGATAACACTTTTTATTTATTGGTATGTCGAACACTATAACTAAGAAAAATACGAAACTTAATCATATTCTTATCTTATTCATCAAGAAAGTTTGTCCTCACGATCAAATATACTGTAATTCACGCAATTCCTGAAATCTTTCTCCAAATATTAATATATGTCAAAATACATTAAAATCTGGCAAAATGTTAAACGTAGTGTATGTATTCTTATCTCAAACAACAAGAAAAGATTATTTCCACGATTAGTGTATGTATTCCCTAAAGTCTACTTATTATATACTTAAACAAGTTTTTTAAGATACATTAAAACTTAACAAAATACTAAAGATGGTATATAGAAAACTGTTAAATATATACAATTATGGTAAGATTACAATACTAAGTAATATACAATATACCATAAATAATATATTACTTAATATTGTAATCTTACCATAAATAATATATTTAACAAAAACTATGGATCTCGTGCATCAAGAAAGATTGTTTTCACGTACCCCGGGGCAAACTCATTGGCAAAAGAGGGGGGCGTCAGTAACTCTGGACACATGCAGCGTGAGATCTTCCCGCTTAAGCATTATACTTTCTTATGTGGTTGATCCTTTTAGGTGATATTTGATCTGCTCTCAAACCCTAGCTAATGAAGTAATATCCCGTGATTTACTGATAGTAGTGTTGAGGGACCGGTGCTACTACATCCATGATCAGTTTGGCGCAAGTCGGAAATGTGTAGCCAAAAAAAATTGTATTCACGATCAGATTTACGGTTTTTGGCGTGACCTTTGAAATTTTTCTCGAAATACTAGTACGTGTCAAAATATACTAAAACATATCAATACTACACTTAACATATAAAATATTTGCACATATTCTTGTCTTATACATCAAAACAGATTATTTTCACTTCAATACATGTGAATCCATAATGTTATGTTCTTCTCCTAAATACTAGGACGAGTTACTAAAATACATTATTTAAACTTAACAGAGTACTAAAAGTAACCATATGAAATATTTACATCTTTATGAATAATACATTCTTTTTTGTAAATCCTCCCCTTTCAAAGGCTCAAATTACATCTCAATAAGAAAAAAATTAAAATATCGTGCATAAAGAAAGAATGTCTTTATGATCAGACATACCGTTTTTGGCGCGATCCTTGAATGTTTTCTCCAAATATTAATACGTATCAAAATACACTAAAACTTAGCAAAATACACAATGACAGCAACATATTCTACATGTAACCACATAAAATATTTGCACAATATTCTTATCTCATACATCAACTCTTTCCTAAATACTGGTATGAATTATTCAAAATAAACTATTTAAACTTAACAAAGTACTAAAGGTAGATATATAAAATGTTTATACACATCTTCTTAAATTATTCCCCCCTCAAAGGCTCAAACTACATTTTCAATAAGGAAAACTTTTGTATCTTGTGTTGGAAATTTACTAAATGTGAAACAAAATTAATCCTATTAATTATGACTTGAACAATTGGGGCCCCGCACGTCGGAAACATGGTTTCCATACACGTGCACATAAAGTGTCAAGGATCATAATTTCCTTAAAGTGAAAGAGATATTGATATGTATACGAATTGTTTGAGACGTAAGATAATAGATGATTATTGACCAAACATCAATGGTTTCACGTTGGTAAATGAAAGGAAGACGTGTACAATGTGTGAAAGATGAAACGAGTCTGAAAATGCCGCGACGCCTGCCTGTAGGGCCACGGCGCCAGCGACGCTCGAAACTCTCTGAAGTTTCGGTGCCGCGGTGCCAGCCTGCAGGGCCACGACGCCAACTCTCAGCAGTTTCGGCGCCGCGACGCTAGTCTGCAGGACCACGGCGCTGCGGACGTTTTAGACCGTTGGACGATGGACGAAAAATATTTTTTGGGTTGACTTTGGAGCATTAATTCTCCATTATAGGGCTTTTGAATTCAGTCATTATTTGGCTGAATTATTATTCCACCTTCAAGGTATTATATGGCCTTTATTGGCCATTACTTGGCTTTGTGGAAGACCATCTTCTTCATACTATAAAATGGGGCCTTGGGCACATTTGCAAATATACATCTTACACATTCACTAAGCAATTCTCTAAAGTTGTCTTCCTCTCTTGCAATCACAAAACATTCAAAGATCTTTCTTCCTAAGCAAACACTTGAGTTCCCTTTGCTCATTTGTTTGATTGTTGTTTTATCTTGGGAGATAAATTGCCATTACAACCGTTGAAAGGATATACGGGGCAATATTATCTTAAGGATAGTGTAAACATGTATATTATAGAAACAATTGTATCCCTACCCATAATTAGAATATTTTCATATATTGTGTAAATATAATTATGGTAAGACTGGGATTCCTCTTTTGTATAGACTTAGGATTCCTATTGTATAAAGGATGAATATTGTACTATATATATACTTTGATATTAATGAAAAGACTTCCTAAGGGAGATTAATATTATCTCACATGGTATCAAGAGCCTAAACTCCAAAAACCCTAGAAATTTTCCTCCCCAGCCGCCGGCACCACCCCCCCTCCCACGGCGACGCGGCTCCCTTCTTCTCTTCAAAAAAATTTCTTGGGTTTTCTTTTCTTTCTCTCTTCTCTAAATGGGATACTCAGGATTATCTCACCATTGTTGACGCTTCTACCTCCACAAATCCCACCACCAAGTCGTCACCCTCTTTTCATCCCACTCTCACAGTTTTCAACATCAAGAACCATATCTACATCCGTCTTGATCAAGAAAGCAGTCAGTATTATCCTTGGGTTGAACTGTTTCGCAATCATGCATGTCTCTATAACGTGCTTGATCATATTGATCACACCATTCCGCGCCCTTCGGAGGTTGATGATTCTACTTGGTGTCGTCTAGACGTCGGCGTCAAACAATGGATATATGGTAGTATTTCTCAGGATCTACTTCTTACTATCATTAAATCTGACTCCACAACCCGTGACTTATGTAATCGTTTGGAGGAAATTTTTCAGGACAACAAGCACACCCGTGTTGTGTATTTAGAGGAGCAATTTAACAATACACGTCTTGAAAACTTTTCCAATATGACTGAGTACTGCAAATAGTTAAAGCTCCTGACGGATCAACTTGATGTTGTCGACTCGCCTGTTACTAACACCAAAATGGTGTTACAATTGATAATTGGCCTCCCTAAAGGCGAATATGATACATTGGCCACCATGATTCAACAGGCGGATCTGTTACCCAGCTTTAACAAAGCTCGCTCACAGTTGCTGCTCGAAGAAACCCGTCGTGCTAAGCAGCAGCAGGGACAACAACAGACCAGCGCCGCGGCGGCTCCCCAGCATCAGTACAGCGCCGCGGTGCCTCAGTACAGAGCCGCGACGCCTGCCCCATTCCAGTACCAGCAGTCCTTCAACCCTTATTCCCACTACGGGTTGTTAGGTCCAGCTCGACACAAAGAAGCTCACTTCATGCGAGGGCGGTTCAGCGACCCTCTCCGCCATAACACCCACCGAGTTGGGTCGCTTTCATCACCCTCAACATGCTGCGGCGACAACAATTGGTACATGGACTCGGAGCCATCTCACATCACCCGATGCGGTACTATTCCCCAGTATGCGATTTAAAGCATCCTCAATATGTTACAGTTGATAGTGGACAACACATTCCAGTAAAGGGTTATGGTACATCATACACACAATCTCCCCATCCATCATTCTCTCTTAAAAATACCTTATATGCCCCACATATGATTAAGAACATAATCTTTATCCGCCAATTTACTCGTAATAATTCTGTCTCTGTTGACTTTGACCCTTTTGGTTTCATCAAAGGATCTTCAGACGGGACACCTCTTACGAGATGAAATAGCACGGGGGATCTCTATCCATTCACATCCACCTCCGCTGCCAGATCTTGTTCTCCCGTCTCTCTAGCGGCTATTTCTTCTTCGACATGGCATAATAGGCTTGGTCACCCAAGACTCCCAGTCTTTAATTGTCACGACCCGAACCCGGGCCCGTGACTGGTGCCTTACCCCGGGCACCCTAGCGATACAACAACAGAGAAAATCAGCGGAAATAAAAACTAAAACATAAGACAAGACATAAAGTAAGCAATAGGCTAACCAAAACGGTTACCTTCCTGTATATATAAATCAAAATTGAACAGTTAAATCCCTTACAAACCCTGCCCACAACAGTACTACAGACCTCTAAGAATTTTTATAACAATAATGACGGGACAGGGCCCCGCCATGCCCCTGAATGTACAAAAGTCTACTACTTCAGGAAACCGTACCACAGGACAAGCTTCCGGAGATATGGAGCTTTCCGAGAACCGAATAGCGATCCTAAGAGGGCGGATCAGCAAGCTATGTACCTCAACCTGCGGCATGAACGCAGCCCCCCGAAGGAGGTCAGTACAACAGGTACCAAGTATGTGAAACTGAAAATATACTGTAAATGAAATCATAATAGTCTATATAAAGCAGGAGACATGTATGATAACCAAACTACGATACAACATATAAGCGATCTTGTCAAGTTAGGGACTCGTACGTGAAATCATCACTCAAATACAACCCGAATTTAACCCGCAATGGCCGCATGCCCCAAGATCTCACTCGATATAAGCATGGCCCTGGAACCGTCTGGTGGGCCCGTACCGTGGACCATCCAAGCGTGTCGGTATGCCCGAAGGAGATAACAAAATAACAATCCTCGCGAAGCATACTCGTGGGTCACCCAACGTGTCGGTATGTCCAAACAACTAACAAGATAATACTCATCGTGGAAGCATACCCGGCTACCCAACGTGTCGGTATGTCCAAACAAATAACAAGATAATACTCATCAGGAAGCATACCCGGCTACCCAACGTGTCGGTATGTCCAATCAAATAACAATAATAACACCACAATAGAAGCGTACCCACGGGCCTCCCAACGTGTCGGTATGTCCATCAAGCATCGATATAGTGGAAGCATACCCGGGCTACCCAACGGTCGGTATGTCCATCAATCAACCGGATAGCGGCCTCGGCGAGACGCCAGGTACGTAAATACAACACTTGCACAACAACGCCAATATCACAACAAGCATAGGCCAGTTCAACGTACTTTCATTTCATGTCAACAATTCCGGGTTTCAACCCCAAAATACTACATACTCTCATTCAGGTTTAATTCAAGCACTTTAAACACTTTTTAGCACAACGTCAAGTATACCATTTAAAAATCCAATAAAGAATCCATTCCTTTACTCCTATAAAGTCATTATAACTAACTTCCCATAAAGCTGTTATAACACTTTATGTTTTAAAAACAGGTCAAGGCGAAACCATGCCTTTCTTTTTAAAACAAAACACTTCAAATTCTTAAGTCTATCTTCTTTTAGAAATCGAGTTCCTTACCTTGGAATTTTTAAGAAGATCAAACTTGATTACAATAATTCTTATTAGAGCATCCATGATCTAGGAAATGTAATACAATTTTGTCTTATCTTAGCTTCTATGCAGATGGAGGTTTCTACTGGTTTTAACATGATTAATTGTCATTACTATTCCATTTATTAACGCTGCATTGACTTGTTCGATTCTTATTCCCATTTCCGAAATTTATGTAACATCATTCTTTTAAAAACCAAGTACTCATTTCTCACGAATGAGGTTTCACACTTTTCAACACCATTTAAGTCAATTACAAGTCAAGTCTCTTATCTTTTGAAATCAACAAACCATTCTTTTAGCTACATAAAGTGGTTATAACAAACTTCCCATAAAGCCGTTATAACACTTTATGTTTTAAACCAACCAATTACAACTATAAGCCCTTTATGAGACCAAGAGGGCTTATTCTTTAACCACCGAGTACCCATTTCTAACGAATAAGATTTTCCTTCTTTTTCAAACAATCAAGACTTTTACACTTCATATCAAGTCAAGGCAAAACAAGGGAAACCAAATTCCTTTAACACACGTGCATCTACCGCACTATATATTTCACAAATAATCATGCTGAAGAGGATAGGAAGAATCACACACCTCGCGACGATTGCGGACAATTAGCAAAAGGCTCCACAGTACTATACCCTCCAAGTAGGATACGCTACTCGTAGTACTTCAATCCTAATAAGGTCATAAAACGTCTATCAAACTCTAGCTTCGAACGTAGAATAAACTAAGTGCAAAGTCCCTAAATTCTACGGCAATTTGGACAGAACTTCCTTTGTTTCTACTAACTTTGCCACCTTTTTCAAGGTCGAATTTCAATAACCAACGCCACATTTAAGGCACACAATTCAGCTAACCACAAAGGGGATTACACGCCTTTACAGGACGCGTAAAATTCCGCCCCACAATGATACAAAATAAACCAATAATTTCCATGCCATTCTTGGCCAACAATATAACCAATACTAACCCCTTTCAACTCTTTTCCAATCCAAGTTCTTAGGTCTAACATGATATCTAGCCCTAGACATCTTCAACAACTACGATCCCCCTTTACAACATGCGACGACCAAATTAGTAACCAAATTGAAGTTATCATCTTAAGGCTAACATGCCCATTTCAGTTTTCAACAAGACAACAAGATCCAAATCTATTCAAATATAACAGCCTCAGGATCAATTCTAAACTACTAAAATATAACAGCCTCAGGCTCATTTCTAAACTACTAAAATATAACAGCATTAAAACTTATTTCCAAGAGAAGGGGGAAACTTTTACCTTACGGAATAGCCCACAAAAGCCCCTTTCCTCCACTTCTTTACCGTCAAAATCGTCCACCAGCGCTTCCCACAAGTTTACCCACACTTTTCCTTCTTGCCGCCGCTCCAACAATTTCTCCTAAGGCAAGGTTTTCTTCAAAATCTAGAGAGAAAATGGAGAGGGTTTTCTTGGGAGGGTGTGAGAAGAAATGGCCAAGTCTTCCAAGACTTGGCCCTAAAATAGGCCCTTAATCTGGTCAAAAGGATGGGAGGGACACTTGTCACCCTCCCATAGGCTTTTAACAAAATATCCCCTGATTTTCGTCTTTTCCCGCAGCAAAATCCCGCATCGGCGCGGCCACTTCCGAAAGTTCCAGCGATTCCGCGGCCGCGTCCGCGGCCAGCGGCTGCAACCCTGCGGACTCCCGGTCAACCGCGCGCATGCGTCCAGCGCGCCGTACTGTACCCCTGAAATCGTTGCTTGCGCGATCAACGCACTTCGGCTTGTAACTTTTGACTTCACGTCCCATCGCGGTTTGTTGCGTTGGGAACTAGATTTAACGGACTACACACTAGGCTTTTTAAACACCTCGAAATTCTTAACAACTGGGGTACAATACTCCAAGGTAGACTCAAAATCCGTCCAACACATGTTTGTCAACTTATCTTATCTTCTTGAATTTACGGGGTGTAACATTCTCCCCCCCCCCCCTTAGAAACATTCGTCCCGAATGTTCCTTCTAAGTCTCCAAAACGCAGACGCCGGTATAGAAGGTGGTATAACGATCTTGGGGATGTACCCCTCAGATATACTCTTACCCTGAAGAAGGTTGTATAACGATCTTGGGGATGTACCCCTCAGATATACTCTTACCCTGAAGAAGGTGGTATGACGATCTTGGGGCTTGCCCCTCATTCATACTCTTACCCTGGAGAAGGTGGTATAACGATCTTGGGGCTTGCCCCTCAGATATACTCTTACCCTAGCTCAATCGGTCATCATATCATAATCATAAATAAGTTAAGAAAGCTTATAACTTATTATTAGTCTTGTTCATATACTCTCTCATTTTAGTTTACTCAAGGCACTAATCATATTTAATAAAAGAAAATCCGGGAATTTAACCCAAGTACCACATACTTATACTTCTTTAAAAATGACTCTTTTTCATATAAAACCTTTGGGCAATTGATGCCTTAAAATCAATTTACCTTTCATAAATCAAGTCATTTGTCCTTACTTGTCTTACTTAGAATAAATCTCTTCTTATCAACCTTTTGTAAAGCTAATAGACCAACTTCCCATAAAGTTGTTATATTAACCCTATACTTTAGTAAAATCATACTTTTCCCTTAACCAAGGGACTTATACTTCTTAAAATGAAACAAGTCTTTCTATACTTAAAACAAGTAAGAATACTAAATCTTGTACGTCTACCGTACTACATAGATACAACTACTCATGCTCAAGAGATAGGAAAACTTCACATACAACATCAATAATAGCTATAACAGAAGAAATATTACCTTTAGAGCTTTAGCCAAAACTATTCCAACAACTTTGCTAGCCTCCTTTCCAAGAACACCACCACAATAACTCCTACAAGCTAGCCACAAACTTCCTTCTTGTCTTTAACTTTTCAGATTTTTCTTAGGCTTTGAATTCCTCTTGGAATTTTAGAGAGAAGTGGGAGCTCTAACTTAGAGAGAGGGAAAGTCTTGAAAGATGACCAAGTCTTCAAGACTTGGTCAATATAAGGGACATGCAAAAATCAGATGGGGGGGGGGGGGACAATTGTCACCCTCCCATGACCTTTTTAAAAGAAGAAATCTGATTTTCCTAAGTTTTTCCGCCAGAAATCCCGCCTCGGCGCCGCGGCGCTGAAACCTCTGCGGACTTTCGGAACTTCCGGCGCTGCGGCGCTGCAACTTCAGCGACCCCTCAGGATATCCGGCGTCGCGGCCCTGCATCCGGCGCCGCGGCCCTGTCGCTTCTGTCTGAAACACATTTCTGTCCGACTGCGCACTGAACTTGTAACTCCCATAACTTTCTATTCCGACGTCCTATCGACGAACGGTTGGTAGCGTTGGAAACTAGACTCAACGAACTACGCGCTAGGCCTTTGAAACACTTAGGAACTCTCAATGTACCGGGTCATAAACCGCCTCAAAGTTGACTAAAACCCGTCCGGAACAATCCGTCAACCTATCTTTTGAAAATTTTAAGTCTTACATGCTTTCGTACGCTCTCACACGTACGGTCAGAACTACGGGGTATAACATTCTCCCCTCCTTAGAAACATTCGTCCCGAATGTTCCTTCTAGGCTTACTCAAACCACAACAATACTTAAGCAAAATTGCCAAATCAAACTAATAAGCAAGAAAGTAGGTTACCTGGAGGTATAAGAAATAAGTGAGGATACTTCTTCATCATGTCATCCTCTGTTTCCCACGTCATCTCCTCCCTGTTTTCGTTTCGCCATAATACCTTGACGGAAGCCACGTCCTTCGTCCGAAGTCGCCTAACCTGACGATCGAGTATCGATATGGGACTCTCCTCATACGATAACTCCTCTGTCACCTGGACGTCATGAATCGGGTGCACTCTAGATGGGTCTCCAATACATTTTCGCAACATAGATACGTGAAAAAGGCGGATGCACGCCTCCATATCGGACGGCGGATCTAACTCATAGGCAACCTTGCCTACCTACGGACAATCGATACGACCCAATGTACCTTGGGCTAAGTTTCCCTTCTTTCCAAATCTCATCACGCCGCCGGGCGATATCTTAGGAAAACCCAATCATTTATCTCAAATTCCAAGTGTCGACGTCGATGATCTGCATCGACACATGCCGACTCTACGGTGACAATAACCGCTCTGGATAAGCTTCACCTTATCCACGTTGCTTGAACCAAGTCCGCCCGACTAATCGTTTCTCCCACTCGAACCAACTATCGGTGACCTGCACTTCCTCCCATATAAGGCCTCATAAGGCATCATCTGAATACTAGAGTGGTAGCTGTTGTTATAAGCAAACTCCACGAGAGGTAAATGATCCTCCCAGCTACCCCTGAAATCAATAACACAAGCCCGCAACATATCCTCAAGTTTTTGGATAGTGCGTTCGGCCTGTCCGTCGGTCTGAGGGTGGAATGTCGTACTGAGACTCACCTGGGTCCCTAATCCCTTCTGGAAAGACCTCCAGAAATTAGCCGTAAACTGGGCTCCTCATGCGAAATAATCGTCTGCACTCCGTGCAGTCTCACAATCTCCCTGATATACAATCTAGCATAATCCTCGGCCGAAAAGGTCGTCCTGACTGGAAGAAAATGGGCTGATTTCGTCAGCCGGTCGACGATAACCCAAATAGAATCATGCTTCCTCTGAGTGGAAGGTAACCCTGTAATAAAATCCATGTTTACCACCTCCCACTTCCAAGTCGGAATATCAATAGCACGTAATGTTCTCACCGGCTTCGTGCTCAACTTTGACTCACGACAATTCGCATCGTGCTACGAACTCCGCAACGTCCCTCTTCAGGCCATCCCACCAATACACACATCTGAGGTCATGGTACATCTTAGTCAACCCCGGATGAACAGAATAACGAGCACTGTGTGCCTCCCGAAATCTGGCGAAGTCTGTCCGCATCATCGGGAACACACAACCGACCCTCAAATCTTAGCACCCCATCAGGCGCTACCTCAAATAGACTCCCCTCTTTCTGAACAGCGGCATCTCTATATCGTACCATAATCGGATCCTCGTACTGTCGCCTCTTCACCTCCTCGACGATGGAAGACTCGGCAACCTCTCGAACCCGAACTCCATCACTATCAGAATCAACCAAACGAACCCCAAGGCTCGCTAGTTGATGTAACTCTCGGACCATATCCCTTTTCCCTGGCTGTACATCAGACAGACTACCCATCGATCTGCGACTAAGGGCATCTGCAACCACATTGGCCTTCCCTGGATGGTATAGAATATCAACATCGTAATCCTTAAGCAGTTCCAACCACCGCCTTCGCCGCGAGTTCACTCCCTCCGTGAAGATATCTGAGACTCTTGTGGTGCAATGTAAATATCCACATGAACTCCATATAAATAATGTCTCCGGATCTTCAAGGCATGAATCATCACGCGACTCCAAGTCATGTGTGGGATAGTTCTTCTCATTCTTCCTAAGCCGCCGAGATCGTAGCTATAACCTTGCCGTCTTTGCGTCGGACGCATCCAAGCCCGACACCTGACGCGTCACAATAAACCACATATCCATCTAAACCTTCTGGAAGAGTAAGAACTGGGGCGGTCGTCAACTTCTCCTTTAGCAACTGGAAACTTTCCTCACAAGTATCCGTCCATCTGAACATAGCTGCCTTCTGAGTCAGTTTAGTCAAAGGAGCTGAAATAGAACAAACTTCTCCACAAACCTCCGATAATAACCTGCAAGGCCCAAAAAGTTGCGCACCTCCGTTGGTGTAGTGGGTCTAGGCCAAGTCTTGACTGCCTCAATCTTTGATGTATCAACCCGAATACCATCGGCCCTGATAACATGCCCCAAGAAAGCCACTGAAGCTAACCAAAACTCGCATTTCGAGAACTTGGCGTACAACTGCCGGTCTCGGAGGACTCTCAATACCGTCCTCAAATGGTCTGTATGCTCCTGCTCTGTGTGCGAATAAACCAAGATATCATCAATGAAAACTATAACGAACATATCCAAGAATGGCTTGAACACCCGGTTCATCAAATCCATGAATACTGTTGGGGCGTTGGTCAACCCGAAAGACATCACCCTGAAATCATAGTGCCCATACCGGGTCCTGAATGCAGTCTTTGGGATATCTGTCTCTCTAACTCGCACCTGATGATAACCAGACCGCAGGTCTATCTTGGAAAAACACCTTGCACCCTGCAACTGGTCAAACAAATCGTCAATCCTGGGGAGGGGATATCTGTTCTTGATAGTTACCTTGTTCAGCTGCCTGTAATCAATACACATACGCAAAGGCGTCCGCCCTTCTTCTTTACAAATAACACCGCGCTCCCCGGGAGAAACACTTGGCACGATAAAGCCGCTTCTCCGGAAGTCCTTGGTGGTCCTTCAATTCCTTCAACTCGGCAGGTGCCATCCTGTATGGCGGAATAGATATCGGTCGAGTATCTGGCGCCAAATCAATGCAAAACTCAACCTCCCTCTCCGGAGGGATACCCGGAAGCTCGTCTGGGAATACGTCTGGGAACTCTCTAACGACCGGAACTGACTGAAGGTCCGGTATCTCAGCCTCAGTATCGAATACTCGAATCATATGGTAGATATACCCTTTCCGCACCATCTTCCTAGCCTTGAGGTAAGAAATAAACTTACCCCTCGGCGATGCAGTAATCCCCTTCCACTCGATAACCGGCTCACCAGGAAACTGGAACCGAACTAATCTCTCTCTACAGTCTACCTTGGCATAGCAAGACGCTAGCCAATCCATACCCATAATCACATCAAAGTCCGTCATATCCAACTCTATCAAGTCGGCTGAAGTCCGACGATCTCTACGATCATTGGGCAAGCTCTATATATCCGCTCGCTACCACCGAATCACCATCTTGCGTAGCCATCTCAAAGGTCTTATGGACTCGGGCTCTATCCCTATTCTATCGGAATATGGGAGATATATCGACAAGGTAGAACTGGATCTATCAAAGCATATACACCACGAAGAAACCAATAATGTACTGGCGACATCCGTGACGCCTCGCAGTCTGTCGGTGGACATAGCATAGATGCGGTTCGAGGACCGCTAGAATCGGGACCCCTACCACGACCTCGCCGCGGCTGCGGCGTGAGTACCACGCCTCGGCGTCGACCAAGACGAAGATCCAAAGAATCGACCACTGTTGGTGAACCATAACACCTCCACGCTGGGGCGGACAATCCCTCTTCTGATGGCCATGCTGGCCACAAGAGTAACAAGCTCCCGAACCCATACGGCACTCGCCCGGATGAGACCTACCGCGTCGAACGCGAGATGTGGGTGGTCTCGATTGGTGGCGATACGCCTCCTCGAAACCGGAAGTCCTGGAGCCGACTGCTCACGAATAACGGTGATCGGACCTCGCGAAATCGAGAAGGAGCACTCTGTGCTTGCTGAAATGTGGACCTAGTCTGCTGCTGCCGCCTCATCGCCACGAGACCTGCTGTCACAGCCTCTTGGGTGACCTAAGTCTAGCCGATCTCGCTCTCTCGCTCAATCCCCTGCGCATATGCCTGCATCCTGGCAATATCCATCCCTGGCTGAAGAGCCACCCCCAAGCATGCAGTAATCATATGACGGTCTAACCCCATCACATATCGATGAACCCTGTCTGCCATGTCAGCTACAATGGTGTGTGCATACCTGGCCAAGGAATCAAACTCCAGGTTGTACTCTCTGATAGTCCTCCCGTCCTGCCTCAAGGTCAAGAATCTATCTACGCGGGCTCTCCTCATCTCAGGAGGTAAGAAGTGATCCAGGAAAGCCTCTGTGAACTCCTCCCAAACAGCTGGAAGAGCATCCTCACCTCTCGACAATACCCATGACTCAAACCAGTTCAACGCAATATCGCGTAACCGGTAAGAAGCTAGTATAACGGACTCAGTCTCCGAGGCCCTAAGCACCTGCATGGTCCGCTGTAACTGCCGCACAAACTCCTGCGGATCCTCCTCGAATCTCGAACCATAGAACTCGGGTGGATGACAACCTAGGAAATCCCGAATCTGTAAATTGTCGGCTCTAGGGTTGGCTGCTCACTGGCCTCGCCACTATATCTTGGTCAATAAGCGGATATGTTCCCCGTAATCTCTATACTCACCCACGTGTAGTCTGGAGGCTCCGATCGCGGTCTCGATGGCCGCTGCCTCGAACTCCACTGAGGCTGGCAACATCGTGGAACTCGCCGCCCGAAACACCATCTCTAGTAAAGACTGGGCCTGTGCCCTCGTGACCCTCCGCGTCCCACTAGCAGCACCCTCAGTTGTCTTGCCCTTCTGGGCCGCGGTTGCCTTGCTTGGAGGCATAACTGATACATAAAGGAAAACATCAGAGGAGGTTCAGCCTATAACACAGCTCTATTGCACGATCTTAGAATGAAAGAATGGAAACCAATCCTAAATGTCCTACAGCCTCCTGATTATAGATGTGGTGCACGACACACCGATAATCAAGACTCTACTAGACACGCGATGCAGAGACACTTTCCGATGACTAATCGCTCGATACCACTTTTGTCACGACCCGACCGGGCGCGACTAGTACCTGCAGGGGTACCGCATCGGTATACATCGAGAGAATAGCGTGAACACGCATAACACATAACTTATAAAAGGTAACATCAGCGGCGGGATAAATTTGCCATAAAACATACTAATCAAAAGTATAGCGGTACAACTTGTTCTTACTGACCACATACGTGACCACGGACCTAAGGATATCAATCGTGGCGGGGGGGCCGCCATACCCACGAATATACACAATGTCTATAACATCGTGGAAAAACCGTGCAACAAAACAAGCTTCCGAGGAATGGAGCTTCGACACCGAACGGTGATCCTAAGAACGAGGATCCACCGCTCTTTACCTGTGGCGTGAGCGGCCCAGGAAGGGGTCGATACCTGATATGTACCAAGTATGTAAAACTGGAAAATACTATAGTAATGATATCATAAGTCTAAAAGTAAGCTGGAGTCATGAAAGACAATCAAAATACAGTATACTGTGCCTTACTAACAATGAGAGTAACAAGTATATATAATACTGCATGAAAATAGGAGGCTCATGATCAAAATAGGGTACCTCGCCCGTAGTATCAATAAGCACCCCTACTCTTGGGACTATTTCACCCGCATAGGTCCTGTGGACCCGCATGAGGTATTCCTCGCATAGTCGACTACCGCATGGGACTATTTCACCCGCATAAGCCCATAGGACTCGCATGAGGTATTTCTCGCATCGTGGGTAGCAAATCCACGGAACATGTGGTATAACGATCTTGGGGCTTGCCCCTCAGATATACTCTTACCCTGGAGCAGGTGGTATAACGATCTTGGGGATGTTCCCCTCAGATATACTCTTACCCTAAAGAAGGTGGTATAACGATCTTGGGGATGTACCCCTCAGATATACTCTTACCCTGAAGAAGGTGGTATGACGATCTTGGGGCTTGCCCCTCATTCATACTCTTACCCTGGAGAAGGTGGTATAACGATCTTGGGGCTTGCCCCTCAGATATACTCTTACCCTAGCTCAATCGGTCATCATATCATAATCATAAATAAGTTAAGAAAGCTTATAACTTATTATTAGTCTTGTTCATATACTCTCTCATTTTAGTTTACTCAAGGCACTAATCATATTTAATAAAAGAAAATCTTGAAATTTAACCCAAGTACCACATACTTATACTTCTTTAAAAATGACTCTTTTTCATATAAAACCTTTGGGCAATTGATGCCTTAAAATCAATTTACCTTTCATAAATCAAGTCATTTGTCCTTACTTATCTTACTTAGAATAAATTTATTCTTATCAACCTTTTGTAAAGCTAATAGACCAACTTCCCATAAAGTTGTTATATTAACCCTATACTTTAGTAAAATCATACTTTTCCCTTAACCAAGAGACTTATACTTCTTAAAATGAAACAAGTCTTTCTATACTTAAAACAAGTAAGAATACTAAATCTTGTACGTCTACCGTACTACATAGATACAACTACTCATGCTCAAGAGATAGGAAAGCTTCACATACAACATCAATACTAGCTATAAGAGAAGAAATGTTACCTTTAGAGCTTTAGCCAAAACTATTCCAACAACTTTGCTAGCCTTCTTTCCAAGAACACCACAATAACTCCTACAAGCTAGCCACAAACTTCCTTCTTGTCTTTAACTTTTCAGATTTTTCTTAGGCTTTGAATTCCTCTTGGAATTTTAGAGAGAAGTGGGAGCTCTAACTTAGAGAGAGGGAAAGTCTTGAAAGATGACCAAGTCTTCAAGACTTGGTCAATATAAGGGACATGCAAAAATCAGATGGGGAGGGAACACTTGTCACCTCCCATGGCCTTTTAAAAGAAGAAATCGATTTTCTAAGTTTTTCGCGAAATCCCGCCTCGGTGCGCGGCCCAGCCGCGGCGCGGCTGAAACCTCTGCGGACTTCGAACTTCCGCGCGCTCGCTTCCGGCGCGCGAGCTGCAACCAGCGACCCTCGGGATATCCGGCGCGGCCAGCCGCTTCTCAAACACATTTCTGTTCGACTGCGCACTGAACTTGTAACTCCCATAACTTTCTACTCCGACGTCCTATCGACGAACGGTTGGTAGCGTTGGAAACTAGACTCAACGAACTACGCGCTAGGCCTTTGAAACACTTAAGAACTCTCAATGTACCGGGTCATAACCCGCCTCAAATTTGACTAAAACCCGTCCGGAACAATCCGTCAACCTATCTTTTGAAAATTTTAAGTCTTACATGCTTTCGTACGCTCTCACACGTACGGTCAGAACTACGGGGTATAACACTACCATTCGCACAGATTTGAGCATTACCATGGGCAAACACTGGTCGATCCATCAGCTTGATGTGAAGAATGCATTCTTACATGAGGATCTGAGAGAAAGCGATCTACGTCGTCAGCGTGGTTCACCCGTCAGCGATTCACTATGTATGTATCGTATCCGTAAGTCATTATATGGCCTGAAACAAGCCCCCGTGCGTGGTATGATCGTTTTGCCAGGTATATCTTGCAGATTGGGTTTGTATGCAGATAGAGTGATACATCACTATTCATTTTTCATCGAGGTAGTAGCATTGCTTACTTATTACTTTACATGGATGATATTGTTCTTACTGCCTCCTCCGACGGATTGAAAAATGAGATTATTGGCTTACTTAAGTCCGAATTTATAATGACTGTTTTGGGAAAGCTGAGTTATTTTTTGGGGATATCAGTGACCAGGTCTGCCAATCATATGTTCTTGTGTCAGCGTAAGTATGCAGAAGAGATTGTGTACAGGGCTAAGATGACGAACTGCAAAGAGGTGCCTACTCCAGTTGATTCTAAATCTAAGCTCAGTGCCATGGATGGTGCTCCAGTCTCTGATCCTACTCTGTATAGGAGTCTTGCAGGTGCACTTCAGTATCTCACCTTCACCAGGCCAGACATAGCTTATGTTGTTCAGAAGGTGTGCTTATTCATGCATGCCCTCAGGGAGTATCATTTCACTGCACTTAAGCGTATCATTCGATACATTAAGGACACTCTTGATTATGGTTTGCACATATACCCCTCTGCACCAAACAAGTTGCTTTCATAAATGGATGCAGATTGGGCAGGGTGTCCGGACATGCGACGCTTCACCTCCGGTTTTTGTATTTTTTTAAGGGATAATCTGATTTCTTGGTCTGCCAAGCGACATGCTACCCTATCTCGATCCAGTGCCAAGGCTGAGTACAGAGGCGTTGCAAATGTGGTAGCTGAGATTTATTGGCTCAGAAATTTACTGTTAGAACTTCAGTGTCCTTTGCGTCAGGCATCTATTGTGTATTGTGATAACATCTCTGCAGATATCTTTCTCATAATCCGGTTCAACATCAACGAACCAAACATATTGAGATAGAACTGCATTTCGTTCGTGAGAAAGTTGCGCTAGGCCATGTCAAAGTGTTACATGTTCCATCATCCTATCAGTATGCATACATATTTACCAAACGACTTCCCAGACAGTTATTTCTTGACTTCAGATCCAGTCTCAGCGTCCGACCTCCTCCCGCTCCGACTGAGGGGGTGTGTAAACATGTATATTATAGAAACAATTGTATCCCTACCCATAATTAGAATATTTTCATATATTGTGTAAATATAATTATGGTAAGACTATGATTCCTCTTTTGTATAAGCTTAGGATTCCTATTGTATAAGGGATGCATATTGTACTCTATATATACTTTGATATTAATGAGAAGACTTCCTAAGGGAGATTAATATCATCTTACAGATAGATCAAAAATTTGGTCGACTCAGCAAGTCCTCTTATTTGTTCATTTCCAGCTTTCTTACAATTTGTTGTTGTTATATTTCCATTTCCTTTATTTCCACACTTTGTTCCCACATCTTGTGCGACAAGATAGTTTTCACGATCAAACATATTGTAAGCTTTCTTCAAATACTGTATGTGTCAAAATATATTAAAACGTAGCAAACTGTTACACGCAACTAGGGCTGTTATCGGTCCGGTCCGGATATCGACATACCAGAACCTGACCGATAAGAATTCGGTCCTGAAAAGAGATCCAGGACCGGACCGATTCGGTCCGATAAGGTTATCGATCCGATTATGGATACTGTATCCGGTTCGAAACCTGTCCGAAATATTAAAATCCATGTTTTACTTAAAAATCTCTGCTTTACTTATAATTTTTTTTAATATAAAAATCTCTGATTTACTGCCTTTACTGTTTTACATAACATAATACATATTAACAAACTTAAAGCAATATATAATAGCAATATTTCAAGGATTGATAAGATAGTTACCGGGTATCAGACCGGGACTGTTAACATATAAGTTATCGAGTAATTAGATCGGGTTGCCGGATCGGATCCTATCGGCTCGGATCCTTATGTCTGGTACTCGTATCCGGACCGTTAAATTTCGGTCTGAGTATCGATCCGGATATTTCAATCCTGTTCTAGGGTGATTTTTGAATGTATCCGGACCGATAACAACCCTACACACAACCATATGAAATATTTGCATATGTTCTTACTTCGAACATAAACTAAGATTAATATTTCCACGATCAGCATATGTAATCCCTAAAGTTCTTCTCCTAAATACTGATATGAATTATTCAAAAGACACTATTTAAACTAAATAAAGTACTAAAAGTAACCATATAAAATACTATTTACTCATATCCCTAAAAATATATACCTTTTTGTAAATCTTCCCATCTCAAAGGCTCAACTACATTCTCATTATTTCTCAATTAGGAAAATTGGTGAATCTTGTGCATCAAGAAAGTTTTGTCTTTATGATCAGATATATTTGGCACTATTTCTGAAGATTTTCTTCCAAATGTTGATACGTGTAAACGTTAGTAAAGTACTACACACAAATCATATACAAAATTGTACATATTTGATTTCGGACGTCAAAATGAGTTATTTTCACGATCAGTACAGATAATATCTAAAGTTCTCCAAAATATCAATACAAGTTATTAAACATATACTATTTATAAACTTAACAAAGTACTAAAAGTAATCATATGAATGTGCCCTTATGTAAATCCTTCACTCTCAAAAGCTTCTTTTAGTTTCTCATCTGGTGTTGAATATTCATATTAAAGTCCGTTTAAATTCAAATTTACATTAAAAAATTCATATTTTGATCAATGATAAAGTGTATCGTAATAAAATTAAATTCATATTCAAAAGTCAAAACTCAAATTTAAAAATATTATTAAAATAATATGTATCGATCCATCATAACCCTAAATAACAACTACATTATAAATAAGAAAAATCCTTGGAAGCCCTCAATATATAATATAAACTAAAAATAAAAGGAAAATTCATTTGGCTTGGCTTTTAACAAAGAAAAGAGTGACACCTTTTACCTATCCTAATATAATTACCATCGCCACAACAAATAATATTCATTTCCATATTATAAAATACTATATATTACTATAAGACCATCACGCAGGGCAAATTGTTCCGATAATTACATACAGCATGAGACAATTCGAATGACATGTTGACGTGAAAGTAATTGGGAATTATTGAATATATATGAGATAATCTTGCCACGTGGAGACAATGTCTCCTGCTGTGTCATGTGGCAGCCTGCGATTGACTGCCAGAAATTCATTTTCCATCAGTATTTTAATTGTTATTTTTGATGAATAATTTAACCAAATTTAAAAATAAAAAACACCAAATTTTTTAATTTTTCAAGATCTATAAAAAGATACTAGGTTTACTTCATTTGGACACCAAAATATTTTGGCTATTTTCTCCAAATTTCTATCTTCTTCCAAAGTATTTGCTATTTTTTAAATATGGATCCTAATCAAAATTTTAATCTTCCTCCAAATTTTATATTTCCTAACCAACTACAAAATTCCAATATTCACGACCACAAAATTCTCAAAATATGTCATCCAATTTTCAAATGACATATATAATGTACCCTTCAATAGCGTTCTTGCTCAAATTCAAAATGTTGCGAGAATTCATCAAACTAGGTGGTATAGTACCAGAAATATTATTACCATCAAAATTTAATGTTGCAAGAACGTGCATATTTCTTAGAGATGGAGCAACCGAAAATTAATTTTTAATTTGTGATTTTTAATATTATCAATATTTTAGTGTGCTTTTTGATAAATTATACGATTAATTTATCTTCATTAATAAAATTATATATTGTTGTGTTTTAATATTATAATAATATTTGATAAGTGTCAAAATTAAATGAATATAAGTAATTTGTAATTTTATTATTATATGTATAATAATATGAATTACAAGAATAATATTATATACAAAATAGAAAATGAGATAAAATGAATATATATGGTGGAATATATGTATTGATGCGGATGAAAAAGAAAATGAATTATTTTTTAAAATATATTTGTGTATGTGATAAATAGAGATAATTAAATAAATGAGAATTATCTTCTGCCCCGGTGGAGATGGTCTTAACAGTATAACTTCCCTTTGTTCTCTCTTTTCCTCTCTCCCTCTATACTCTTGAAGGGTCAATTATTCTTATACAGAACAAAGAGTTTGAACAGACTTTTGAAAGCAAAAAAACAAAAAACAAACAAAAAACACTTTTGAGGTATTCTTCTTCTTGCCTTTCTCCTTTGTAAAGATAGTTTTTCTGTGATTTTATGGGTTTTAATTCATTCTCATTTTGGTTTTCTTGATTTTTTCTCTTCTGAGATTTTGTTTAACTTAATTTTACTGAATAAATTTATCTGTTATGTTCTTGGCCTTGTGTTTCAGTGTAAAAATTGAAGCTTTTTTTCATTTCAAGATTGAAATTTTCTTCTTTTTTTACTAGTTGAATTTGGTTCTTTTTACAACAACAAAAAATCCAGTGATCTCACAATCGGGGTCTAGGGAGGACTTCTATCTATCTTTTTGGGGTAGAGGTTATCTCATAAGGATACTACCAAATTTGGTTCTTTTACATCAAGTGATAAATCTGACATATGGAATGAGTTTTATGGTTTCTTTTGTGTTCTGCCACAAGATAGTTGGGAGGGTCAGTTACAAGGTTTTCAAGAACCCCCCCCCCCCCCCACCACCACCACACCCCTCTCTGTTTTCTTTTTCTTTCTATTTTTGTTCTTGTGATCTCTGGTTGTGGGGTTATAATTTTTTTGATATTTTTCATGTCTAGAAATTTGTTAAATTTTACTAGAAACGATGGTCTATCGGAAACAGCCCTATGCGTACATGTCTCTACGGACTCCACTTTATAGGATTAGACTGGGCATGTAGTTGTTGCTGTTGTTGTTTACTAGAAATGATATCTGGTATTAAAATGAAGGAAAGATCCTTTTTTATCTTTTTTTTACCTTAATATGATCTTGTTTCTTTTAAGTGATGTACAAATCTAGGCTTCTTTTGATGAAATTGCTTTTTATCACGGATGACACTACTATCTGCCAAAAGGGCCACTTTTTTTTTCTCTTAGCTTTTAGTTGAGCTCCATGTGTTTGTTGTGATCTTCACATGTCTACAAAATTTCTAGGTGCTTCTGATATTGAATAGATGTGATTTGATTTATAGGCTTTTGTTTGATTGATTGTTTGTTTGTTTGTTTGAATTAAAATAGCTTTGGTTGTTAGATGTTATCAAGTTAGATGTAATCAAGTTAGATTATGTATTTGCAGGAGGGGAAGGTCATCATCTATTTGAGCTACCACAATATATTTTGGCCTATCTCCCATTATTGAAGGTAGCTGTTAAATCTCATTTTGTTTCTTGAAAGTTGCTGCTTTTTGTAATCGTGATTCGGGGTTGAGAAGAAGATGATGTTTGAAGAGATGGGGTTTTGTGCTGATCTTGATTTCTTCCCTGCTCCGTTAAAGGAGGTGGAAGCGGCTACTGCTCCACCGACAGAGCCGGAGCCTTTGATGGAAGATGATTATAGCGACGAGGAGATTGATGTTGACGAGCTGGAGAGGAGGATGTGGAGGGATAAAATGAAGCTTAAAAGGCTAAAAGAAATGAGTAAGGGTGGTAAGGAAGGCGTTGATGCGGTCAAACAACGCCAGTCTCAGGAGCAAGCGAGGAGGAAGAAGATGTCGAGGGCACAAGATGGGATCTTGAAGTACATGTTGAAGATGATGGAAGTATGTAAAGCACAGGGTTTCGTTTACGGGATTATCCCGGAGAAAGGGAAACCCGTGACCGGGGCGTCCGATAATCTCAGGGAGTGGTGGAAGGATAAGGTCCGGTTCGATCGAAACGGGCCTGCCGCCATAGCGAAGTACCAAGCCGATAACGCCATCCCCGGAAAGAATGAGGGATCTAATCCGATTGGTCCGACCCCTCGCACCTTGCAGGAGCTTCAAGATACCACTCTTGGCTCCTTATTGTCAGCTTTAATGCAACATTGTGATCCTCCTCAGAGGCGATTTCCATTGGAAAAAGGCGTTCAACCTCCATGGTGGCCTAACGGACAAGAGGATTGGTGGCCTCAATTGGGACTGCCGAATGATCAAGGTTCTCCACCTTATAAGAAGCCTCACGATCTGAAGAAGGCATGGAAGGTCGGTGTCCTCACAGCGGTGATCAAGCACATTTCCCCTGATATTGCTAAGATTCGAAAGCTGGTAAGGCAATCAAAGTGCTTGCAGGACAAGATGACAGCCAAGGAAAGTGCGACTTGGCTTGCCATCATCAATCAGGAGGAAGTTTTGGCTCAAGAACTTTATCCTGATCACTGTCTGCCTTTGTCCTCAGCTGGAGGTAGTGGATCTTTCACTATGAATGACAGCAGTGAGTACGATGTTGAAGGTGTTGTTGATGACCCTAACTTGGATGTTCAAGAGCAAAAGCTAAACCATCTAGGTTTGTTGAATGTTGAGATGTTCAAGGAGAGGCTGCCTCTGCAACAACAATCTGATCCGATCAAGGATGAAATTATTGCCAACTTGGATTTCACTCGGAAGAGGAAGCTGGATGATGACCTAACTTTTATGATGGATCAGAAGATATTATATACTTGTGAGTGTCTTCATTGTCCGCACAGTGAGCTACGCCATGGTTTTCCTGGCAGATCGACCAGAGACAATCATCAGTTAATTTGCCCTTACAGAAATTCTTCCCAATTTGAGGTTTCAATCTTTCACATGGACGAAGTCAAGCCAGTTGTCTTCCCTCAGCAATATGTCCAGCCAAAGCCGGCATCTCTGCCGGTTAACCCAGCTCCACCGTCCTTCGATCTATCAGGACTTGGGGTT
Organism: Przewalskia tangutica; assembly: GCA_029844215.1. NCBI lineage: Eukaryota > Viridiplantae > Streptophyta > Magnoliopsida > Solanales > Solanaceae > Przewalskia > Przewalskia tangutica. Next base: position 42,108,498 of record CM056721.1, on the reverse strand, counting down.
CCTGAAGACGGGCGGAGGATGATCAATGAGCTTATGTCGTTCTACGATAGTAATGTACAAGGAAATAAAAGCTTGATGGCCGGAAACATTGTGATGTCCAAAGAGCAGCCTCGTCAACAACCTAGTGTTCCGCAGAACAATTTCCTACACAACCAAGGGATTGTGTTGGATGGAAATATCTTTGAGGACACGAACGTTTCTGCTAATCATTGCATGTTTGCGCAAAGAGGAGATCAGTTTGATCAGAGCAAGGTTTTAACTTCACCGTTCAATGGAGGCTCTAACGACAATTTCCATTTCATGTTCGGATCTCCATTCAGTTTACAATCCACCGATTACTCTGAAGGTCTTTCTGGGATTTCCCATGATAGCAACATGCCGAAGCAAGATGTTCCGGTCTGGTACTAAGCAAAGGAGATTACTCAAATGTACATCAAGTAGCCAAAGACTTCGTGCACATGGATAATTGATCTGCCCTAATCAGGTGGATTTGAATTGCCTACAGTTCTCTCAGTTTGGTTTTTCTGTTACCGTGTAGTTGTAGAGGTTGGAGGATCCTGCATGGCGTAATAAACAAGGAGTAAGAGACGTCCTCGGGTTCACCATGCTGGTTAGAAAGAACTTATAGGTGTTTTAAAATAAGGTAGTCGCTTTGTTTTTCCTATAATTCTGTATAGGTTAGGTTTATCCGATAATCGATTTGTTAAAGTTTCTCAAATAACTGTTCTTCACCGTTGGTTCGGAGACTTGTCAGGTCTTTAGTGCCTATAAAATGTTACAATTACAGGTGCAGGTGAAGTTGTTAAGTACTATATTATCATGGTGGTTATGTAATGTGGCCAAAGCTGTGTGATATGTTTTTAGCATCCTATAGGCTATGGCTTAAGAATAATGTGTTCTACTACATGATCCATTTTGCTTTGTCCTCTTTCTCCAAGTCTGTTTCAGTGCAATTTGATGATTTCATAAATTTATGTTTGGTTTGCTATACAGCAGTAGTACAGCTTTTGTATCTGGTCAAATTTGTCAGTCTTGTGGATTGTTGCTTGCTTCTTCATATGTTTTTTCTAATGTGCTAGGAATATCCATCACATCTTTTTTGAAATATATACAAGTATTTGCATGTGAAATAAGTAGGCCCCACAAAAGAAGGTAAAACCAATAATCTCAAAATCAGTCTTTGGTGGGCAAAGTTATTTGATATTTTTATTAGTAGAAGAAGGTAGTGAAGTCGTAGGTATGTGCAAGCTGTGACACCCAGCATTTTTGGAGGGAAAAAAATAGACAACCAGCATTTTTGGAGGGAAAAAAATAGACAAATAAAGGATAAAACAAATAAAACGAATAAAGAGATAAAACCGGGGTCAGACTTATAGTATAATGAGTACGTTCGATCGAATTCAATAGTTTTGACTTACACGCTATATCTATGTGGTTGAATTCAGTAGTTTTGACTCACGCTATATCTCTGTGTTATGTGGTTAAAACACAAACATAGGTACAAATAATATGTTCGGAACTAGAAAATCAAATGAGCTATGGGTCCATAGTATCTGAACGACAGAGTTAAAATCTTGAGTCCGGTTCTGAATAAAATTTTCATCACAAAACAATAGGGGAGCTTTAAGAATGGAGCATAAAAGCTTTATTGAAAGGTCATTGGATGGTGAAGTAAAGAAGAGAAGGTGATTGCTACAAAATTAGTATTTTTTGGTGAGCCAACCTTGGATCATTTTTAGTTGTTTAGAAAAACAAAAGAGGGCTTTACTAGTCAAAATGGCAAAATAGTGCTTTGGCTTTAAAAGTAATTTGCATGCCTTGATTAGGTAGGTGCAATAGTTGTTATTTCATCTTAAAATGGTAACCTAATCCATATTGTACTTAGGTTAGTCTCTATTTTAGATGAAGTTTCTCACATTTCTTCTAAACTCCAATTCTATTTTTGTTTGAAATCTTCCATGACTGATGGCGCATGATTCGAAACTCGATGAATGACAAAGTACGCCACTCACCGATAAATTAGCAGGAAATAAAGAAGGATAAGAAAAAAAAAATCAAGTAATTATCCTTCGTTCTCTTAATTGAATTACAACTATAATCTTCTTAACACCTTCAACTCTTCCTTTGACGAATTAATCTTTTTGAGCTCTTCAATCTCACCCAAAAAAAGAGAACTAAAAATAATAATATTAAGACAACATAACAACTAAAGAAGAATAAATGAGTTTATATAAAAATGATACTATAAATATTTAGAAATAAGCTATACTGACCGAAAGAACAGTCACTAATATATTGTATGATTGAAATTTAGACCTTCACGGCTTTAAAGCTCATTACTAGAATCTAAAATTTGCTTCCTATATATTCAATATTCCTCAACTTTTCTTTGTTATATTCGTTAAAACAGTCAAAGGACTTAAATGATTTCCCTTTTCACATGCTACTTTTGCTACTCAAATTTTAAGTCCATGGATTAAAGGGACGATCAGATGCTAATTTCTCATGATGCTGCGGGATCAGGAGAAGCGACGCGAGTGTGCGGGGGCCGTTCCAATATTTTTAAGGGCCCTGTGCGAGAAAAAAAAATCCTTTTTATTCACATTAAAAATTAAAATTAAATAATTAATCAATATTAAAAAAATTATTGATCAAAACATCTAATAAATGTATAGTAAACACTTATTTGTTTAAAGAGCAGGGTCATGTTGTTTGTGTTTAAACAAAAAAATCTTTTTTGTTGCTCATCGGATTCGAACTCGCGACCTCTCAATATGAAATAACTTTTGAGAGGAGCCCTCAACCACTAAGCTACAAATCTCACTAATAAGATTAGAGACATTTTAATACATATCTTAATATTTGAAACATTCATACAAAAATAAAAATTCTGGGACGGAGCCGCGGAGGCCCTGCCGGCCGGGGGGCCCTGTGCGGTGACGCCGCCTTGGCCGCCTCAGGGACGCCCCTGGTCTATTGTATGTGAGATAAGAATGCGTACAAGCTTACACATAATAGATTCTTGTGATCCGTTTCTTCTCCGGACCCCGCACATAGCGAGAGCTTAGTGCACCGGCCGCCCATTTGAATGAACTTAAAATTTGAGGACCAAAAGTAGCATGTGAAAAGGGAAATCATCAAGAAAGCATTTTGCATCATTTTGAGTAATTTGTAGTCATTTCCCCAAAAAGTCACTAGTTTTGCTTCAGAGTTTCAACAACAAATAATTGGAGTTGACCATAAATATGTCTTTATTTTATTAGAAAATCAAGGAGATACGAAAACTGAACCTGAATAGGAAACCATCTGACTTGAGCAACAAAACAAGCTGTATATACCTATTTCTCTTTCCTAAGGAAGATATCATTTGAGTAAATTAACATAAATGTTAAATTATCTTTTTCTTTCTCCCTTCTTTTAATTGTTATATTTATATTATTATGATTCTCATTATCAAAGTCAAACTAAGGGAGAATTTGTCAGAGGCTCTACGAGGCACCCACCTCACGTTCGTTTACAATATATATATACAACAATAATATACGTAATGAAATTCTATAATGTGGGGTCTGGGGAGGGTAGAGTGTACACAGACCTTACATCTACCTTGGTAGATAGAGCGGCTATTTCCGATAGATCATCGGCTCAAGACAAAACACAAGTCCAAGCAAAGTAAGACACACAAAGTGCGTAAGTCATGATGACACATTCTGAAAAAAGAAGAAGTAAAAAGAAGCAATAACTAATGCAAGTAAATAAGACAAACAAAATACACATAACAGCATAAATCAAATGACAAAGAACTATAAGACAATATGATAGGCTAAGCGAGCCTACAATAATAATACTACAACTACCTATTTGTAAGCGTAGGTAGGACTACTCTGTACTTCCTACTATTCTTCTACCCTAATACGTATCTTCCATCTAAGGTCATGTTTACAGAGTACTATACTTTGATCCTATCCTAAGCTCAAATGTCTTATAGGTTGAGACACGACTTATATTGGGTATATTGCGACGTAGATTAAAGGTGGTAGTTGAGCCAAGATTATGATTCATTCCTCGAATGTATCTTGAGAGAACACTCAGATTCTCATATGGTATTAGGTTGACTAAGTCGTTGGCCAACGCAGTAGACATATCTATGATATGGTCTTGTTGTCAGCTAATATAGATGAGATATAATGATCAAGCCATTTGGATAGACAACGACGGATCCTAAGCTTGATCGAGTGTGTCGTGAATGAAAGGATTTTATCTACCCACAGCAGAGTTCGATTCACAGGTTTCGTGTAACTATACTTCACATATTGAGTTCGTCTTCCGGCGCCGTCTAGGAGTTTCGTGTAGACCCTAATGATATTAGTGTCGATATGTGAAAGCATGTAGGGTAACACTAAGTCAATTGTTTCGTCGATTCAAGGATGTAATCAGAGAGAATATATATGTTCGGTTTATAATCGAGACATTAGAATAAATAATGATTATTTAATTAAATCGAGATGTTGTTTCAGATTTAAATAAAATAGAAACGAGACAGAATTGGACCAGGGCCGCGACTCGTGGGACCCAGGGCCCCGACGCCTCCCACTCAGCGCCGCGGTGCCACATGTCCAGTGTTCGGACCCACTCTGTCTCGATTTTTGGGCCTGACCTACTTGGAAACCCTAGCTGATTTTTTCAGCTATAAATAGAGGGTTCAATCATTATTATAATACACCTAATTCACAAGAATTATTCTCTGCTGAAACTCTGCCGGATTTTCTAGCTTTCCAAAAGAGTAATTACATCGGAGTCTTGGACTTGCAATCGAGGAACAATTGCGTGCTCACCCTCGGATTACACATCGAAGTTGAAGATTTCAGATTTGCTAAACTGTAAGTGTTCTATCGAAGCATTACAGTTTTCCTATGTGTTTCATTATATAATCACCCATCAGTTTGACCGCCCGTCGGGTTTGAAACATAAATTTTCAAATTCCGCTGCGTGTACGAACCCGACAAAATCCTACACCTTTGTCTTTTTTTTTTTACTTCTGTAAAATTGATTTTTAAAAAATAAATAAATTACGTAACAAGTTAGTTAAATTGATATACAACATCATATAACTCTTTGAATTAGGCCTGATATGATAATCGAGAGAATTAAGTAATAATCTACTATGACCAATTAAATTACAACAACTATTAGTCTAATTTGTTTACATTACCGATGTATATATATATTGAATTCTAATCCACCTTTCTCTCTCTATATATATATATTTGAGAGAGAGGGAGAGAGTGATTAGTGCCCGAGACACATTCATGCATGTAGATGATATCATGCACAAGTGACTGTCCTAAAAATAATAGACATGTTATATTGATATGCTAAATAGCTAACAAATTATTTATATTTGTTTAATCTTGTTCAATTAGTTTATTTCTTAGGTCTTTGATGCATTAAGGTTTACTTGCAAATTAACAAATCTATTATTAGAGAGATTATTAAAATCTTCTACGTGGCGAATTGCGATCCTTCAATAAAAATATTTAACGAAAAAAATGAAGCAATAATTTGCTTTGTTGTAATAAATTGAATGTAGAGTGATGTACACTTCAATTATCTTAATCTCATTATTTTATTGTAAAGAATCCAATGATAGAAGAGGAAATTAAGATTTTCATTTTAGGTTATATTATTTATATTTCTTTTTATATTTTTCGTTTTCTTTAAATTAAATGGTAAAATGAGTAAACTAATATTATTTTAGTTACATCCATTTATTCAAAAAAAAAAAAGTTGTATCACGATCAAAAAATGTAGAGTGAATTTGTGTTTTGAAGCTTCGGTAAGTTAATTTGTATGCTTATTTGAAATTTTTCGGGATGGAAACCCGAGGGCTCGTAGATGTTTCGACACTATTGATAGAAAATTTATAGATTTTTCTGATATTAATTTTCTCTTTTACAATCACAAGTCAGAGAGAGTCGCGACTGTGAAGGTCTGACTTCTTGGTCATTGCAATTGCGTGGAGGGGGATTGTGATTGCCAAGGTTGTCGCTTGATCAACTTTCTAGTCAAGCCTCCTACACGACTACGAGACGTTGACCGCGATCCTCACACACCAAAAAAATAAATTGAAGCAAAGGGAAAATATTTTCTTGATTAAGAGTCAAAGGTGTTGAAACGTGCAAAAGATAATAATAAAAAGGTACTTACACCATTTTGTTCAATTCCTAATCATCTTTTTTCCTACAAATTAAATAAGTTTGCTAATGATTTAATTATTTAAACACCAAAAATAGTAGTTGACTTTAACAAAACATTGTGTGTATTCATTAACTCTTAAATGGTCTTATTTTAATCATTTCTTTAGTTCGTACCTTTATTTATAATATTGTAAATCTCAATGACACTAGGAACCACTTACGTACCTTAGGTCTTCTTTGTCATCATCACATATATAATGTGCTGATAAAAAAGGTCCGTGTTACCATATTGATCAATGGTTTATTACTATTTGAAATTTTCCTTATTGAATCTAGTTATACTAAATTAATAAATAATTGCTGAGAAGAAAATCCTTGGTAGGAAAAAAAAGTGAACTAAAATTCAATAAGTTGGGATTGAAGTAGTAGTTCAAGGGTGTTAAAACAATTTATAAACCTGCCTAACCGATCAAACTGAATCACCCGAATCAATTTTTAGGCTTTTTTACTG